>JAHTLZ010003542.1:5955928-5976837 GCA_023846285.1 Phrynocephalus versicolor
CTTGAAAGGACTTTCGATTGACTTTAAAAAGCATAGTTAAATTCTTAATTTTCAAGACGGTTTGTAAACATATGAGCAGAAGATTGTGAAGATGTTTTTACAGCTATAATCTAGGCACAAGGCAAACCTTTGGTTATACAGTGTATCATTAAATGAAACAATTTCTCCCTTGAACAATGTTCCCAATGAATTAATATGCACTATAAAGCTATTGTGATTTAAATAAATCATCCCACGTCCTCATTTGTTTGCAGTTGCTTGTAGTGGTTTCAAACTGTAATTATTCACAGGGCTGCTTGGAAAGTATTTTCTGCCTTGTTGCCTAAAAGGCCTCTGCAGGAATAGGGAGGCTCATGCATTCATTGTACAAAATGTTGGCAATGAAGAAATCAAAATTATTAAAGATTTTCTGTCCCTCCGTTCAATCATCAAGCCAATTAAGACTGCAGCCAAGAAATGGGGGAAAGGCCAAGATTTGGGATTGTCGCTATGAAGAACTACAAAACAATCCTTAAGATAAAGGAAGCATCATTGGAGACCAAGACAAAGGCATATTTCCAGTTACTGTGTGCACATAAGAAAGCTGACAGCTGATTCATTTGAAATGTGAAGATGCAGGAGAGCTTTAAAGACACAAATAAACCACCAGAAAGACAAATATGTGGGCACAGATCAAATAAAACCAAACTCTCTTTATAAGCCAAACACTTTTTAGAGTTGAAAACACCGAAACCAAGGCTATTTTGGGCACATCATGAGAACACAGTTGGAAGCAGCAGGAAAAGAGGAAAACAAAACATGAGAGGTAGTGGCTCAACAAAGGGAAGCGTGGCCTGAGCTGGTCAGCGATTCACAGGGTTGCAAAAAGTCCAAAATGGCCTGGCAATGCATGAGGAGAACAACAACAACAACAACAACAACAACAACAACAAGGCAATTACTTCACGTCCGTTTTGCGTGAGTGTTGCGCTTCGGACTAGTACAAAAAAATCTTACTTCACGTCCGTCGCGCAACAGCTGAAATTTGTCTCGACCACGCCCCCGGAGGGGGATCAGAGTGTGGCAGTACTCTACCTGGCACTGGGTTGGGGTATTCTCTTGTCACAGTTTGTTCCCAGTTCCTGTTCCGAGACAAGGGACCGTGTGGTTAACAATTGTCACGCAACAACCAGTGTCCATCTAGTGGTCAGCGGCTGAAGCGGCATTCGACTGCAGCACAAATGTTTATTAAAGAAAGTACTGTACTGAAAATTTTATAGCAGTGACATAAAAATCCCAGAAGACCAGTGAATTGAAATATCGAAAATGTTTTATTTACAATATTTAAAAAAGGGTTAAGAAAGCAAGACAAATTCAGAATTTGTCACGGAACAAGATTGTGAGGTAACAGTTGTCATGAGACAAGTTATCACAACCGTGAGATAACAGAAACAGGGACTAAACAGGGACAGAACCACGTGATCGCGACCAACGCTATCACGGTACAAAACTAGTCACGGAACAAGGAAGGACGTGAAGTAACCAACTAAGACAGGCCTGCCCAAAGTCTGGCCCGGGGGCCAAATCCGGCCCATCAGGCCATTCTGAGTGGCCGGCGGCTGGCTGGCCCGCCCCTCCCTCCCCCTCCTTCATCACATTTTTTTTTAAAAAAAATCTTCCGCCAACACTGACACCGCCAGGAAGCTTGTGGGGCTGGGCGGGTCGGCCGGCCAGCCATTGCGCAAGCTGCTGCCACCGGCACTGCCGGCAACCATGTGAGGCTGGGAGCGCGCACGGGGTGGCGCGGGGGCGGGCCACCACCACCGGCAACACCGGGAACATTGTGAAGCTCGGCGTGCGGGCGAGCCGCTACCACCGGCACCGCTGGGAACCTTGTGAAGCTTGGGAACACCGGCACCACTGGGAAGCTTGGGCGGACGGGCGGTCTGCCGCCACCGGCACCGCAGGGGAAAGTGTGGGGGTGGGCAGGCCAGCGGGCCTCTTCCACCACCAAGGGGTTTTGGGGTGGGCTGGCGGGCGAGCTGTCGCCACCACTGGGGAGCTTGGGGTGTGCAAAGTCACACAGATCACCTCTTCCAAGGGGCGAACTGTGGCCACGGCTCCCTATGCTTCCTTTGGTCCCCACCTTCCTTCTTTCCTCCCTCCCTTGGTCCCCACCTTCCTTCCTTCCTCTCTTGGTTTCCACCTTCCTCCCTCCCTCCCTTGGTCCCCGCCTTCCTTCTTGCGGGTGGGGTTGCAAGGGGTCAGTGGGTGGGGCTTGAAGTGGGGTGGCATGGTCGGGGAGCAACCGGCCCCTGACACATTCTCAGCCACCAAATCTGGCCCTCCTTACAAAAAGTTTGGGCACCTCTGGCCTAAGATGAAAAGAGACATAACCTGCCTCTTCAGGAGAAAAGGACATAATGAATGCGGGGAATGGGGTAATGAATAGGCCAGTGGATGTAGGATAGTAATCCTATATCACAGAACCCTCTTCAGGCAAATTTATTTTCCAGTCAGCAGGGTCCTAAATGTGGCACCCGTGAGGTACAGCCATAGGTGTTTCAGGGGACAGACGTGGGGTCCACATGACCTTGGGAGTTGCTCTCCTCTTCATTAGCGACATGGAACAAAGAATTATATTTAACTTCCCATTGATACTTCCAGCAAGCAGGGAGAGAAGCAGAGATGGGCAGTTACTCTGTGAGACTACAGCTTCCACAATGCACCAGACAACTGTAGTCCTTGGGTTATCCTACTGCAAAATAAAAAAAAATATTGAAGAACAGACCCATGGACCTTGATCAGAGGTAATTTTGTTTCTGGTGGGGGGAAAATTGATCAGACTCAGTGCCTTGAAAAGAAAATTAGCTGTAGCTTGCTTAAAAATGGATTATCTTTCTGGACAAGTCTGTCAAGTTATAATTTATTAAAGTATCTGAAGAACTGTCTGATATGCCTCTCTAGCCCCAGAAGACAGAAAGAAAACCAATTAAAACTTCCCTGTAATACCCAACCATCTCAGGGACTTAAGAGAACAAAAATGAGTATGACAGTTTTTTTTCATTATTTCCTTTTATTACTGCCTGTTACAACCTTTACTAATCATTCTATTTGACATATATCATATTATGAATTTTTTCAGGTTTAATATAAATAGAACAGTCTCAGAAACACCATCCTTGGCAGTAAAAATAAGAGTATGCCAACCAAGCCAGAAACAGTCTTCCACCCTTTCACAACACTCAAAATTTGCTGCCTAAAACAGCCCTCTTGCTCTGCCTAATAGTAGGGCTGGCCATGCCTATATCCACCTAACATGGGAAGGATTCGAGTACGCACTGTAGATATTTGCTGACCAAACTGTAACCCTTATGCATTCAAAATATTTCTTACTAAAAACTGGTCTGCCAGAGGTCCAGAACAGCCAACATGGTGGGATTCATTGCGTGCAAATTTTCATTGATATAGTTCCGTGCCGCTATGAAGGACTTATTCCAAGGCTTTGGCACTACATCCATTCTAAAAACAAAACAAGTGTTATGATCGCAAAAGGCATTCAGAGCACTGATAGATCTATTCCTTACAACCACGTTTTAAAATGCAGGAGCTCAAGCCAACTTCAGAACCTTGTCAGAAATCAAAATTACTCTCCCAGGAAAATGTATCAAAATTAAATTGGGTAGGGAGCAAGCTTTTCTTTCAGTTTTTGAAATTCTTTTACGAAGCCAAGATCCCGTCTGAATTCTTGGGCTGTAGCAAATTAATTAGCCTTATGCATACACTTTAGGCAGTTAATTAACCAATTAGAAATATTTTAGGATTCTAATCATACAAGAAGGGTTTTTTTTTAAAAAAAAAAAAACCAAACCCATAGTTCTCAGAGGCATAAGATTTACCAACGACAAGACTTATTCCCTCAAAATGCCATGTGTACCACATAAACCATAACAGCATCAAGCAAACGTGCGGGATTGTGTATGGTTGTTGTTGTTCTTGTTGTTTAAATTGTAGTTTTTATGTATTGGGTATGAATGCTGTCAGGTGAGAGAGTGTAGGGCTGTGTGTGTGGATGTTTTGTTTTATGTCAGTTTTAAAATGAATACAAGTGATGTTCTGCCTGTGAATGTAGGAATATGTGTATGGATGTCTGTTCTTAAACGGTAGATTTCATGTCTCAGATTTTTATACTGGGGTGTGTGAATGAACTGACTGGATAGCACTTTTTAATCTCATTGTATTTTATACAATGACAATAAATTCTATTCTATTCTTTTCTATTCTATTCTCTAACCCAGTGGTTCTCAACCTGTGGGTCTCCAGATATTCCTGGACTGCAACTCCCAGAAGTCTTCATTACTAGCTGAGCTGGCCAGGATTTCTGGGAGTTGTAGTCGAGGAACATCTGGGGGCCCACAGGTTGAGAACCGCTGCTCTAACCACTACGTCCTCTGGTTTCAATGCAATCCTACAGGCCCTGGGAAAGTGTCCAGGGCCATAAAATGAATCTGAAACCCTTCTTCCTGGCTGGAGGCAAAGAGTGCTGGATTCATGGGAGGAGGCCCCAACCTCAGATGCCCCCTCCCTTAGCCCAGCAAAAAGGCCAGGCTCTTCGTCTCCCCAACGTCAAGAACTCAGGCATTGAAGAAGGTGGAGCGCATGACGCCCTGAATCCACAGGGCCAAAGCCCACTCAGTGTTTAACCATGCTTCCGACAGGAGCAACAGATTAGACTACTCTGAACCCAGCTTAATTTTATTCGCTCCTGTTGCTTACAATGCAAAGGAAGCTGCTATTTAAAGATTAAAAATAAAATAAAAATAGAAACGTATAGCTCCCACCCTTCTGCCATGCCAGCAGAATCAAGGCTTCACTTAGTATAAGGTGGAACAGGTGGTACCTTTAGGCTACTAGAAAATTAACAAAAACTTTGCTAATATTTCAAGAGTGAAACCCCCTTCTTCAAAGCAGTACCAGTAGATTATAAGATGGCAAAAGATGGATTTGCCAGGAGTTATTTCTTAGATGTATGGTCCTTGGCAAGATGGGAAAAAAGCCAGGCAGTTTCTTAGTTGAGGCTCGGAAGTTGGATGTTCTTAGGCTGCATCCGAAATGAAGGGAGGGAGGTGTCTTATTGGCCCAGTCCTTCCAAAGACGTGTCACGGCTCACAGCTCACGTACACACATTCACACCTCTCCTCAGTGTGGCTCATTGAGGCCAATAGCCCCTGCCTTGCCAGCAAAGGGGGAGGGGGGGATGGTGCAGAAAGCCCAATGCATTTAATTTGGGAGTTAAGATAGAATTTTGAAAAGTCCACTGGGTGTAGCCAATTGGATCAAATAAAAAGGAAAGAGATTACCCAGCGTTTCTGGCTCAGAAGAAGGGGGTTGCGTCCTCGAAAAATTAGCAACGTGCCAAGGAAGAGGCAAATGGACCATCAACGGAGACATGAATTTTGGGAAACTGACCCTCCTCCTCCTCCCCCCTCCCCCCAGCTGTACAAGACTTAAAAAGCCTACAACAGCTTTATAATGAACCAGAAGAGGAAAGCTAAGGATTGGCAGTGGGCAGGATCAAAGGAAAGGGGGCTGTGGCACAAATGCATTGGCCAAGGAGCCGGCACGGACCTTGGCTCTGTAACTATCCACAGTCCCCATAGGATCACCTAATCTCAAGAAAAGGACAAAACAGGCTGCAAATCAAGCTGCTGAAAAGCTGAATTGCTTTGATTTGGCTCCCCAGTGTAGTTGCCATGCCTATATATTTAGGAGTCCACACCCACAGCTTTCGGTGAAGTTTACTCTGAGGCAAGCGTGTATAGGGCTCTTTCAGACTTTTTTCTGCTGATTCTGGTTTCTACCCAAAAAGTCAAAACAACATTTTCTTACTCTTGACGATGAGGCGGAAGAACTTGCATCTTGTCTTCCTCTTTTTCCCTGGGATCTCTTAAAACAAAGTCAACTAAAGGGAGGCATTAGAAAAAAAGAAAAAGAAAAAACAGACCAGAACACAAATAAGTACAGCAAAACAGAAGAAAAATAAACAGACCAGGAAGAGCAAACCAATTATTTTCAGAAAGACTTCAAAGGTGTTACGTAGGAGTAACTAAAAGAATGCAGCTCAAAGTCATATGGTTTAAGAATCTTTTGCGAAACAAAACAAAACAAAAAGTGTGCCTGAAAAAATGAAATAAAAGAAGGGGGGGAATAGCAGCGTGCTATGGATATTAACTCAAACGTAAATCCCAGTGTTCAGTAAGGTTTTGTTCTCAGTAAGTATATTTAGGTTTGTAGCCAGAGAGGCGATGCTTCATGCCCAGAAACAAAGATTATTTGTTCTCTGGAAGAAATCTGCTTGTTTACATTTCTAAAAGGAATATGTGGACGCCTTCCAGAAGATTATATATCCAGCAGCAACATGCATTTGGAAGTGACAGAAACACACCATCTATTACTGGGAGATACCATTCAGCTGCTTAGATACAGAGGGTGACTTTCCCATATTTTGGGCCTTCCAAACAGGCCAACTTTTCCAAGGGCTGTTTTGCGAAGGAACCCCAAAGCATTCCCCATGGAAACCGAGCACACAGCAGGTCCTTCGGGGCGCGAGCTGTTCAAATGTGCAGGTTTGCTCATACAGAGAGCTGGTCATTCCTCTTGGCCCTTGCCCAAACCCCACATGAACTGAAAGCAATATTCCCACCCGCAACTCTCCTATATGTCAACATTAGGGGAAGATCCGTAGCAATGAAAGCTGCCTTTCAACGACGTTTGTTCATCACTCTTGGCTTTTTCCCATTGGAAAGTTCTGTTGGACTTCCAAAGAAAGCTAAGGCTTTTGGGAGCATATTCTGAGAACAAGGGAGCTGAGATCAGGTTGCATTGGGCTGCCCTCCTCTGACTTATAAATGAAAAACTGAGCCCCCGTGGACATACCTATGGCTTTCTTGACGCTGAGAAGATAGTCCTCCCGCATCTCATCCGAGAGTGCATAGATGCTTTCACTGAGCACTTTCAGATGATTGGGCACCAGTGCTAAGACATGTTCAAGCCACGAGTCTTCCATTGGGGCCACATGCTCCGTGTCAATGCCGTGGCGAATGTAATAAAAATATTTCTGAAAAATTAAAATGTTGAAAGGGTCACAGGGAAAACCCATGGAGATTTCTCATCTTGAAGGACGCAGACATTTTTCCTAACTGAGACCCCCAACTCTATACTTGACTACGCTATTTAGACTAATCAGAAATGCCAAGCTGTGGACATGACGATTCTTTGTGCTGTTGTGTGGCATTTATCAGCAGGCAACTCAGTTTCCCACTACTCATTGGTTCATTTTCCCAACAAATAACTCCTGACTGCAATAGTCTAAATCTCCCTCTCTTCCTGCTCTGATTGATAGGCTCTCAGACCAGGGAGGCACAGACTTACTCACCAAAATGTCTTTCTCTACTGCAGCTGTAGATTCAGGGGTGCCAGGTTTTGTTCCTTGTATGGAAAGGGGTCCTTCTGGAATAAAATCTGGTTGCCTAAGAAAACAAACAACATGGCATGAATGGCTGTCGAAGGTCAATCTGCAAAGCTGGTGACTTCTTTCAGCAATAAGAGACACCACCCAGCCTCTGGCCGAGGGACACAATCTATTCACCCCTTCTTGCTCAAAAC
The DNA here is from genome assembly GCA_023846285.1 of Phrynocephalus versicolor. Taxonomy (NCBI): domain Eukaryota; kingdom Metazoa; phylum Chordata; class Lepidosauria; order Squamata; family Agamidae; genus Phrynocephalus; species Phrynocephalus versicolor. The sequence goes on from JAHTLZ010003542.1 coordinate 5,963,573, forward strand.
AGATATTTTTGTGACCCTTCTTTTTATTTTAATGCATCTTTTCCACTGGACAAAGGAAACCAACCCCAGCTTGTTACAAAAGAAAGTCAAGCTCACATGATGATATTAACAAGTGCGCTTCTGAAATTTTCCCGGTCCTTTTTTCCGCCAGTTTTCACTTTAGACGTTGACGGCCCGTCATCAGGATCGTTTCCTGAAGAGTCCTGTACTTTACGCTTCCTAGCTCTCTGGGCCAGATATTCTCCTTGAGGAGAGAGCAGGGAAAAACAGATTTTATATTATTGGACCAAGCTCAGATCTGCCACTTAGCATACAAACAGACCAACTGAATGGAAGGTAAGGAGTATCGATCACAGTTTTAACCCATCTCAAAGAGAAGGCCTCGCAGGTCTGCTGGGGCAGATTCTATTGCAGGCTTTCTACTTGCTGTACAGCAGTACCTCCCACCCCCCTTAGGAAGTGCTTCTCTTCCTTGGATCACCATATGTTCTTGGACTACATATCCAAGGGTTCCTGGGCAGAGCAGCTAGTGATGAAGGCACAAGGGGGTTCTAGTCTAGGAACATCTGGGGACCCAAGGCTGGAAACCACTGCACTAATATACGATAGGTGAAAGCTGGCTTGGCAGTAGTACATGGGACAAAGGTCTTACGGGTCTTAGGAGATCACAAGCTATATGCTGTATAAGCCAACAGAGTGATGCAGTAACAACAAAAGTACATGTTCTACGAGGGGATATCAACACAAGTGTGGTATCCAGCTCAGGGGTAATAACAGTACCACCCTATTCTGCTTTGATCAGCCTTCACCTAGACCAATACAGTACATCCAGTTCTGGGCATCGCAGTTTAAAGGGGATACCAAGAAGCTAGAATGCGTCAAGAGGATGGCAACCAAAGAGGCCTGGAAACCAAGCCTTGTAAGGAAAAGTTGAGGAACTTTGGCATGTTTAGCCTGGAGGACAGAAGGCAGGGAGTGGATCTCTTCTATGATTTTATAGTTCCACATCATTTCCATTTCTAGCCACAAGGGTCAATCGATGTGTCAATTATAATAGATACAATGGTTAATAATTTTTACCAACAATTTCTCTTATAATGCTATTAATACACCCTTACGCTTATTATACTTAATGTATACGAAACAACGGTAGATGATTATTAAATATATATAATAAATATAATATGTATAAGATGGTAATCTCTTACAAAGAATTGCACCACAAACCACTTGCAGATCTATCAAGATTCTACCCAAATATTCTGTTTCATTCTTACCAGGTGTTAATTCGTTTTTCAACAGGAATTGCTCTGGAACATGCGTGTCCTTTTCTTCTCGGAGTTGGAACGAAGGAGGATTCTGATGCCATAGCGGTTTGCAATTTATCTGGAAGATTTGGTTCTACATTTTAGAAAAATCCAAACACCTAAAACTTGTTCTCACCTTTTTTGATGATTTTTTTAAAACCAAATCATAAGCTACACAAAACAAGGGTGATGCCATAACATTAATATCCCTTGGTACCCAACTGAAGATCTATGAAGATTTCTATGAGGGTTAGCTGAAGAGGAGAGCTATGTACAGTAGGCAGAAAGGAGCAAAACTTTCCGGTTAGATCATAGCTTGCCTAACTGTGTGTACACTATAGTCCAAACAGAAGTGTAGTAGTGGGCAACTGGTCACCCCACCTATACATCTACATCTCAAATGATACCCAAATGTTGCAAGGTTATTGCAATGTGCTTTCAAGTCACTTGCCACTTACCACAAGCCTACATGCACTGATGACATCCAAAACCCCTTTTAATTCATTCATCCTGCCCAGGTCCTGCAGATGCAATGTGTGAGAGTGAGACAAGGAGTGTGTCGTCTACTCCTCTGAAATCCCCACATATCACCCGGGTTAAAATGAAAGAAGATTTGTAAGCCTTGAAGACCTGGCTTTTCCAAGGGGCCTTTGGGTGACTATTGTTAGAGTTGCCATTTATTTGTTGTGTTGGTTTTAATTGTGTATGTGTTGTTCTCTTTGTAAACCGCCCACAGTTCCCATTGGGAAAATCAGTCATGGTATAGAAATAAATAAATAAATAAATAAATAAATAAATAAATTTGTTTTGTTTTGTCCGGACACCAGTATCTCCAATTTCTTCAGTATATTTTAGTATCTTTAGTGTTTGTTTTATTGCTTATTGCTTTATTTTTTGTTTGCCAATTACTTTCATCACACTTATTATGTTTCTTGTTTCCCATCCTTGTTAACCGCCTTGAGTTGTTTTCTACAAATTCCAAATATAGTAAAGTAAGGAAGGGCTAGAGGGCCCTGCGCCAACAGAGGGTGCTGTTTTGGCTGAAAGAGAGATGACCGAGGGAGAAGGGAGAGGAGTGAATGTGGCAGTTGAGGGGAGAGAAGAGGTGAGGGGGCAGAGAAGGAAAGAAAGAGAGAGATTCATGAGAGAAGCCAATTACCGGGAGACAAGACCATGTATCAACCCTCCTGGAATGAATCATAGGAAGTTCCAGTTTCCACCAAGACCTGGAAAGAACCCGGGCTGTCGAGTGTGGGAGTCAAATGGGGGGGGGGGGAATCTATGACAAGTGAAACCCCCCCTCAGAAGCTAAAGCTTCTTCATCATCATCCATGTTGGGGAAGTTGTTGTTTGAAGTTGAACCGTTACTATCCAGGCCTAGGGCTTTTACTGGACCATGACAGTAAAGCACTGAAAGACAAAAAGCCACTTACCGCGAAGAATCCTTTCCTTAAAAATGAGGAGCAGATTGTTAAAGTTCAAAAGAAAATAAACTGTTACCTGTTTTGCACAAGTTACTGCCTGGTGTTTATTTACTAGAAGGGGGAGTTAATGGTACCACAGGCTTGCCCGAACCTCACATCATGTGTGGCTCTTTTGTTGAGTAAATCCATCTTATGTTTGGACGCTTTCCACTGTGACTTTGAGCGCAGGGCAATGGACTCAAATTATGAGAACCCAGCTTTTGGCTGAATATCAGGGGAAAACCTCCTAACTGCTAGAGGAGTAATACAGTGGAACCAATGACCTCAAGAGGCGGCAAGGGCTCCAACACTGGAGGTATTCCAAAGAAATCTGGACAATCATCTGGCAAATATCCCTTGATCTGTTTTCCTGCATGGAGCATGGGGGGGGGTCCGCACTTGATGGCCTTGTAGGCCCCTTCCAACGTCCGTATTCTATGATTCTACAATATTTATTTCCAGGGAGGGTTTAGGCTTCATTGGCCTGAACTGAACATTTTCTAGCATCCTATGTTATCTTGAAAGCTCTCCACCAACATCACATTTTAATTGGGGTTTTTTCTCTTGTCAGCTTTCTTTACTGTTCATTCTTTACATCTGTTCAAAGTAATTAGAAATACCACTGAGTGGGTGATCTTGGCTTTGATCTCCAGCAACAGAGCCTTACTTCTGTGTATTTTTCTAGTTTTTTCTTAGTGGCTCTTCCAAACCTCAGTCTTCTGATTTTTTTGCTTGTGGTTCCCATTTGAACTAATGACTTAACCAAGATATTTTTAAAAAAACTTTACAACTATGTGGAAACGATTTTGTTTCTCCAAATTCTGTACCAACAATAGCTTTTGGTCAAAATACAGATTATATATGAGGACAGACAACTGCCCGTTTCTTTTAGAACAGTCCATAGCTTTTCATGATTTGGCAACAACACCTTTACTTGAATGTATAAAACAAAGAATGACTTTCCCCTGGAATTCTTTGGCACACTCCAGTAGTCAAGGTATATTTGTATAAACATCTCTGATGATTCTTTCCTTTCCGAATCCATCTTGAACATCTGATATGTCTAATTCCCTGCAAATCTGTGTTGAAAAATCACTTTCCTTTGATGGGAAATTAACACAAAGGTCCTATAATGACTTCAGTTTTCATGCATCCCAGACTTTGGTTTAAAACATACCGTAATTTTCATTTTAAGGAATTTATGAAAGACAATTTTTCCTCTTCCCTTTCTTATATTTCTTTGCACTGATTATTGAAACAGTTCTCCATTTTCTTGTATATAAATTTCCCAAAAAAGTTCCCTTTAGGATTCTGAACCTATTTCTGTCATCTTTTGCTGTTGCTTCTCATCTGTCATTAACAACTGTAAGGGTCTCACCATTCATCCATCAAGGCTTTTCTTCTCTTTTGGTCACAGATTTTTTTTACATTCTTTCCTAATAATGTCCCTAGCTTTAAGTCACAGGCTTTTTGTTTCACAGTCAAATCAGTTCAACATTGCAGATCTGTTCTTTAAAGTCTTTAGAAATTTTATTAAATTCTATATGGACACTATGACTTTAGTATTCTTTTTTCAACATGACTCTACTCTTTTAACATCAACAGTTCAAGTTCTGCACTACAGCAGACTCCTGATCATATTTTTACAAACAGAAGAGTGCTTCTCCATAAAAGCTTTCAAGTGGCAGCCTAACTTGAATTATGGTTTTTCCAACCAGTCTTCACAACAGACCGTCTGCCTTATTATTCCAAGAATTCTGATTGTTACTTTTCTGTCAGATGATAGCCCCTAATTGCTTGAGCTCATCTCACCTCGATATTAGAACAAAGCTCTCTGGAGTTTGTTGCTTACACACTAAAATATTTGGTAATTATCTAACAGATGATTATCTGAAGTCCACTTTCGTTCACTCATGCCAAGCACTACGTTTAAATATTTCATTTCTTGCTTTACAATGTCACGCTTGATTTCTACTTCTCAGATACCATGTTCCAACCATATCTCTTTTCCGGTATTCCACTTTCTGTTTCATTCTGTGCAAACTGAAAAATGCATTGTCCATTGGCCTTTATTAAGTTGCTTCATTAGCAACGGTACAATTTAGGATGCATTCTTTCTTCTTCTCCAGCAGCTGGCTGAATGTCTTCTGACCTGGGAATTTTCCAACACTCTTTCTTGTTTCATTCTGCATTATCTCACCACAGGGTTGTCAAGCTGTATGATATTCAGAAATCATGTATCACCATCTCCTTCGGTGCAGTATTAACAAGAAATTGAACGATTATTTTGTCTTAGCAGACTAACAAAGGGAAAGGGGAAAAAACCAAAATATTGTGGAACTTTGAAGAACAGTCCTGGCTGTTGTCTATGAAAGATCTTCTGACAAAATGGAGAGGCCATGGGTGGAAAACTAAGCACATCCTTACTACTTCCACAGGAATCAAGAGACTAAAAGTGGCAGCCAGGTACTGCTAACCAAATGCCCTTGAATAACTGACCATCAGCAAGTGTCACCACCTCTATAAAAATTCAGCGTTTATACAGTTTGTGTATCTGCAGCATTCATGTGTGTGTTAACACAAGGAGTAAACACATCAGCAATTATCATGGAGAGGCAACATTTGCTGTCCATCAGTCTGGGAAGAGTGATAAGGCCATTTCCAAACAATTGGAAGCCTATCATTCCACAGTGAGGAGGATTATTCACAAGCAGAAAACATTCAAGAGAGCGGCAAATCTTTCCCAAGCAAATTCAACCCAAGGTCACCCATGCAATGCTCAGAGAAACTGCAAAAAAAAAAAAAACATTTTCAGACTGTACAGGCCTCCAAACATATCAGACTCTACAGGCCTCCGTTAGCATGTTAAGCATTCAAGTTCTTGCCAGTACCATTAGAAAAAGACTGAACAAATATGGTTTGTTTGAAGAGTTGCCAGGAGAAAGCTTCTTCTCTCTGAGAACACAGTAGCACGGTTTAGGTTTCCAAGGCAGCGTCTAGACAAACCACAAGACTTCTGGAACAATGTCCTTTGAACAGATGAGATGCAAGAGGAGCAGTTTGGACATAATGCTAAACACTACATTTGGCGAAGCCACACACAGCATATCAGCACAAACACCTCCGCATGGTGGTGGAGTGTTGATGATTTGGCCTTGTTTTACAGACCCAGGACCCAGGCACTGTGCAGCCATTGAGTCAAACATGAACTCCTCTATATACCAACGTATTCTAGAGTTAAATGGGAGGCCATCTGTCTGGCAGCAAAAGCTTAGCCAGCAAAAGCACAGCAGCAAATCTGCCAGGAAATGGCTGAAAAAGAAGAGAATCAAGTTGTTTCAATGGCCCAGTCCAAGTCCAGACCTCACCTGGATGGAAATGCTGTGGAAGGACCTTAAGAAAGATGTGCATAAGCAAACGCCGGGAAACCTCAATGAACTGAAGCAACATTGTAAAGACGAGTGGGCCAAAATATTCCACAACGATGTAAGAGACTGATAAACTCATACAGAAGAAAATGATCTCTTCAAGTTACTGCTGCTAAAGATGGTTGGACAAGATATTGAATCCTAAGATGTACTTAGTCTTTCACACAAGGAATCTCCATTTTGGCTTTATTTTTGAAAAATAAATCATGACGTGGTGTAATATGTCATGTGTTATTGTCAATCTGAGATTGCACACATCTAATTTTCAGACCTGCAGAGAACTGGATGGTTGTTATTATATCCTGATATGTAAAACTATAGTATTCAAAGACAGTGCACTTTCTTTTCACATAGTTCTAAGTTAGCAGCCTGTGCCACTAACCTGGAAGTAGCAACTGACCCACAGAGGAGCTGGCATTATTCAGACAGCCCCAAACAATACCATGTGTCAATCCAAAACATTCCTATATGATAAACATGCTGCTGTGCTCGGGATTACTGGCATTCCTACGTTGTTTTTCAAAGGCAGTGAAAATTACGACAGGTGGTTTTTTTCCTGCGTGGCATTACAGTCCTGCAATGTTTTGCTATTTATGGCTGCCTTCGGATAACAGCCGAGCGATACCTTCTGCAAAATGAGATCATGATTCACGTGTTATTGTAATTGATGTCTGCCACGGTTATCCTGTTAAGAAGCCAACGGATGGGTGGGTGGAACTGCCAGCGTGGGGTAGCTGGTTTAGAAGGGCCAGGAAGACCCAGATTCTAATGTCCAGTCAGACACAAAGCTCATTGGATAATCTTGGGCCAGACAGGATCTGTACCAGACTGAGCTGTGTCTGCCACCTCACAGGAGTTGGTGTGAACTTGTTATAGCAAATGTTTGGGACATCCATTTGTAAGAGTCCAAATCCGCTTGGCTGCCAAGAGATAATGAGAAATGCAGTCCAAAACATCTGGAGAGGACAAACACTCCTCACCCTGCACTATAAATATATAGCTATAGATAAAAATATTACCTTATCAACTTGTGGTAAAAATTTGGTCGTAGTCTTCTCTAATTTTCCTTTGTTGGGCAGCTTGGGCTGTGGGACCAAAAAGAAAGATAGATAAAGACAGATATGTATGTTTACAAATGTCACCTCTAGGATGAAACTATAAACCACGCTTAAGGCTGTCATTCGTATCACCCTCACTAGAGCGCAAGCCCTGAAGAAGAGGAGGTCAGATTTATGAATCAACATTCACAGGGCTGTGCTGCTACGCATCAGGTACACAAATGGTGCGTTGTGCAAGACACAGGCCAGAGATCCTCTGGATCCCCAAGTTGCCATGATCCCAACCAGTCTGCCTTACAATGGAAACAGGTAGATTTTGCTGCCAGTTGATTTACTACAGTGAGGCAGAGGGACTCTTTCCTTCTCTGACTTTCTCCTTGACAACAGCAAAGAAGGTAGCAGTGGAGAGGGTGATTGATTAAGACTCAGGAGGCTGGATTTGAACCAAGATAAGAACATAAGAACATAAGAAGAGCCCTGCTGGATCAGGCCCAAGGCCCATCTAGTCCAGCTTCCTGTATCTCACAGTGGCCCCACGAGATGCCTCTGGGAGCGCACAAGACTAGATCTCTGTCTCCTGATCCCACTCCCCTGCATCTGGCCCTTGAAGTACCCCAGTCTTAAGCCTGGATATTACACATCTCCATCATGGTTTGTAACCTTTGGTGGACTTTTCCTCCAGGAATTTGTCCAATCCCCTTTTGAAGGCATCCAGGCCAGATGCCATCAACACATCCTGTGGCAAGGAGTTCCACAGACTAACACCACACTGGGTTAAAAATATATATTTTGTCTGTTCTCACTCTCCCAACCCTCAATTGGAGTGGATATCCCCTAGTTCTGGTATTTTCTGAGAGGGAGAAGAGTGCCCCTCTTTCCACTTTACTCATGCCCTGCGTTAATTTGTACTTCAGAATTATATCCCCCCCCACTCAGGCGCCTTTTTTCCAGACTAAAGAGCCCCAAATGTTTTAGCATTTCCTCATAAGGGAGGTCCCCCAGCCCAGTAATCATTTTAGTCGCTCTCTTCTGCACCTTTTCCAGTTTCACTGTGTCTTTTTTGAGAAATAATACTCCTAGTGCGGCCTTACTATCTTTTTATACAATGGCATTATAATGTTGGCTGTTTTATTTTCAATCCCCTTTTTGATGATCCCTAGCATGGAATTGGTCTTCTTCACCACTGCCACATATTGGGTAGACACGTTCATTGAGCTGTTCACTAGCACACCAAGATCTCTTTCCTGATCCATCAGATAGCTCAGAGCCCATGAGTTGATAAAGTTTGGATTTTTTGCTCCAATATGCATTACTTTACATTTTCCTACATTGAAACACATTTGCCATTTCGCAATCTATTCCCCCAGTTTGGAGAGATCCTTCTGGAGCTCTTCACAATCTTCTCTGGTTTTTACCACCCGTTCATGTAATTCACAAAGATGAAATGAAGATAGGTGGTTGGAAGGAAAAGTTTGGGAGGCCATTCATGTGGATGCAGAATCTCTCTCTCTCTCTCTCTCTCTCTCTCTCTCTCTCTCTCTCTCTCTCGGCAGGAGTCCTTTCATCTGTCCCCAGAAAAATCTGAACCAATTCACACCTTCACCAGGAAGACCACTGCTAATGACCCATGCTTAATGAGTGTTGGGAGGGGCTGTAGAGGTGTGACTTTCACACACCCCTAGCCATTGTCCATCTAACAAGCCTATTCAGGGTGAAGTGAAACCAACATGGAAGATAAGTTGGAGTTGTCTTACCACCCTTACTCCGACTTAAGAAGCTACTTGCATAAATAGCGAAATGTTTTGATCTCACCCGGAAATGCCATAACTCAACTCCCAGACAAGAAGAGTATTCTCTACTTGAAAAACCCTGCAAAGGGTTGATATAAATCAGAAATACAAAAGCAAGTTTCCAAACACTAAGGGGAAGCCCCACATACCCTTTTTCATGCCATAAATATGCTACTGAAGGAAGGGAGAAACTCTGGCTCTTTCAGATGTTGTGAAGACAGAAACCCTCACACAAACTGTCTGCTTAAGTTTACATTTCAAAAGCTAATTTAAAAATTATACGAACAGCTGCAAGGAAGATTAGATCCCTTTTAAATGCTTGACTTTGAAGAGCTGGGGGTTGTATTTTTGTTTTCCTAGAGGATGTCATCCTGCAATCAACTTACCACTAATGAGACGAATATATTAATGTCTCCTTCAACAAATATGGCTACACCACCTGCTCCTTCCTCAAACAACATGAATGTTTAAGTAAATGTCAGAGAGGGAGGGGGAAAAGGCATTTCAAAAAAAAAGAGAGAGAACACTAATCCAGTCTATCTGCTCTATTTACTTTATGCAGAAAAACAAAAACAAAAAGTTCTAACCACTTCAAAAGGAAAAGGGGGGGAAACACTCCCAACGTTAAGTAACAAGAGTTGCTTCAACGTCTGTGGCCAAACTAGTGAAAGATTGCACTCTGCTGGTGAAACATTTTATGTGCAGTCTGTGGACCTCATCTCGCAACCCAGCCAGGTCCTCATAGCACAGCGTTGGCAAACCTATGGCACGGGTGCCAAAGGTGGCACTCGGAGCCCTTTCTATGGGCACCTGACATCTCTCCTTCACAGCCACTTTTATTCAGGTTAAATTGCTGCATTGGCACTTTGCGAAAAATTAGTGGGTTTTCAATCACAGTTTGGGCACTCGGTTTCTAAAAGGATCGTCATCACTGTCATAGCATGCTACCCCATGTGTCCGGTTTCAAACTCCAGTTTTTATACACACTTCCAGCTGGACGCGTACATAAAACCAAAGCAGCCAATTCCCCATCCCAGTCAAAGAGACAAACAAAAGAGCTTTATTGGGCATTCTGGAGTGCTAACCCCCCCATACATGTTAGCGGGCAGTGTTCATTTTGTTAAAAGATCTTCTCTTATTCCCATCTTTCCCGTTACGTGATTTCTGAAACATCCCTGCTTAAAGAAGCACCGTGGCTTCGTCTTACAGGTGGGTCATTAGATTTGACATGGGGTGCTTTTGTCATCAGTGTTCCATTTACTGTGGCTTGTTTAAACTGGGTTTTCAAGCGGCGCCTTGTGGAAGTCAGTGTGGTGTAGTAGCAAACAGAACGTTGGAGTGTGGCTCAGGAAGCCTGGGTTCAAATCCCTGTTCAGCCACAGGAACTCATGGTGGGTAGCAAAAGTTAAAAGTAAAAAGGTAAAATGGTAAAAGGTTCCCTCCCCGCACATGTCTGCTAGTTGTGTCTGACTCTAGGGGTAGCGCTCATCTCCGTTTCCAAGCCAAAGAGTCAGAATTATGCAAGTCCGTGGCCATGTGGCCAGCATGGCTGAACCAAATTCTGTGCACGGGACACTGTTTACCTCCTCACTTTTTTACGGTGGTACCTATTTATCTACTTGCATTTTACATGCTTTTGAGCTGCTATGTTGGCAGGACCTGGGGTGAACAGCAGGAGCTCACTCCACTGTGTGGCATCTGGGATTTGAACCGCTGAGCTGCCAACTTTGCAGCCAACAGCTTCAGCGCTCTAGCCCACTGAGCCACCCACCCACCACCACAAGTGAAAGTAAACTCCTCCTTTAAACATCTCCCATACCTCAAAAATCTTATTAGGGTTGCCACAAGTCTGAGGTGACTTTATGGGACATATCAACAAGAAGTGTTTTAGTGATCTGGGGCTTTTAAAATATTTTTCACATTTGTTAAACCACCTTGAGCAGATTTTTTTGGGGGGAGAAGGAAAATGGGGTTTAAATTCCTTCAATATGTGATAGAAGCCGAGCCTAATATTCTAATGGGCATACAAGATGGTGTTTGGGGGGGGGCTGAGTACGGAACCATCTTAATCCACTACCGCCTGCTTCTAGCAGGCGCTCACCAGCCGAATTGTTTTAGCACAGAGCCCTATGATTAACGCAGACCTCGCGCCTCAACCGGATTTCTCAGTGATCAACCCAGATCCCTTCCCTAACTGGAAAGTGGGCGCAACCGTCCCAACACATTTCCTATTTTTGATGACACACAAACGGCTGACTACAGAAAACCAGACAGCAAGAGACCAATTAGTGCCACCGTGTGTCTTCTTATGGCTGCGGCTGTTAAATCTTGTGGAGGAAGTTACTGAAGATAGCTAGGAATCTTAGTAGGAATATGGGAAAACTGAGAGTGAAACTACAAGTTAGGTGGAACGATAAACATGCCAATATGCCATTAAGATTGATTTTTAATTAAGGGCAATAAAGCACAGCACACAAAAGAGATTTTAATCTCCTCCTGTCTCAAAAAAGAAAACTTCACACAGAAACCTACCCAAGGGCAGAAAGAAAGGCCTCGGGGCATGCTAATACCAGCTACCCCCCAACAAGGGGGCCAAATTTCAGATATCACAGGACCTGGAGGGAGGCTGTCAACCTACCCAGTCCTCAGGTGCTGAACCTGGAGCACTGTACCCTTGGCTGGCAAGGGTATGCCTTTTCTACCATAAAGCCACAAAACAAGTAAGAAAAGTAATTCAGTTTGGAAAAGCGCTAATAATTTGGAAAAAACAGCACCCCTAAATGCTTATAACTTTAAGAAAATGTACTCATATATGTCTGGAAGTTGAGTCGTGGCAACTGGACTTCCTTTCTTGAGAGATCAAAACGTTTCGCTACTAATCCAAGTAGCTTCGTCAGTCTGAGGAAAGTTAGTGGCGAGTTCTCCATTTTATTTAATGAGCCTATTCAGGCCATTGTCCAACATATGCACCTGTTTAGACCAGGGTGATGTGAAATGAAGGTGAACTATAAAACGGAGGACTGGCCACTAACTTTCCTCAGACTGACGAAGCTGTTTGGATGAGCAGCAAAACGTTTCAATCTCTCAAGAAAAGCCCAGTTGCCATGACTCAGCATCCAGATAAACTCACCTGGATGACTGAGAATCTTCACAGACATAGTACTCATACTGTATATGATTTCTGCAACACACCCGCCAAGTGATTGCTGCGAGATTATAGTGCCAAAGGAAGGAAATATGCTCTAGTTCACAATAATGGTTTTGTAAGCATGTGCCTAAACGTGTCAAGAGCAAGTGTGACCACCATGTATATGACATGTTATACACAGAATAGGTTTACAGTTGATCAATCACATAATTGAGGAATTATGTTGTTATGTGCCAGCAAGCCTGTGGCTTCCTTTAAGGAGTCAGCCCATCTCTTATTTGGTCTTCCTCTTTTCCTGTTGCCTCCAACCTGCCCCAGCATTATTGTCTTTTCCAGAGAATTTTGCCTCCTCACGGTGTGCCCAAAATAGCGCAGCCTCAGTTTCAACATTTTTGCCTCCAGAGATCATTCAACTAGAAGTCGCCATTTTAAATTTACTTCTAGACTTCCTATAGTCCAACAGAGCCATGCCATTCTGAAGATATTCCGAAATACTGCAGGAAATTTAAAACAGTAGTCACCTAGCCAAGTTGGAGATGATGGAGAATACTATGTCAAGGATGTCCTGACCTAGTCCTCTAGTCATTAGATCCAGTAGTCACAAGGATGATCTGTGACATTTCCCTGAGACTGCCTGGAGTTCCCCTAGATTAGCACCTGCTCATGGGTGAACCTCCCTTGCTTGTGGAAGAAAGCCTAAAAGGGACAGAGAGCTTGTTTGGGTGGTGAGATACCTCTGAGCCATGTTTTTGTTGTTGTTGTTGTTTGTTGTGTTGTGTCATTACAGTCGTGACCAACTCTTCGTGACCCCACATCCATGGAGTTTTCTTGGCAAGAATACTGGAGTGGCTTGCCAAAAATCCAACCCTAATTAGATTGGGAGGGGGGGTGTCTGAATGGGAAGTTGGCAACCAGTCTCAATAACCCCCACGGCCTCTTCTGGTTTCACGGGATGAAGCTGCCATTCATTTCATGTCAGTTTTGAAAAGAAATCTGGGAGGTAACAGGGGCAAGGGGCTCGAAGTGTGAAGACACTGTGAAAAACAAAAATTTTGAAACTTTTGGACCAGT
>JAHTLZ010003542.1:5976847-6040281 GCA_023846285.1 Phrynocephalus versicolor
TAGCCCATCTGAAAATAATTTTTAAAACCCTATTTTGGGACATAACAGAAGAATCCCTGCCTATGACAGGGGTGGGGGTGGGGGGGTGGGGGGGTGGGCGTGGAAACCCCACTAGCCCTCCAGATGTACTTATGACCATCCCAGGTCCCGCTGGGAAGAGTAATCCAGGGGGGGGATCATCACCGGGACCACCCAGCCCTTCCACCCCAGCTGGAGGGCCAGGGCAGGAACCCCTTCAGGTCCAGCCACAACAGCGGGGGCAGAAATGAGGGGGGCTGGGGTGGGGATTATGGGAGTTGTAGTTCCCCCCACCCCCACCCCAAAAAATCCCCCACCCTACTTTTGTACAGTACTGTACTTTCCAAGGAGAAAGGCGGGGTAAAAGTACTCTAAAATAAATAAAATAAATAAACTCAAGGGTCTCTGCCTCTCTGTCTCTCTCTCCTCCCCCCTCTGCGCCTGAGTAGGGAGGCACGTGAGAAAGGGAGAAGGCACGGGGGAGGGTTCCGTCTGACACGGATTTTACGGCGAGGGGGTGGGGGTGAGTGATCACACACACACACAACACACACACACACAACACACACTCGCCCTCCCTCACCTGCTCGTTGTTGCTCATGGCGGGGCAGTTGTCGGCCTGCGCCTACGCCGAATATTGGGAGCGGGGAAAGGGGGCGCGGAGCCCCTAAGGACGCCTTCGCCGTCTCTCACACACAGAGACACAAACACAAACACACATACACAAACACACACCCGCCGGATCGGTCCCACGGGAACTCTGAGAGAGAGAGAGAGAGGGAGGGAGGGAGGGACGCCCCGTTGCCTGGCAACAGCCCCAGCTCCGCGCGCGCGCAGCTGCCCCGCCCCCTCGGCCAGAGGGGAATCTCAGGCTTCCCAACCGTCCTCCCTCGAGGGCCGAGGTTGCCCTTCGCCGGCGGAGGGCGGGGAAGGGGGCGGGTCCCTCAAGCGGGCCCCGCCTCCCATCCGCCCCGCCCCGCTCCCGCCCCGCCCCGCCCCGCCCCGCTCGTGCCCATAACGCGGCGGCAAGGGAGAAGCGCTTCTCCCACAACGGAAACACTCTGAAAGCGGAAGGACGCCAGTTGCCCTGCAAGAAGCCAGTCCAAGCGGTAGCGCCCGCGGTTCGAATCCCGGGTGCTGCTATACAGCGGAGTGAGCTCCCGCTGATAACTCCAGCTCCTGCCAAAGCATGTAAAATGCAAGCAGATAAATAGGTATCTCCGTAGAAAGCGGGCCGGTCATGTCGCCACAGACTTGCACAACTCTGGCTCTTCGGCTTGAATATGGAGATGAGCGCCGCCCCTGGAGTCGGACACAACTAGCACGGATGTATGGTGTGGGGGAAAACCTTTACCTTTACAGCTATCGCATGTCCTGGAAACAGACTGATCCTTCTTTGGCCAAGTAATTGGAAGCCTTTAGGTGCATCAAGAGACACTGGAAGGATGGTTGATTTGGCTCCAGGGATCACCCTGCAGAACCACTAGAAAAGAGAATAAATTCCTCCTCCCCACAGCAGGACAAATGCCTGACGGCCCAGTAATCATTTTAGTTTAATATTTACTTTATTCTCCATACCCATTCACACCTTCACCAGAAAGGCCACTAACAACCCATGTTTAATGGGTGTTGGGACAGGCTGCATAGCTGTGACCTTCATACCTCCCAGGCCATTGTCCATCTAACAAGCCTATTCAGGCTATTCTCCACCTAATGTGCGTCTTCAGATCACTGCCCACCCAGTGAGCATCTTCCCATCAGGGTGGGGAGAAACCAAAGTGAACTATAAATTGGAAGCTTCCCGCCAGCTATGCTCAGTCTGAAGAAGCTACTTGGATGAGGAGCGGAATGTTTTGATCCCACAAGAAGAGAAGCCCAATTGTCATGACTCAACACCCCGAAAAAGGTGCAGGGTTGCACCCTTCCATTCCTGTTGGGATTTTGCATCTGACTAGGAACAAACTGCAGTGGCAAGTTTAGACATGGAATGACCGCCTCAACCACTTTGGACTACACATAAACATAAGACAACTGAGTACCTAGAGATGGTTACCACCCATGGAACACTCAAAATTAAATGGAGAAAATTTAAAGAAGTTGGATATCTCCTGGTATATTGGCTCTCATCTCCAAGGCAATGGCGACATGACTGGCAATGTGCAAGCAAAGTTGAAATGGCCTGGTTGCGATGGTGAGAACTCAGAGTCATGTGCTTTGCGACAGATGAATGCTAATGCATTTCAAACCCAAGATTTACACGGCAACTGTCTGCCCTGTTAACCTGTGTGACAGTGGGTGTAGAGAGCCGCCATCATGACATTGAAATGTGTACACTGCTTTGGATGTCCAGCACTGTATCTCCCTACTCAACCACGACACAAATGTAACTAACCTGATAGCAACTAGGTGTGGTATCACTAACAGAGAAGATGAGAGAACGCCAGCTCTGCTGGTATGGACGTGTCTTCAGAGCAGCACCTTTTACCCTCTCCCAAACTGCTTACCACCTGAAAAATCAATGGCCAGCAGCCACATGGGTGACCAAAACAGAAATGGCATCAGGACAATCAGGACATGCAAATTGCCAGGCTCCACCTTTAAGATATGGTTAATCGGACAAAGTGGCATTTCAGGATCCGATAACTGAGCCCCACACCTGCAGAAAAAATGCTGGTAAGAAGAAGACTGGAATCCACCACCAACACCCATGCTTCCCGGTACCTGTTTTCAATGCATCTAGTGCCACTTTGAGTACAGAAGTAAAAACACTCATGCTTGAACATCAGAAATAGATAGTTACATACAACAATATAATGATCCCCTTCACATAACAGGCCAGCAATGATGACAGTGGGAAGTGAAGAGCTCAGGGTCTGTCATCTCCTGCTACATGAGGCAGCATGGCCAATGGTAAGGATGGTTGGCAGTTGCAATGCAATGATGCTCAGAGTCACACAGGACACCCCTTTCGAGCTTCTCAGAAATTGAGAGCCAGACGGATCCACTGCAGATTAAAGAGATGCAATGGAAGCTACTTTAGTTGCTGTGCCTTCTTACAGGGATAAGAACTCTTTTAAAATGCAGAATATTCCATTAGTTTTATAGGGAGTCTAGAGGTGGTAATTTTGGTTCATCCAAATAGCTAGTCAAGCACTTTAACAGGCCATGCAAATCAAAGCCACTTTTTGAGAACAAGGTGTAATTTGAATTTATCGTTGTAGGTGTAGTAATTTTATTTCACCACTGGGAGGCGTATTCCCTTCAATCTGAAATCTGCAATCGATTGACTTTTCACTTAGAATACTAATTTCCCATATCTGATCTTAAGGAAATCTGTCAATGTAACATCTACTTTACTGCAATAGATTAGTCTCATGTGTGGTTCTGTAGTAAGCAAACAACAAGTGGCAGAATGTTTTTAATTAATTAATTGATTAATTTTGGTATTGCAGCTTCCCAATAGCTCCTGAAATGTCATGGTCTGTCTGAATACTTCAACCTCAGACCCTAATGATTTGTCTTTATCATTTATGTCCATTAGTGTAATCTTGAAGTCTTCCACCTGGAACTTAGAGGAGTCTAGTTTTCATGATTCAAAAGCGAAGGAAGCTTATCTATTTTATATGCACTTTAGCTTGTGTGTGACAGAGCCCTGAGTTAGATGAAACCTGTCAAAAGCCTCTGAACTAAGGTCAGTGTATCTTGTTTTCATTGAAATTAGCCTCTCTGATACCTTTTTTTTTTTAAAAAATGGGGCATTTCCCCCAAAAAATATTTATTTATTTATTTATTTATTTAAATACGTATATACTGCCTGTCTTCTGGAAGAACTCAGGGCGGTTTACAACAATATTACAGACAATGAAACCAGTGAAAACAATAACAATAATAAAAACTAAATAAAACATACTGTAATAAAACTACAAAAAAAGTAGCTTGTGTGATGGCGGGACGGAAGAGGGGGGGAAAGGTTAACTGTCACCAAATGCCTCACAAAAAGCCAGGTCTTTAAGGCTTTTTTAAAGGCTGGCAGGGATTGTACAAGGCACAGCTCACTCGGGAGATGGTTCCAAAGCACAGGGCCAGCCACAGAGAAGGCTCGGTTGCGTGTCACGGTTTTCTGAGCCTCTCTGGGTGTGGCCACCCGAAATGAGAGCACTCGCAACATTCTTGTAGGTCGGGCCTCAGTTGATCTTTGGGAGATTCGCTCTGCCAGGTATTCAGGTCCCAAGCCGTGGAGGGTTTTATAAATTAAAACCAAGACCTTGAATCTTATTCTGGACGCAACGGGTAGCCAGTGCAAGCGGGCCAGTACTGGGGTGATGTGGTCATATCGACGCCCACCCACCACCAGTCTGGCCACCGCATTTTGTACCCGCTGAAATCACTGAACAAGAGTCAAGGGCAGCCCCAGGTAGAGAGCGTTACAGTACTCTATCCTTGGAATCACAAGCACTTGCACTACCGTTCTCAGGGAGTCCTCATCCAGATATGGACGAATCTGGGCAATCTGCCGAAGGTGGAAAAAGACGGTCCTGGAAATGGCAGCCACCTGGGCCTCCATGGAGAGAGCCAAGTCCAGGACCACACACAGATTCCGGACACTGTCCACCAGCTGGAGGGAAACGCCCTCAAGACTGGGGAGAGAGCCTCCGCATCTGGAAGAAGGAGCCCCAAAGAACATAACCTCAGTCTTCTCTGGGTTGAGTTTGAGTCTGTTGGTCCTGGTCTATTCCATGAGCACATCCAGGCACAAGTTGAGGGTCTGTACAGCCTCAACTGCAGAGGTGGAAAAGGAGAGATAGAGCTGCATGTCATCAGCGTACTGATGACAGCAGACTCCAAATCTCCTAATGACCCCAGCCAGCGGCCTCATATAAATGTTGAACAGCATGGGAGAGAGAGCCAACCCCTGTGGCACCCCACATGGGAGTGTCCAAGGAGCTGACAGCTCCCCCCTAAGCTGCACATGCTGGAGACGGTCCCCCAGGAAGGATCAGAGCCAGCTAAGCACAGTGCCCCAATCCCCACCCCGGAGAGCAGGTCCAGAAAGATACCGTGGTCGACGGTATAAAAGGCCACTGACAAATCCAGAAGGACCAACAGGGTAGAGCAGGCATGCCCAAACTTCGGCCCTCCAGATGTTTTGGACCACAGCTCCCACAGTCCTTTGCCACTGGAAATACAGGCTTGGAATTCTGGGAGTTGTGGCCCAAAACATCTGGAGGGCTGAAATTTGGACATGCCTGGGGTAGAGCAACCACTGTCGGGCCCCCAGAGAAGGTCATCTTGCAGTGCGACCAAGACTGTCCCAGTCCCCCGACATGGCCTGAACCCAGACTGGAATGGGTCAAGGACATGTTCTTCCTCCCGGAATGACTGGAGCCTGGTGGCGGCCACCCTCTCGATAACCTTGCCCAGAAAGGGAACATTGGCAATGTAGTTAGCCAATTCGTCTGATGCCTGGCCAAGTTTCTTTAGGGTGGGCTTCACCACTGTCTCCTTCAGGCGAGAGGGAAACATTCCTTCCCTGAAGGAGGCAGTGGAAATAATAGAAGCCCACTCAGGCATGCTAACTCCTGTAGAAATAGAATGCTGTCTGCCCACCTTTGCAGAGATTTCATTCAGCATGTGCTTGCACATGCGTGAGTCTTAGTGGTAAATGGCAAACTGAACATAAGCCGTTGAGTATTCCTGAAGATTTTACAATTTGTTTTAAATCCTTGATTCCAAATGCAGAGCCTAACCGTTCCAACTGTAGAAGGAAAGACGGCAATCCAGTGTCAGAGGGAGAAAAGAGAGACGGTTGGGGAGGAGATGCAAAGAAATGAGGCAATGGCTTCCCTGCTTAATTTCACAAGCAAAGCTTTCCTGTCCTGTTCTATCAGTTGCTCCTTCAAGCACACACCACACAGTGACATGTGGCCCTTGAGAACAAGCTGAAGCAAGATCCACAGGAGCGCAGTCCTTTTGCTGGGACAAACCTAAGTTTCACAGAAGAGTGCAGGTTTCAGGTTCTCCAGAACCTGGTATGTAGTCGTTAAAACAGGCCAAGTACAGTACAGTGGTACCTTGTATAAAGGAATTAATTCGTTCCAAATGAAATTATGTTAAGCAAATTTTCCTTCATACAAATTTCCCATAGGAATGCATTGAAAATGGAGTAATCCCTCATCGCAACCAATTTTATGTTGTATGGATTCGCCCCATAGGCGATTCTGTTAAGCAAATTGCCCCTATCTCTGGAATGTTTTATGTTGTACAGATTTTGTTATACATACCGCTTGTTATACGAGGGTCCACTGTATATTCAAAATGTCGGGGGTGGGAGGAAGAGAGAAGCAGGAGCAGGGAAGCCCAAACCTTTGGCCACATATCTTTGCAGTCATGAGGTCCATCTCTTAAGCCCAATCCCATGACATACACGTTGTTGCAAAGACAGGAAAGAAGTATAGATGTTAAACATTAAAACCTCCTTCAGCTTCCAAGTTTTATATCTTTATGTAGGTAGGGCAGGATTTTAATTTCCTTTGGACAGCCGAAAACACACAAGACATACCCACGTACATGCACAAAGCTTCAAGAAACAGCGGGCCTGCACTGGTTGCGTGGCAGTTCTGCGCCTTCCTTGAGTCTTACATAATGGCTCCTTGGTTTGCTTTTACATACACCTTACTGCAGTTCACTGCCTCTTTAATTCCTTGTTGCTCTTTCACACTGGAAACACTCTTAAACTTTACACTGCATCGTTTAAACCCTATGCCACTTTTTGCACCCTTGGTAAGATAAGGAGGTGACTTTATCTTACAGGGTCTTATTCCACTTTTTAAAAAAGTTGATCCAATAAAGCACCTTATCACATTTTATTACTCACTGACCTCACTGTGAGAGAATGTATTTATGTGACTGTTATGACAACAACAAAACCCTGCCCTGCCACCTGCATGAATCAGCCTCTTTGTTATAACAAACGGCCAGTCCAATGACTGCAAGTGACAGGAACGCAAGTCATCCAAAGGATTTCATACGCCAGAAAATATTTTATGGCAATTGCTATCTGAATCCTGAAAGTGATTCAGGATTGTGGTTTTTTAAAAATTCAAGGAAGACAGAGTATAACTGCCATTTACAGAGACACTGTATTCAGGTTCGAGTCACAAGGCAGCAACCCTGGAATGCACTTTTCAGAAAAAAAGAAAGAAAAAGGAAGAAGAGATTTAAAAAACTGGATCTTACTGACCTTGATTTATGAGTTCTGATCCATGCCCCCTTTTTTATTACTCTGCCATCTTAGCAGACTATATGTAACTCGTCTTTTTATCTACATGAATGTTTTCCTTGCTGCTTCTTTTCGATATTTTTTCACTTCAAAATCTTATGGCCATTCAGTAAACCTCATTCTGTTATGTGCAAGCAGTTCAATAATGGAACAGACTTTCTCTCTCTTTTTTTTAAAACCAGTGGTGGAATGGCTGTCTCTCATAACACGTTTCCTAGATAGGGAAGAGCGCTTCAGCAGACCAAATAACAGTGTCTTTCGTTTACTCCTACACTGAAGATATATTTGGTGCCAGAGTTGTGACCCCACCGTCCCTTGTATTCCCCTGTAAACGGCCCTTGGGGCCATCATCATCATGCTCATCATCGGAGTGCATCGCTGGAAGGGACCCTCTAGATCAGTGGTTCTCAACCTGTGGGTCCCCAGATGTTCCTGGACTGCAACTCCCAGAAGTCTTCATCACTAGCTGAGCTGGCCAGGATTTCTGGGAGTTGCAGTCCAGGAACATCTGGGGACCCACAGGTTGAGAACCACTGCTCTAGATCCTAGAGTCCAGACCCTGCAAGGGGATCGAACTGCCAACCTCCGGGTCCATTGCCAGATGTCTAAACCACGATCACGACCCAGTTCTAAGCACACTTGCTTCTTCTAAGGCAGAAGGTACATTTCAAGGCCAAGAGCTTTCCCCTGAATATGTGATTAAAAACACCAAGCCAAGCACCCAGCCTTGCCTTTCGGCATTTCGCTAGTACTGCCCAAGCACCCTGGAGAAAAACCTGTCTTCCTAGAATACTGCTAAGAATTATGATATCCGTGTTAAAACTAAAACCATGCATTCTCAACACAGAATTGTCGACAGCGTTCTTGAGCTGAATGACTCATTGTGGCTGAGCTCTGCGTCCACGGATGCTGGAGAAGGTGTGGTCCTGTGGATGTTTGTCCCCATCATCAGCACCATCAAGTCTGCCTGCTCTTATGGGAAGAGCAGTCCACCAACAGTCCAGCAGATACAGTTTTCCATGTATCTACCACGCTTCCACCACTTAAGATCCTATTGCTTCAGGGTTTTGTTATGTGCTGTCAAGTCACATCCGACTAATAGTTAGTATCCCTTGTAGGCTTTTCAAGATAAGTCAGATACTTAAGGAGCGGTCAGCAGCTTGTGCATACGTTGAGCATTTCAGAAAAATTGGGTCCGATCTCAGAAACCCTATTACTGAGACATAATAGACATACAAAATAATACAAATTCACTAATATCCCTTATACTTGTTCAGTAAACAGAAGCTACACTGAAAAGTTTGCATGAAAAGTCATTTTAGGGACAGCACAACTACCAAGTGTCAGTTCCTGAAGAAGTAAAGAAAGGGAGCAAGAAACTGTCCTGTCCAATTAGCATCTGTAGGAGTCAATGCTGCCGACAGACTACTGGTGCCACTGCCAATCGTATATTTGGCTTCTAGCAAAGTTCCAGCATATTTTATTGCAAGGAGCTGCCTAACGCTCCAGCTGTTTTCAGTAGGCGTAAACACATGGTCCAGCTGGTGCTATCAAATGGAATTATTATTGCTACAATATCCCCAAAATAGGCTGCAAAACACACACACACACAATGTTTCTTCCATGTCGAGCCACCTGGGCTTTGGGGTGCTTCGCTACATGAGAAAAAAAATCAAAACTTGCTCAAGTTACACTTTTGTTTTTCTCGTGTGTGGAATGCACTTTCTGGGAGAGTCATACGTGCCCTAAATATAAAACGCTTCTGAGAAAACTGAAGGCTGTTGTAACGCCAAAGCAAATATATGGAAACATTGTTCTTTGTACTGAAGACCCGGGAATTTGGTTACACAGGTTTTTTTTTTTCTCCCCAAGCAAGCCAAATCTCCACTGATGTCAAGAGAGGTTTTGTCTGTGTACAACAGCCTCTACTCACAAACAACCATGCCAGGCTTCTCCACGACCATCTTCATTTTAAGAGCACAAAAGCCACAGAGAAAAATCTGCTTCAATTTCTATCAGAAGCCGCCAGCTGGAAAGCTCTGTGTGTTGGAGTACCAAGTGCTGGGTGTTCTCTCCCCCACTGTACCGCGTGAGAGAGCAGCTCGCTTGTGTGGCCCTGGACACAAGCTGCATAGTCCCAGAGTGTCCCCAGAAGAAAAAGATTGGGAAAGCATGCCTAAATCCTCTACATCTAGAAAATCCTTTCAGCCTCTCATCATCCTAAAGACTTTCTGCTCTTCTAGCCTACGCATCTTTTGCAAATTACTTCGCTTCCATTTTGTAAACACACACTAATTTATTCTGCTCCATTTATAGTATAGCAATCAATTAATGTCTGCGTTGAGTATTGTATACATCTTTCCACTAAGAATCCTGCAGCTACTGTGCACACATTGGTACGTTTTTTACTAGCCATGTTTCGATTACATTACATGCATGTCATGGAACTCTTATTTTTAATTGTTTTTCCTGGTTGCCATGGTTGTCTCTATTTAATACGTACTTTTATTGCACTGTTATTTTATATTATTGTTAACCTTTAGCATTCATGTTGCACATTCGCTATTTTAAGCTCCTCTGAGCACCTCAAATGCAGTAGATTTTATATACCAGTGTTGGTGAACCTATAGCATGGGTGCCAAAGGTGGCACTCAAAGGAGCCCTTTCTGTGGGGCACCCGACATCACCCATTCACAGCCACCTTTATTCAGGTTAAATTTGCTGTTTTGGCACTGCGAAAAATGAGTGGGTTTTGAATCGCATTTTGGGCACTTGGTACCTAAACAGTTAGCTATCACTGATATATACCAACACACACAAACACAATTCTTTTAAACCTTGCTTCCTTTGAAAACACAGCATGTGTCTTGACTTCCCTTGTGGTACCTTCCACTTCACACGGGAAAGGACTGTCTCTGCAGATTATTGAGTAGAGAACATTTCCAAGAAATGTGCATTTATAGGCAGCACCTCTGCATATGGTCTCTTTAGGGGGTATGTTGGCAAATATACTGAGCCTCATCAGCTCCAGCAACGTGTGTGAATGGACTGCTATTTACCATTGGAAGATGTAGCAGGGCAAGTGGTAGGCTCTTCCAACTCTATCAAGCTTCACAAACATCCCTGCTCATGTGCTTATCATACCTACATGGATAGCATGTTCGTAGCATTACTACTAAGTGACGACAGGGTATAAGATACAGTGACAGCCACCCTTAGAGGCACAATGGAGAGAAGTGAAAAGCGGTGTGCCCCAGGGCTCAGTCCTGGGACCGGTGCTTTTCAATCTGTTCATAAATGACCTGGAGACAGGGATAAACAGTGAGGTGGCCAAGTTTGCAGATGACACAAAACTTTTCCGTGTGGTAAAAACCAGAGAAGATTGTGAAGAGCTCCAGAAGGATCTCTCCAAACTGGGGGAATGGGCTGAGAAATGGCAAATGCGTTTTAATGTAACCAAATGTAAAGTAATGCATATTGGGGCAAAAAATCCAAACTTCATCTATCAACTCATGGGCTCTGAGTAATCCGTGACGGATCAGGAAAGAGATCTTGGTGTGTTGGTGGACAGCTCCATGAAGGTGTCTCCCCAATGTGCGGCAGCGGTGAAGAAGGCCAATTCCATGCTAGGGATTATCAAAAAGGGGATTGAAAATAAAACAGCCAACATTATAATGCCATTATACAAAACAATAGTAAGGCCCCACCTGGAGTATTGTGTACAATTCTGGTCACCGCATCTCAAGAAAGACATAGTGGAACTGGAAAAGGTGCAGAAGAGAGCGACTAAAATGATTACTGGGCTGGAGCACCTCCCTTATGAAGAAAGGCTAAAACATCTGGGCCTCTTTAGTCTGGAAAAAAGGCGCTTGAGGGGGGATATGATTGAGACATACAAAATAATGCAGGGTATGAGTAAAGTGGATAGAGGGAAGCTCTTCTCTCTCTCCCAAAATACCAGAACTAGGGGACATACACTCAAATTGAGGGCTGGGAGAGTAAAAACTGTCAAAAGAAAATATTTTTTCACCCAGCACGTTGTAAGTCTATGGAATTCCCTGCCACAGGATGTGGTGATGGCATCTGACCTGGATGCCTTCAAAAGGGGATTAGACAGATTCCTGGAGGAAAAGTCCATCACAGGTTACAAACCATGATGGAGATGTGTAGTCTCCAGGCTTTAAACCAGGGTACTTCAAGGGCCAGATGCAGGAGAGTGGTATCAGAAGACAGATATCTAGTCTCATGCGCTCCCAAACACATCTGATGGGGCCGCTGTGAGATACAGGAAGCTGGACTAGATGGGCCTTTGGCCTGATCCAGCATGGCTCTTCTTATGTTCTTATGTTAATGTAAGATCGGGCTCCTCATAGCATTCTGTAAGTAAGCACCTACAGCCACTTCTAAAGACCGATTAATATACAACACAAAACAAAGAATTGTAAGAACAATTATAATTCCAACAAAATTATGTACAAACTTATATATAAACAAATAAGAAAACTTACAAAATTAGAGATATTTAAACAAAATTTAGAATTGTCAGATTCAAGTTATACCCGGAATGTATATATAAGTTTATAAAATCTGGAACACTCTTATCGTCTAGAGACAAAAGATGACTTGCTCAAAACATTTTTAAAAGCTCTAAGACTAGAAGAAAGAATAAGAAATGTAAACTTTTTAAAAATACCACAATGGAAGTATATTTATTCTACAATGTTTTGTTTTATAAAGTGCTGGTATAACCTTTATTGTGGCGTGCTGTTTCACTCTTAGCCTTTCTTCCATAATAGGAGGGTGTATTTTGTTTCACTTTGTTTTTCAACAGCCTAAAATTAATACTTGTCAACAATCAAATTAGAATGCAGTCATTTGAGATTCCCTGATTTCCACGTATGTTTTCTGAAGAAAATATGGCTTTCAATATTGCATTTCTGCATGGAATTTCTGAATGTGGACTTGAACTTGCACCACCCTGATAATAAATGTGTACTCCAGCACTTTTGGTTACAGTGCTAGCCTCATACCTTTCCTTGTGATACCGAGTTAAGTTGGCAAAAATCAGTAGCAACCTCTGCTATTAACTACTGCTGACACAGCACATCTCAGGACTGGACATTTTACTATATTTGTCAACCAATTAGCTGTTCAATGCCTCAGAACACTATCTCTCACTTATACTTTTTCTCACTTTCCCTGTGCTGATAAATATTGCTGCATATATATGGCTTTAGGCTACAATCCAATCCACACTTACCTGAAAGTAAGCTTCACTCAACCTAGTGGGATTTAACTCTGAATACACAGGCACATGATTGCGCTACGGCACACCTATTGACACTAACAAATCTTTGGTGATAGATATCAACCGATTCAACTGATTTATGGGGGGAGTGGATATATATGTAACTTAAGAGAGTAATTTGATGAACTTCATGTGGAGAAGGTCAATGAAAAGGGCACATCTGGCGCTGCATGCTTTCAGAGGAAGCTCACTCAGTAAAACGAGATTTGCTCCTTTTAGCCTTTAATTCCAAACCGGCCCTTAAATGATGAAAAGCATTGCAGAGATTATCTTGGTAGCATAGTGTGGGACACCTATGCCACCTTTTCATGGATGGCACCTATAATGTCCTTCAGTTTCTTCCCTTGCTGTTGGTGGGTACAGAAAGCAGAAGGTTTAAAAATTAAATGTGGATCCTAACCCGAATGGGTATGATGCACCCGTGGGATGCAAATAATAATGTAGGTGCCACACATGAAAATGGCACAAGATTACTGAGGAAATACGCAATTTCTGAGGAAATACGCAAATGGCTGGGCTACCAAGAATGAAGCCAGTCCACGCACCTGAGCCTCAGTCAAGGAAAGGCTCCTTTGTCGTACCCTAAAACACTAACCCGTCATATGTCAACAGAGGACTGTTACGAGTCTCTCGTGCTCGTCTTAAACAAAAAGAATTATTTCTGTGCTATTCCGCGTTCCCTTAGCTTTCACTCTTTGGCTTTGAAAAGGATTACGATGTGTTGATCAAGGCTTTGCCTGATGACATACAAATATACTTCCTTTTCCCAGATGGGCCTGTTTTAAACTACACCAAAAATGATGTTTGGGACTCAATGTAAAAAGTGCAAATAGACTCCGTTACCGCGTTTGCTTTCAAAGGCCAGCCGCTTCCGGTGCCCAAGACTCCGGCCTCCCAGAGCCAAGCCCATTGCCAGCAATGGCAGCACAAAGAAGGGTCCACACAAGGTCAGCTGAAAGTGCATTTCCAGGAGAACATTCACCACCACATACAGGAGTGGACGAGCCACCATCTGAACACATGTGCCACAGGAGTAGATTAGAGTCCTAAATCCAGTTCAAAATAATGGGCAGAAGTGCATCTGTTAACATACACAATCCGTGGGGAATTCTTGGGGATATTGCAAGGAATCATCGAAACGGAATCGTTTGGAGACGGTACTGCTGTCTTCCGGAATATTCTCTTTATCTTCCCGCTCGCTGCACGTGCCATTACACACGGGTCTATGATTACTTCTCTCTTCTGTGCACTTGCTCGTGTGATCATGAGTCGGAGAACAACTGGGGCTTTCTTCTGGACAGTACAACAAGAGGAAATCTCCTTGCCGAAGCCAAGAGTGGGACAGACAGGCCTCTGCCGTTGGTCGTTCACTTAAAATAGAAAAGGAAAGAGGCATACACTGAGATGATCACGTTCACGCCAATGTTACAGCTTAGCCGTCAAAGGGATGGCTCACCACCACTTAAGGCTACCCTAGATGCCCACTCTGTCCCTTGCAAGCAAGGGGATCTGGCAGAAGACCACCTTTGAGGAAGAGACCACAATCCACCCCTCCCTGATGGCAAGGCGGCATAGCTGGCCTCCTTTTCTACCCACTCTCCTGCCCCACGCCCGTTATCTCAAAGGGAATTGCCAATGAGAGTGCTATCTGAAATGCCACCAATTGTTCTCCTTGCCTGAAATTTCAGACGGTGGACCTTGTTGGCCGAAATAAGCACATGAGGATCAACAAGAAGCCAAAGAGAGCAAAGTAAAAATGTGCTCCCTCTTTCTCCAATTTTCTGCTACAAAACCAGTGTGTGTATCGTGTGTGTGCACTGACGCATATCCACGATAACAACTCAGATTAGGGCTGCAGTACAAAGCTGACACATACGGGAACAACTGCCACCGCTCTTCACTGTTTGAAGAGAGATTCTGAAAGTGCAAGTGCAAGATTTTGGATCACGGAGTAAGGGTAAACAGCGTGATAGCAACCGCTCACAGAGTCACATGGCCAATATTATACTTCTGTTCACCTTTATCCTCAGAAAACACCCAGCAGGGCACATGGAAAATAGCACCATTGCAAAGTCAAATTCTGCTTCCTCTTTCAGACACTATAAAGGTCTGCACAGATGCTGAACTACTACGATAACAAGGCACACAAAAAGGACTTAAAAGCCCTATTTCATATTTGTAAGAATCTGTAAGACTGTGATCAGTTTTGTCCTGTTATTGCTAATAAACCACTTAAAATAAAGAACCAAATATGGATTTTATCTAACCTAGGCTTGAACTACATTCATACTACTGTATAAATGTAAAAGGTTCCCTCCACACATGCATGCTAGTTGTGTCCGACTCCAGGGGTGGTGCTCATCTCCGTTTTCAAGCCAAGGAGCCAGTGTTGTGCAAGTCTATGGCCATGTGGCCGGCATGGCTGAACGCATTTCTGCTTACCTTCCTGCTTTTTATGACGGTACCTATTTATCGACTTGCATTTACATGCTTTCAAACTGTTAGATTGGCAGGAGCTGGGGTTAAGAGGGGGAGCTCACTCCACTGCATGGCACCCGGGATTCGAACCACTGAGCTGCCGATTTTGCAGCCAACCATTTCAACGCTCTAGCCCACTGAGTCACCATGCCCCTAAGTGTGTATATAATCATGCTGCTAGCATATTTAGTCATGCTAAGAGCCTTTTTACATGATTTAGTCTCCTACTTCTACATATTTATAGTAAAGTACTACACATGTTCCATTTAAGATTTCTTTGCTTACCTGCCCTCAACCAAGTACTTACTCAGGAATTTTAACAAGCAGCTTTTGGATGAAGTCTCTGGCTAACGGTGAAACGGATGCAAACGTTTCTTCTGAATAATCCACATTTACTTGAGAAATATTGAGGTACGTTTCTTGCTTATCAGCTCCCACAAATGGAGATTCATGAGTAAGGAGCATGTATGTGATCACGCCTACACTCCTGAAACCAGAAAAGAATACTGTTTTTGTTGTTTTCTTGTTATTACATTTCTTGTGCAACATTTCAGCAGTGTGACAGGGATTTGTTTCCCCTGGTAAATATTTAAATTTTATTCTTATTGCATATAAAACTATTCAAAAGATAGTTCCTATTGTCAGGTGTTCGTGTGATGAAAGCTGTTATCCACAGATGGAGGCAGAAAGCACATTTGCCTGTTTTGTGCCTTATAAGAGGTATCATTCAAGCTATTGATCAGGGTGTCCTGCAGGAAACTTGCTTCTTTGGAAAATACAGGGAGCAACAGTCTTTCCCACGAGGCCTCCAACCTTTCTGGCAGGTGTTTGCCAGTCTCACATTCTGCCAGAGACCGACTGCCCCAACAAAGCACCTCATCCAGCAGTTTCTTGTCTGCATTGAATAAACAGAGACAGTTCCTGGTACACAGTTTTGGACCTGGTTTAGATAGCACACTCTTAATGGGTATATTTCTCATTTAGGCCAAGTCCAAGGAACTGAACATGGATTCTTAAGATCCCCAAAGAGTTCCAGTATGTGCATCAAAAACGCTTCATTTAATAGATTCCAAGTCTGTTTGAATAAGGCACCAGAGTAAATGTTAGGGCAATAATTTACAATTCAGACTTGTCACTGGTGTTTTTTCATTTTATTCTTGTTAATTTTTTATTGTATGGATTTTAATCACACAAGGTACCATGAGAAGGCTCTTAAAGTAGAACTGGAAATAGATGAAATCAAATTAAAAATTAAAACTTAGTTGTGGCAACAAAGTCATTTGAAACAAGGGGGAAAATATTTCTACTACATGGACAATATAAAGAAGAATCGATGGCATTTTATTTCTGACTCAGGCTGGAAAACATGCAAGATTAACAATGTCAAAAGGTTTGTTTAAAAAACCCACAAAACCTAATTTCCTGAGTTTATATCAGCAACATGGATAGCTTCCCTCTTATAAAGTGCCCCCCCTCACTTTCACAGTTCATATACTGCGGTCCTGCTCTATTGCGGGACCGCAGCACAGTGGTACACCAAAAGGGCTTGAGGAAGGGGGGGAAGGTTTTAAAAGCCAGGGCTTTTTAAACCTTCCCCCTCTTCCCCAAGCCTCAGGCTCCAGCTGACTGGCATTGGGGTGGGGGAAGAAAAGGTTTTTCTCCCCCACCTCACTACCAATCAGCTGAAGCCTGGAGCTTGCCTCCATGGATGCACTGCGCACAACTCAGCCAAGCTGGCTCCATTGCTTAAAAACATTTTAAAGATCACGCACCCTCCTCAAGCCCGACCCGACCTATTGCATATTGCGGATTTTCAATTATCGCGGGTCAGGTTGGTCCCTAACCCCCACAATAGACAGGGGGTTACTATATCATAAATAATGATAATTAATTCAGCGTCAGTTGTATGTAATGTAAATGGCACTGAAAGACTCGTGGAACCACCCTGCTCCCTAAATCCCTACATGTCCTAGAAGATAAAAGAGGCACAAAAAAACACTGTCCTGCTCCAGATTCACTGATCTGCATTCCCTTTCTTGACAGCCATCTGACCCAACAGTCCACTGACTTCACTTAGTGGCTTGTTTCCTGAGGTCAGGGGTTCCCAACCTTGGGGAGCCCAAGTGTTCTTGGATTTCAGTTCCCAGAAACCCCAGCAACGTCTCTAGATGGCATATAAATACAGACAAAAAAGAGACTTTTTGTGAAAAGCAGTTTCTGTCATCAACATTTGCTGAAAATACAGTGACAAATGCTTCCGAGTATTTCTAACCCCCTAAGCATCAATCTTACCATATATCGGTTGCTGTAGTAATAGGATCATAATTTAAGACTTCTGGTGCTGAGGAAGAAAAAGAGTATTGTTAAGAATTAAAATAACTCTCTCGCGCGCGTGCCTGACCAGCAAACCCGTTTTAGTATATGTATGATAAGACATATATTCCTGTAGGTTTGGGGCTTCATGTGGCAATTCAGGTTTACAAAACAAAAGAAGAGATGTTTATGCTCAAATTCATAAGGAATGATTTTTTCCCTACAGTACAGAATCTAGACACACCAAGTCGTCCAAAAATTGAGGTCCAAGAGCATGTGCAGGCCCAAGCTTGAATCAATTGCTCTGCTCCCATGGCCCTCCCCCACCAAAAAAGAGAGAAGGCTGACGACAAGATGACCAGTTGCTCCCATTGAAGCCTCTGAGTTGAAACTGGCTATTTAAAGGCCATTTACCGCACTATCGGTTTTGGCCTCAAAGCACCATTTTTCCCACTAAAACAAGAGATCTTTTAAAAATCCCCCAAATTTCATTTTATGTTAAGATTTATTATGTTCCACCTTTCTTCCCACTGGAGACCCGAGGTAGCTCACAAGCAGTTAAAACAATATAACAGCACAGTTAAAACATAAGAAGATATATTTCAAAAAATTAAATAAACCATATTAGGATCCACCAATTAAATACACTTAAAACTAGGCTCACTCAGTTCAATGTATGCAGCATCCCTTCCTTATGGAAGTCAACAGATGCCTGCCTAGAATGGAAGATCTTTGCCATCAGAAGGACCAAATGACCAGCTGCGCCCCCAGATGATTCCAGGGATTTAGATGACTATTTTAGAGGCCATATATTTTTAGGAGGTCACAAGAGGGGCCTGCAGGGACAGCCCCCCCCCCAATCCTGCAGGTTGCCCATTATGGTTGTAGAGCATACAATCAAATCCACAGAATCAAGTTAGTTTTGTGACTTCTTTTCTTGCTGTTCTACTGCCATTTCTTTGCACAGTCAGTCTATAATAAAACTGCCAGCATGTTTATTTCATGGCTGAGATTCCTTATCAAACTTTGCATCTTTATTTTCAGCAGTACATTGCTGAACTGTGCCTTCCTCAGTTCACTTTCGTCTTGTGTATTTCACTTTATTTGACAAAGAGGGGCATCACAATAAATAATGTAGAAATCTCAGCTAACAGTCACATACAAATTCAACAGAGTGCTTCTCTTAGCAGATTAGGGGGATGCTCCGTCCTGCCCCCTGCATCCCTCATGAGCCTTAGAAAACACGTACTGGAGGGATGGAAAACCTACCAGAGCATGTTTCTGGAGCTCTGGGAGGCTGCAGGAGGGGAGGGGACCAGGAGGAAAGTTTTGGCACTGCTTCAGGGGTTGGACTTAGCCCTGTGTGAGTGAGTACCTTCCACAAGGATAGGTCCAAAGTCTGGGCCCCACCTGTGATAGCCGCTGGGCTTACTGGCCACAGCTACAAAGGAAGATATCAAATCCCCATTTTGTAGCCCACTTTAACTTAAATGAAGTGAACAAATACTGTGGTGTAGACAAACACATGATGATTTCCAAATAACCATCCTGGGCCTTTTTCAGATACAGAGCTAGGCCAGTTTCACACCACTTTACTTGTTCTCCATTCTGCAAAATTCCCGAGTTCTGTAGTTGGTTGAGCTACTCAAAATTCTCTCAAGAGCAGTTAACTAGAGCTCTCAAGAAGGGATTTCTAAATATCTCACCAAACTTCAAACACCAGAAATCCTTAGGCTGCAGCTCTGGCAGCTAAAGTAGTCTCAAAAAGAGTAGCCGGAGACACATGCCCAGACAAATGTCTTCCTCTAAAGTTGTGCTGCTCTGATAGAGGGAATTCAGGTTTCCTAACTAGTGCTGCCAGTAGTTATGAAATAACCAAGAGGATGTCTACCTTAATGCGGGTAGCATTAACCTAAGGAGTACAGTGGCCTAAAATTTCACTTGGATTACTCAAATCCACCTGTGGAAATGCACACCATGGTTCAGAACACAGGCCTGGACAGTCATTTACCTTGATATTCAGGGGTTCCAACAATTTCTCGCAGTTCACTGCAATTGCCAATCTTCCGAGACATGCCAAAGTCAACAATTTTGATATCACCAAGGGGATATATACTGCTCAACAAAATATTCTGAGGCTACAACAAGGAAACAAAAATCTGCATTTACACGCCACTCAAATTAATTAAAGATAGAATTTTGTATTCAAAGACTATATATGAACAATAATGTACTTAAAAGGAACATAGATGGTCAGTAAACTGTTTCTTTATTTTATTTCTCTGCCAGCTTTCTCCCAATTTTTAAGGACCCATAGTGGCTCTCTATCAGTTATAAGTATAACAAAAAACCACATTAAGGTATAGTATTTTACAAATTAGACATATAACAGTCTTTAAACATTCTCAATAAAACTCTTCCAGCCTGCTGGAAAAGGAAAGTCTTTGCCTGCTGCCTGAAGGAGGAGCCACCAGGGAGCAGCAGCCTGGCCCAAAGAAGGCATGGCCACCAACAAGGAAGCGCCAAAGAAAAGGGCCTCCTCTTCTTTGCCTTGACCAAAGGGGCCTATGAAAGCATCAAGACTAAAGGAAGGGCCTGCACAGCGGGAAAAGATGCTTCATCTATTTCTGAACCCAAGCTGTGTAATAGGGCTGTTACAACTGGGGAGAGAAAGGAACCAGCAGCCAATGGATTTATTGTAACATGGGAGTTATTGTAACACGGGAGCCAGGTAACCACTGCTTAATAGTTTGGCTCTAGTATTCTGAACCATCTGATGCTTCCAAACACTCTTCCAAGGCAATCCAACATACAGCACATTGCACTAATCCACATGGTTTCTTGCCAAAAAAAAAAAAAAATCTGATTCATTTCATGAAGGTGAGTCTTGGCCATTTTAAAATGTTACATTATCAAAATGCAGACCAATATGCTGTATTTAAATTAACATTTCACACTTCCAGTTTTCAAGAACTGCTATGGTGGTGAACAATGCAAACAACAAACAATATAAATGCGTTAAAAAGCTGAAGCGCACAGAAAATAATTGTCACCTTGATATCACTCTAAGACTCTTTGATTTAAGTTGCTATCATTATTTCTTTATCTTTGCTCTTTCTTCCCTCCCATTTATAAAACAAACTGTGATATCCAATATCATGCTGCTATTATGTTCTTTGTGCCAGTGACAATTATAAAGACAAATGCCATGTAATAGGTTCATCTAATGCAGAATGTAGCCAACTTGCACCCTCCCCCAGAAACCACTAGAGTCCATCTACCATCACTGTTTGCCACTTGCTTGCTTATGAGTACTTCACTCATAAGCATTTCAGAAATGATGCCACTTCCCTCCTTTTAAGTTACTGATATTTCCAAAGGTTTTGTTGGTCGATTGGTTTCTTTTCTTTTCTTTTCTTTTCTTTCTCTCTTTTTTTTGGGGGGGGGGTTTAAAGAACAGAACTGGCAGTAGAGCTCAGCGAGCCAGCTAGGTTTCTGGCTGTGGAACCAGAAGTTGGGAGTTTAATTCCTCACTAAAGTAGGACCCTGGTATCTGCTGGGGATTGGTTCCAGGCCTTCCCGTGGATGATGAAAACCGTGGATAAGAGAGAATGCCTGCCCACCCACCCCAAACTACTGTTTCCTGACAGTAGCTTGGTTTATGACTGCTGTTTTGAGACAGTAGCTTGCTTTACAGATGCTATTTGTGACAACAGCTTGCTTTACAGCTTGCTTTGGGGCTGCTGAATTATTTAATTTTTTCCTCTACCAACCATGGATAACTGAATCAGTAGATAATGAATCAGTGGATACGGGGGTCCTATTGTATCTCCCAAAAGAGCCAGCCTGTGTGGCCTTGGGAAAGCTGCATAATCCCAAAATGCCCCTCCGGGTAACCATTACCTAGAAAGCCCTGAAAACAGTTCAATCAACTAGACTGGCATGCAATTATTATCAGGGTATCAATACAAACACATACATAAAATATTTAACATCTAAACACATTACCTTTAAATCAAGATGCACAATATTGTTCTGATGCAGATAAGAGATGCCTTCGAGTATTTGTCGCACAAGCCTAATAATATCAGTTTCATGTATGGTTTCTTCAAGGTCGGGAAGACATAAATTAAATATTTCTCCTCCAGCAGCACTAAAAAAGTATTAAGCAGGCACAGAAGTTTAAACATCTTATTCTCAAATTAGAAAGTCTCTGGTCTAGTCACAGAGGTCAATTTATCTAAAAAGTAGACTGTGGCCTTCCCGTTTTACAGTTAATAACCCTTTGAGGTGAACACGTCTTCCAACACAGTTTTAAATTCAATGGAGCTGCAGAACCCCCCACCCACCCCCATGAAAGAATCTGTTTAGATTTTTCCTGTGCCTCCAGCAGCAGATCATCTCAAAGGCAAAACAAAAAAAGCAGCAATGTGGATTACACACAAAATCATATGGTAGCTTCACATTTGTGAGCTCAGTTAAATGGCATCCCTATTCAAGAATGCCAGCAGATACCAGAAAACAAAGAAACAGGTTTTAGTGGAAATTGAAATCTCAGCACAACATGTTACCGACCACAGAGGAAATTGAT
This sequence comes from Phrynocephalus versicolor, assembly GCA_023846285.1. NCBI lineage: Eukaryota > Metazoa > Chordata > Lepidosauria > Squamata > Agamidae > Phrynocephalus > Phrynocephalus versicolor. The sequence goes on from JAHTLZ010003542.1 coordinate 5,998,835, forward strand.
GTTTTATTTCTAGAGTAACAAAGAGGCCTTCCAAACTAAACAGGACAAACAGCAAGAAAACACACTGTATTGCCAAACAGTAAGATCGTTTTATTTTTCTGTGGGCCTTCTAAGAACTCTCCTTGAGTCCTCTGACAACATGACAAAGCACGTTCATCCTGGACCACTTTCCGCCTCAGAGTCTTTTTAAAAAAGCATCAAGTACTGTGAAGCCGTTCATTAGCCACATCCTTACAAGATATGCTAAAAATTATCCTTTGTGTTTTTTTAAAGTATAGCTTGATTGTGGCACTTCAGCCACATAACTTTCTCAATGTGCTCTTACTGTGTTATTTTTTAATATACTAAAGCCTTTGGTACCGAGATAAAAACAAAAATAACGCCAGTACCTCCTACTGCTAGGGCAGATGACCCCATTAACTGATTTTGCATCAATGTTATAAAAGATTGAGCTGTGCTTTGCAAGCCTAAGATTTTTACAGAGCTGTGATATGCTTTGTTTATGGAGAAAATTCCCCCCTTTGTATGAACTATATCTGACACACACACACACACACACACACACCACCACCACCACCACCAGACTTGAGCCCCGTTTACTCCTGGAATGCAATCAAGGCCTCTCCTATGCTAGAATTCAGACCCTGGGCTGAAAAGGGTTCAACATATTTGATGCAGAAAGACACACAGAGAAGGGATTCTTCTAGTAGCCATAAATTAGCATTAACTACTAGGCTATTTGAAGTACAGGGGATTCCAACATGGGAAGATGTCTTTTTCTCCACATTGTTGTGTGCAACCCAAAGCACCACCCTGCTACTCTTCCTTGTTTGAAAACCATTTCAGCTGTTAAAGAAAAGGTGGGCCTTCTTTGAAGCAATGCTCTTTTAAAAGCTCTTCTTTTGTGGAACTGTTAGTCTTTGAAACTGAATCTGAATTTTTAAAAAACCAAATAGAGGCTACTAATGGCACAAACTCGTGTCACAGCAACGTTCCACCGAGATCTATAGAACTGGCTGCCAGATTATACCTCCATGCAAAAATACTTAAGAGCAGAGACCGACACAAGGCAAGTTCTGCTGCTCTGCACATAAATTACTCCTTGCCCTGAGAGACTTTGGTCAGGTACCTCAGAGCCTCACCTAGAGCTCTATCCATACCTAGGACAATGACCTTGTCATGTTTATGACAAGCACTACCCCGTTTTTTTTTTTTTAAAGTGAGTTAAGAATGGTCCACTACCCACCACAACAGGGTTTCCATTTAACTCGTGAGAAAGCTGACAGGGGAAAAAATGATTTGCTTGAAATGTGATGTTGAAAAAGAGCTTGGCAGAGAGACCCTGGACTGCCAGAAAGATGAACACGTGCTAGATCACATCAAGCCTGATCTTCGGAGGCCAAACATGCTGAGAGTGATGCTGCCCTACTTTGGGCCCACGGTGGGAAGAAAGAATGCCGGGAAAGATGGAAGGCGGACAGAAAAGAAGCCCATATACAAGATGGACGGACTCCCTCAGAGAAGAGCCAAGCCGAGCAGTTGAGGACAGGACCTTTTGGAGATCACAAATTCATAGGGTTGCCATACGTCAGAAACTAGAACTTGACTGCACATGACGACAACAAAAACCACAAGGGAATCCAGATGTACATCCTACAAACACTGAGCTACTATGAGTCCTCTCAAACTAGACCTCCACGCAGCACGCAAAGAATCATTTGGCAAGCTGCACAGTAGTAGCCAGAAAGTCTGCCTTGCAGCACCCTGTTTATTTTTATTTATTTTAGAGTATTTTTACCCCACCTTTCTCCTTGGAAAAGGACCCAAGGCAGCTTACAGTAATGAGGGATAATACACAGTCCAGTACAATTAAGACATGTTCAAGTATTTAAGAAAAAAGGAATTGAGGGACATCTTACAGCATTAATAGACAACATTACATTAAAGCAACACAGTTATAGTTGTCATGCAATACATTTTCCAGTGCACAACATGTTGAACACAACATGTTGTGTTAAATTTTCCAGTATACAACAGGAAAATAAAGTGCCATTTTTTTCTGGTGATCTTTTCTGGATCAGGTCATATCACAGACATCTACCAGCTCATAGGTAGGAGGGGAAGGGAGGGAGGAAGAGTGAGTTGCAGCTTGATAGGCTGGAGGGGATGTCAGTCAATGGCACCGGAGGCTGCCATTGGCTGAGAGTGCCTGTAGAGGGAAGTTCTCTGTGGCACCTGCGGCAGTGGCCTGCAAGGGGTCACAACATGAGGAACTGTATTAAAGGGTTGCGGGATCAGGAAGGTTAGGAACCACTGCCATAACACTTCAAGCACTCTCTGGGCATTTTACCTTTTTAATTATGCAGGCTACACAGATCTAATCATAGTTTGCATTATGCAACTACATATCTTCTGTATTTATAATGCAAGATTGCAAAGCAATGTTTTTTTTAAAAAAAATAGCATGCAAGAACAAGACACAAAAATATCAGTAACCATGAAACGTGAGCTAGAACCTATTTCTGCCACTACTGTAATCTGATATGAAGTTAGATGATGAATGCTTTAATGCTGCAAAGAAGGAAAATTAAATGGAAATTTTCATCAATGCCAAAACTGAACAAGTAAATAGCATGAATGAGACATTCTTACAGAACTGGGCAAGCTGAAATAAGGGCTGTGTGGACGACGATTAGATAACTTTCAAAATTCTGAATATTCAGTACATCTGAAAAATTACTATCAGGGTCAAATTCAAATTCATTAGGGCTTACATACATTTCAAAAAACTATAAAATGAATTGGAAGGCCAATGGCTCAAGTGCATTCTGCTGAATTCTACAGAATTTTGCACTAACAAATTGTGACTGGTTTAACATTGCACCAAGTTAAATAGAGGTAGCTAATCGGCCCCCTGAAACAACATCTGGCATCCCGAATAGTCCTTTTTACAGAGTGCTGTACTATTTATTTTATATTATATTATTTTTTACTGCAAATACTGTACCGAGAATGGTGAGAAAATGCTCAAGAGAAAATCTTGCTTGGAATGTTACTCAACTGCTTTTGTAACAAACCAAGGCAAAAAGTCAGGCACTCAAAATGTCATTCTCAATAGGAGAGCTGTTTAACACCTTTGATCTCTTGCAAGGACACAGGACTACAAGACAGAATTAACTCTAGAATCACCTAGCTAAGAGGCCACTGGCTTTGTAATCCATTTCTAAACCTACACTTTATTCTTTTTACCTGAAATTCTTATTATCACAAAGCTATCATGCACTATTTTTACAATCCCTGCAGATTTAACTTCTACTCTATTTAAGGTACCACTCAACCACATTTAAAGAAAAGATGGCCGGCCTTGCATACAACAGATAATGCTCTAGAAATGAAAGATAGCAGTCTCAAATAAAGTGTGGTTGTTTCCAACAGAGACTTGAGATCCAACACCTGTAACACACAAACAATAGGAAATACCATACACATATTTGCTAGCTATGGCAAATGATACAAAAAGACAACCACGTTAGCAGACTTATCAAACACAGTGATGATATATACTTACTATTCCAATACTAGGATGATTTCATTCGTTGTTTCATACACTTCATGGAGATCTACTACATGGGGACTTGGCTTTGTTAATTCTAGAACAGCAATTTCATGCAGGACCTCTGCTTTGCAGTCTTGGCCTCTTCTCCTCTTTTTCAAAAACTTAGCTGCATACTCCTGGCCGGTGGATTTTGCAATGCATTTTCTAACCACAGCAAATTTTCCTCTGTAAAAGGAAAGAAGAGGCATTTGTTGAAGGGCGGAACAGACTGACAGGAACAAATGCAAACAATTGCCAAAATCCTATTGGTTATTTACACCAGCAAAGCACAACAGCATATTGCTGCTAGTTAACAACTCATCGGTTGATGCTATGTAACAACGCACCACTACACATAGGTCAATATAAATATGCAACGCAACTCTGGGCATCCAAACATTCCAAAATAATGCTAGTAACACAGCTTGGGCTCAATATAAAGAGAAATGTATTTCTTCTACCAACTGCTTTGCCTTAATCCAGAACAACCTTTCTCATCCAATTCTCTTGGACTATAATGCCCACCAGCTCAATCTACTGTGACCAGTGGTGCTGATGAGAGCTACAAGGTCACACATCTGGAGGATGCCAAGTTTTGGAAAGCTGTTCTAGACCTACTGATTGCAACGCAAAACGTGTGAGTCGGGGTTTGCAGTATGAAAGGATAACGTATAAGGGCCCTGAATAATTCACCACCCCTTGTCACAGCAGCTCTGTCCGCAACAGAACATGAACATTGGTGTCCTGTCAAAGCACGTCCCAAGATTTGTTCTGGCTTTGCTAAACAACTCCTGATTTTTGTACCGCCATCCACAAGTGTGTAACTAGCAGCATTCCCAGATAACTGAATACTGTATAACATCGCCCTATGTTCTCGAATTCTATGCAAACACTTTTGATCAGATTTTGAATGTTCAGTTGGGTCCACTTGGTACTACTCTGCTGACAACTTCCAGTTTTGCACAGCCATCCACAAGGATGTCACTGAGATACTTAGGGTGAAGCCCTACTACACAACTCCAAAATCAGCAGCCATTATCTTCTCCAATCTATACCAAGAGTTGAACTGTTCTATACCAAATATGAAACTGAGACCACACGGTCTTCAATAATAGCATATCCAGTCAAGGTTCCTAATATATGCTCTAAAAGCCTGACTATGATTCCTGGCAACCGCTCAATGTATGCCAAAGTGCTATATCAATTTTGTACTACTTTTTGCCATTGAACACAATTTTTGCATTGCCATATACAGTATATATATATATATATATATATATATATATAGATATATAAAACACCCAGTTGAACTTCCTATTAAACATCTCTGGGAAGTCTTGGCAAGTCTGCTCCTTCTCCAGCACCCTCTTCCTTTGGGACAACATCAGATGAAGGCTCTTCCAAAATTGTTTATTAACTGGAGCATTAACTGGAGGATGAGTCATGGCAACTGGACATTTCTTCATAATGTCCATAGAGGTCCCAGTGCTTATGAATAATGGTTCAACAGGTAATAAGCCAGGGGTCTGCAACCTTTAAGACATAAAGAGCCACTTGGACCCGTTTCCGACGGGGAAAAAAAACCTGGGAGCCGCAAAACCATTGCGACATTTAAAACAAATATATACAACCGCCACTGCCATTCTTGCTGTTCTGCCTCAGCAACCGGGCGCCGGCACAGCCGCCGTTCGAGGCTCCGTGAGGCGATGACCCGCGCTCCGGGCCTACCAGCGCCGCCGCCACCGGTGCCACGGTCCCGCAGCCAGAGGCGAGGGAGCGGCGCCCGCCTCAGCGGTTGAAAGGACAGCCTGCAACCCCGCGGCTGGTCCCTTTTTTTGGAAGCGGGCGAGCGGCGACCTCTCTCCACACACACACACACACACACACACACCCTTCTTGCAGCCGTGGTGTGTGTGCGTATGTGGGCAAAGTTTGGCTTGTGAAGGAGACGGAGGGAAGGGATGCCAAGGCTAAAAGAAGCGGGAGGGCGAGTGGCGCGCCGGGCCACCGTGGATCTCCCCGGTCCGCTCCTCCATTCCGCTTTCCGACCCCCTTTTTGTCCGTCCAGGCAGCCGCCGCCACCACCACCACCACCACCATGAACCCACCGGCTGCTTGGGCCTGGCTGCCGCCGCCTCGCCGCCGCCACCTCCGCCTCCTCCACTGCCGGCGGTTGGGCTGGTGGCGAGAGGAGGGGGAGGAGGAGGAGGAGGATGATTACCAACAGACGTGGCTTCCTGCTGCTGCTGCTGCTGCTGAGCAGCCCCTGACCCCCGTGGCGGGAGGAGACCCCGGCGGCCACTGATGCCACCCCCACCACCCATCCAATGCCGCCGCCGCCATCCTGGCCCTGGCCGGCCCGGGAGCCTTTGCCACGGCCGAGGAGGCGGCAGCGCACCGGCGGCGGCAGCAGCAGCTGCAGCAGCACCAGGAAAAGGAGGAGGAGGAGGAGGAGGAAGATGAAGACGAGGAGGACCGCGGTGGCGGCGAGCTGGAGTCTCCCCCGCGGTCCTAGTTTAAATGCCGCGGGGCCCCTTCCATGAGGGGAACCTCCCGGAGCCGCAGCAAAGTTTCCAAAGAGGTTTGGCACGCTTTCTCCTCAACCCTGTCCTCCTCCTCCTCCTCCAGCCCAGGCTGGCGCACCCTCAGAAAAGCTCCCCCGCCTCCTAAAACAAGGCTCCCAGTTTTGCCGCGCGGAAGCGAGAGGAGGAGGAGGAGGAGGAGGAGGAGGAGGAGGAGGAGAGGAAAAGACACACACAGAGAGAGAGATGAAGGGAGAAAGACCGTGACGGCCGCCGCTCTTCCAGAGCAGCCAACACAGCAGAGCAGAGCTTGACGCGACAAGGCTTCCCCTGCGCCCCAAGACCCTGCGCGCCTCCCCCGCCTCCCTCACCAGCAGCAGCGGCGGCAGCGGCTGCCCAGCCACCGTTCTTTCTCTTCCTCCTCCCCCCGCCCCCCCAGTTCGGAAGAGACCGCCTGAAGCCTCTGACGAAAAGAAGGAAAGGCGGGATCGGGCGGTGGTGGTGGTGGTGGTGGTGGTGGATTTCCCTCTGGAATGGAAATGGAAACAACTGCTCAAGCCCTGACGGTCCAGTGCGCTGGCCATCTCCAGATGCTCTCTCTCTCTTCTAAAGCATGTTATTTTGCACGTGCCCACCCTTTCTGACAGTCACCTTCCGGAGCCACGGCAAAGGTTCCAAAGAGCCGCATGCGGCTCCGGAGCCGCAGGTTGCAGACCCCCGTAATAAGCAATCCCCCAACAGGGTAGAAGTAACCATGATAGAGTGGATTCACTTGTGAAAGATCCAACCCACGCTGGGTTTCCAGACCCTCCGGCCAGGGTCCCTGGGGAATCGGGGGTGTGGGGTGGCAGCTAGGGTTTCCCCACAATTGGTCCCGGGGGTGCTGTGGCATGGCCTGGTCTCCCAGTAATCAGCCTCTCTCGCAAACCTTTTTCTTTCTTCCTTTGCTCTCTCTGCTCTGTCTCTCCCCAGTAAGGTGGCTTTCTTACCGGTTTCTCACTCCCTTCCCTTTTGACCCTGCTGTAGGTTCAGAGGGACCCCCTCCTCAATCCAAGGGTCTTCTTTAACAATCTCCACCCAGCCTTCCTCACTCCGATGCCTCACTTTAGACACCAAGCACTCCTCTCTGCCTTTCCCACAGCCTCCCTTATCCCCTTTATCCTCACTTTTCCCCACCAAAACTGTGGCCTCTGTTGCTGCAAGAGTTTCTAGTTCTTCTAAAATTCTCCTTTCTGAATCCTCCGTTCTTTTATTTCAACCTTAGCAATATCTTGGGACTTCTTAGAAGTAGACGGCACATTCCTTTTTCCTCCTCAAACTCCACTAGATGGGCAAATTAAATCTCATATCCTCTCACACCTAATCTTCATTTCCTTGGTTGTATTCCATCCCAATCCTATTTCTAATCTGTCAGAAACTTGAATTCCAGAAGCAGACTGTCCATATTATGTAAAGCAGGTTTACTTACACCAGCCATGTATTCCAAGTGCAAAATTTGGATGCCTTTTTGTGTGTGAAAAGGGCTACCTTTCAAAGGCTACTATCTCATATGCAGCTTGACTACAGAAATTCAATAGAGGAGAATGGAATTTTAAAAGCCTCGGTGCACAACTAAAGCTTCAGGATATACAAGGTAAATACTACTTGGATACACACTATCATTTAGGAGATCATTCACTCTAAGGCCTTTTAAATCAAACATTCTTAACCAAGAAGAACTGGCACAGAATACTGTAATCAAAACAGTATTTGTAACTGTACTAAATGAATAGCCGAAGTATGTCATAAAAGCTAAGCTAAATTGTATGGAAACTATTGCAATGTTTATGAATAAAAATATTGTGCAAATGAGTATGTAAAAGATAGCGCTGTGTTTAAGAACAAGAGACAAGAATCCATTTTAAAGTGTTGTAAAACCATTTCATTATGCTTCACTCCACCCTATGACACAGTTTAATGTCAAATATATTTAATACAGAGCAGGTAAACTCTTCACAGTTCCCATGGGAATTAGTTTGTTGTCCTCTGCTTTTCTGCCTATTTTTTAGGTCTTTAAATGCCTTTACATATTTCTCTCCAAATGTGATCGATGCCATTCTTTACTAACACTGTCCTTCTGTGTTTTACATAGGACAAACAGGGCAATCTCTACCCAAAAAAATTAACAGATATTAATCTAACATTAGGAATGGCAACACACAAAAACCTGTTTCAGAACATTTCATTTTACCTACATCAGGGCTGTCCAACTTTGAATGGGCCGAGGTCTACTTTTTCTGGATGAAAGTGCCTGAGGGCTACTACACTAAAACCTCTACTTATGAATTTTATCTGTTCTGAGCATCTGGCCAGTAGGGAGAGCAGGGGACTGTGCCATGGCCCTTGAACTGCCCCGCTCAGCTGAGACAGTGGGCTGGCAGACCCAGAGCTTTGCTGGGGCAGTGGTGGTCCTTGGGTTGGGGGAGGGAGAGGTGGAGAACTTATCCCCTCACATTTTTATTGATGGCTGGAGGGCTACTTTTGAACCCTTCACGGGCTCTGGTAGCCCCCGGTCTACCTGTTGGACAGGCCTGACCTATATCATCTTTAAATGACCTGTGTGAATGAAAAAAACACTACAAAATGAGGTTTGAAAGAGAATCAGTTGGGATAAGCTATATGCAGATACTAGAAACTCACTTCAAGTGCTGAAAACCAACCAGAGGTTTTTAAAACACTATCAAGTGTGAAATCCTACAACAATTCTTCCAGTTTGCCAGTTGGGTCAACTATGCTATTGTTTACCTTGTAGACTGATAACTGAAATTATTCATAGCCTAATACTCCATGCCCTTACTGTCACTTTGTTCATTATCTGTTTCCCCATCAGGTCATGGGGCCATACTGTATACAAAAACAACAGCTATAATATGGTCTCACTTAAGTCTGAGGAAATGGACTTGATCCACAAAATCTCACATTAAATTTTACTGGATTTTTATTCTGATATCTCTTTTGAAGATTTCCCGTTAGAAAATACAAAAGTGGAACAGGTGACACCTATAGGCTATTGCTAATATTTCGGGGGCAAAACCCTCTTCCTCAGAGCAGTACCAATAGGTTATAACATAGCAAAAGATGGATTTGCCGGGAGTTATTTCTTATCCTTGTCCTTGGCAAGATTTATTTATTATTTATTTGTTATATTTCTAGACCGCCCATCTTCCGAACGGAACTCTGGGCGGTTTACAATTAGAACAATTGGGGGGAAAAGATGGAAATAAACGAGGCAGTTTCTTAGTTGAGGCTCGGAGCTTGGATGTTCTTAGGCTACATCTGGAATGAAGGGAGAGAGGTGTTCATACTGTCCCAGTGCTTCCAAAGGCATGTCATGGCTCACGGCTCACGGCTCACGCACACACATTCACACCTCTCCTCAATGTGGCTCACCAAGGCCAATGGCTCCTGCCTTGCCAGCAACGGGGGAGGGGTGGTGGTGCAGAAGGCCCATGCATTTCATTTGGGAATCGGGATAAAATTCGGAAAAGACCACTGGGTGTAGTGGTGTTTCATTTGGATCAAATTTGTCAAATTTTATTTGTAGTCTTTTATTTGGATCAAATAAAAAGGAAAGAGATTACCCAGTGTTGCAGTCTTGTCATGGCTCTGTTGATGGTCCATCTGCCTCTTCCTTGGGACGTATTTTTTTTTTGGGGGGGGGGGCAGCTCCTTCCTGGTATCTCAGTATTTTCAATTGAAGCAAAAAGAAGTTGAGGAGCCATATAGCCACCACAAAAACCAAATACAAAAGTGGAACAGTTGATACCTAGAAAATTAACAAAAACATTGCTAATATTTTGAGGATGAAATCCTCGTCCTCAGAGCAGCACCAGTAGGTCATAACATGGCATTGCCAAGGACCTTAGATCTAAGGAATAACTTCTGGCAAATCCATCTTTTGCCATGTTATAACCTATTGGTACTGCTCTGAGGAAGAGGGTTTCACCTTCATATATTAGCAACGTTTTTGTTAATTTGCTGGTAAAGCAAAGCAAAGCAAAGTGTTCTGCTTATATACCATCCCATACCACTTCTGTATTCTCTGGGCGGTTTGCAGTTTAATTATGCAGGCTACACCCCCCCCAGCAAGCTGAGTACTCATTTTACCAACCTCAGAAGGATGGAAGGCTGAGTCAACCCTGAGCCGGCTACCGGGGATTGAACCCCTGGCCATCAGCACAATTTTACCTTCAGTACAGGCATTTAACCACTGCGCCACGAGGTTCTTAAACTTAAAGGTATCACCTGTTCCACTTTTGTATTTGGTTTTTGTGATGGCTATACAGGTTCTCAACTTGTTTTGCTTCCATTAGAAAATATTTCTCTAACATAAACATCTCTCCTTCAGAAACAGTTTCTAAAAAAACTGATGCACATTTTTATTAAATTACCCTTTGATTTTCAACATGGATGGGTCTTACGTCCTTAACTAAACACTTTAGGTCAAAACTACTCAACTGCTGCAACAAAACACAAAGAATATGCATTTATACGTAATGAATGAGCCGGCAGCATAGTTAGTTCCTGAGCTCCCCTGAAAGGACAAACCAGTTTATATGCAGAAAACCCTGAAGGCTGCCATACATGGCTTGTCAACTTAAAAAGCACATAATTGGGATGTGCATGCACGCGTGAGCACGCTTCCAGGAGCCCAAGCACAAGGTTTAAAAGAATGTGCAAATGCACAAGAGAGGGGGAACTGAGATATCTTAAAAGTAAGACATAAATTCCAGCTGTAAGCAGTTAGAGACAATTCCTACCTCAAAACACCTGAAGAACATCCGACAACACTAGCATCTAGGATCCTTAAAACCTACAAAACAAACCCCACCACACTGAAGAACAAACCAAATTAAAGCAATGCGTGCAGGATAGAACAAGAAGTACACCTCAAAGTCCTCACACAAAAAACCCATACTGAATTGCAAGCAACAAACAAAACCTCTAAGTTTTGTCTCCTTACCAGATGTTGAACTACAGAACCAAAAATGTGGGTTGGTAAGTTTGTTTTTTTAAAAAAACCACATGTTATTTAAAAACCAAAGTGACCTTTGAGGAAGTACAGAAGAATGCATCCCTATAGCCAAGTTATGAATGCTTAAAAACCAGGATTTTGATCTCAGCATTAATGTTTATAGTAATGCCCAGAAATACAACAGTGAAACAGTGAAACCGGATCTTTCAAACCACTAGAAGATAATGAAATGAAAAGTGTATATTCCTGGATGTTTAAAAGGCTTATGGAAAGCCATCTTTTTGTGTATTCTTAAGCTTCTACCATTAGCCTTTGGGCTCAGGGCAAGTGTAATATTATATTAAATATTACATTAAAATGCAAAATACATAGTTCCCTTTCCAAAGCACCACTAATTAAAATTTTGCTTAGACAAAGGAGCTGCAAATTACTTTGGAAAACAATCTATATTTGAACCAGGCGCTTCACATACTATTCTATAAATCAACACGAATTATAACTCTCAAGAGGCCCTTTTTAAAAATCCTCCATTCAATAGTGTGTGCAGATGGTAAGATTTCCACATATAAATCTTATACCCAAGAAAAAAAGGTGAAAGGTATTAGATAGGAACCAGTTACTTACCTGTAAATGTGGTTCTTCGAGTGGACCTTCGTGAAGCCACACACAGATGGGTTTCCCAGGCGCCCCTGCGCCAGAGGTCGGACTTCCCTAGCAATAGGAAAGTTCGTTAGTCTCCACCCCTGCACCCTGCGCATGAGCGTGGGTGTTCCCGCCTAAATGCCTCAGTTCCTCTTGACTGCCAGGATGACAGGTAATGGATGTACCAGTCATGGCGTGACGGTCCGAGGGGAGGCGGGCGGGTGCTGTGTGGCTTCACGAAGGTCCACTCGAATAACCACCTTTACAGGTAAGTAACTGGTTCTTCTCCATCGTGGCCTTCGTGAAGCCACACAGATGGGTGATTGCAAGCAGTACTCACAGGCAGGAGGGTAGTCACGCCGTCACAAAGGAAAGCACTGCCCTCCCGAAGGAAGTGGCTGACCTCACGCGGGCATCCACCCTGTAGTGGGTCACGAAGGTGTCAGGTGTCGACCAGGTGGCTGCCTGGCAGATGTTGTCCAGGGGTACCCCCTTCAGAAAAGCCACTGGGGAGGCCAAAGCTCTCATGGAGTGAGCTCGGATACCCAAGCTTGGCCAGCTCGTAAGAGAGCTTAATAGTCTGAACTACCCAGTGGGCAAAACGTTGGGAAGAGACAGGAGTACCCAGTACTGCAGGGTCATGGCCTACAAAGAGTTTATTTGACTTTCTGATAGGTTTGGTCCTAGAGTCATAGAAGGCTAGGGCCCGTCTAACGTCAAGTGCATGCATGTCCCGTTCAATCCTGGTGGTAGGATTGGGAAAGAAAGCTGGTAAAACAATTGGCTGAGACACATGGAAAGAGGAAACCACTTTCGGAAGGAAAGTGATATCTGGGTAGGCCACCACTCTATCATGGTGGAATCATAAATATGGAGGGTCACACCTAAGAGCGCAAAGCTCGCTTGACCTTCTAGCTGAAGCAATGGCCACCAAAAAATGCAGTTTTTAGGGTGAGCAGTCTAAGCTCCGTAGATGCCATTGGTTCAAAGGGAGGGGCGCTGCAAGGCCCGAAGGACCAATGACAGGGACCACTGAGGTGGAATTGGTTTCCTGTCAGGGAAAGTGTTCTTGAAGCCCTTAAGAAACCGCTTCATTCTAGGGCAGGCCTGCCCAAAGCCCGGCCCGGGGGCCAAATCCGGCCCACCCCTCCCTCCCCCTCCTTCACCCCATGTTTTTTTTAAAAGAAAGTGGGTGGGGCCTGCAGTGGGGTGGCAGGGTTGGGAAGCAACCAGCCCCTGACACATTCTCAGCCACGAAATCTGGCCCTCCTTACAAAAAGTTTGGGCACCCCTGTTCTAGGGTGTCTAAAGAATGCAGCTGCCTCCGAAAACTGCGGTTGATGGGCCACAATCGCTGATAGGTGGACTCGAAGGGAAGCAGAGGTAAGTCCAGAATGCTTCAAATGAAGGAGATATTGCAAGACCCAGGTAAGAGAAGGATTGACCGGGTCAAACCCCTTATCTGCTGCAAACAGAGAGAACCTCTTCCACTTACAGGTGTACTGTTTGTCAGTGGAAGGCTTGCGGCAAGAAGCAATGATAGCGTCGATCAAGGTAGAATCCTCCAGGCTGTGAGCTGGAGGCGAGTCAGATCCGGGTGCAGGACTTGGCCCTTGTCCAGTGAGAGCAGTTCTGGAAACTGGGCAAGGCATAGATAGTCTGAGGACATTTGCAGAAGGGACGCAAACCAGGGTTGTCAAGGCCACCAGGGAGTTATCAGTATGAGGTTAGACCTCTCCTGAAGAGTCTTTATGACCACCCTGTGTATCAGAGGAACAGGAGGGAGGGCATAAAGGAGGTGGTTCGACCATGGGAGGAGGAGTGCATCCCCTAAGGAGTGACGTCCCTTCCCCGCTCTGGAGCAGTATTCTTGGCACTTGGTGTTGGATTGGGAGGCGAACAGGTCCACCCGAGGAGAGCCCCACTTGCTGCAAAGGAGGCTCAAAGTCCTGGGGTGCAGTTCCCATTCATGGGTCGCCTGAAGATGTGGACTGAGGCTGTCAGCATCGGAGTCCTCCTCCCCAGGTAAGTGCATCGCAACGGGGTGGATGTTGTTGGAGATGCAGCAACTCCAGAAGCAAATTGTGAGCTGCAGAAGACGCTGTGAGTGGGTTCCGCCCTGTTTGTTGATGTAGTACATGGCGGTTGTGTTGTCAGTCACCGCCAGTACTACATTGCCGGAGAGGTGTCGGATAAACGCCCGGAACGCTCTGAAGATCGCCAGCAGCTCCAACTCGTTGATGTGGAGTTGTTGCTCCTGTGGAGTCCAGGTATCGTGTATGGAGTGTGAGAGGCAAACAGCACCATAACCGGTGTTGCTGGCGTCTGTAGTTACTTGTATGGTGGGAAATGGATTCCTGAAAGGGCGTCCAGAGAGGATGTTGGACTGGCAGGACCACCAGCGAAGATGATGAGGTAAGTCCGGAGGGATGGTGAGGAGTTTGTTGGGGGGGGTCCAGAAGAGGGTCGAATTGTTGGAGGAACCAGGCCTGGAGAGGTCTGAGTCGAAGCCTCGCATGCACCAGGTCAGAGGTCATGGAGGCCATGAAACCTAACAGTCTTTGGACCTCGACCACTGGGATGACCTGGTGCGTGTGAAATTGTTGCAGTAGATGGAGGATTTCTGCAATCCTGTTCCGTGGAGGAAAGGCCATGGTCCTGGTAGAGTCCAGAATGGCACCAATGAAGCTTACTACTGGAGAGGGGTCAAGATGCGACTTCTTGTAATTGACCTGCAGACCCAGTGACTCTAAGGTGTTGAGGACAGTGGCGATGTCTTGGCGGGCCTTGTCCTGAGAGTCTGCGACGACCAACCAGTCATCGAGGTAGGGGAAGACAACTACTCCCAGTGTGCGGAGGTATGCAGCCACTTGTGCCATGCACTTGGTGAAGACTCTTGGTGCTGTTGCCAAACCAAAAGGCAGGGCGGAATATTGAAAGATGTCTTCCCCTACGGCAAATCTGAGCAGGTGTCGATGAGCTGGGTCGATCGAGATGTGGAAGTACGCATCTCGTAGATCCACAACCCCAAACCAGTCCGCCCTGCGAAGGAGGGGGATGACCTTTTCCAAGGTGACCATTTGAATTTTTTTGTAAACTAAAATTTTGTTTAGGAACCGCAGGATAGGGCACAGCCCGCCGTCCTTCTTGGGGACCGTGAAATAACGGGAGAAGAGTCCGCGCTGAGCGACGGTCCTTGGGACTCTTTCGATGGCACCCTTTTGAAGAACTGAAGTCACCTCTTCCAGAAGGCAAGGAGATGGGGTAGTGCGAACCAAATTCCCCAACGGGGGGAGTGAAGACAACTCTAACAGGTAACCTCTTTGAATAACAGAAAGGACCCACTGGTCCGAAGTGATGTCTCGCCAAGCCTGGAGAAAGGGATTGAGATGAATAGATGGGTTGTCAATAGTCGTCTCGGGGTCATCTATCCCTGGGCTTGGAAGAGGTGGAAGCCGATTTGGACTTTTTTGCCTTAGTGGAGAAGGTGGATAAGGCAGAAGGTCTGGTAGGACGGTCACATTGCTGTTGTTTGGAGGAGGACTGGGCGGATGGAGGCCAGAAGTGTCTTCTTGATTGGAAGCGAAAGGAAGGCTTCGGGCGAGGAGGGATGACATTTAATTTTTTGGCAGTGTCTTGTTTTTTGTGCCTGTCCTCCATAAGGTCATCAGTGGAGGTGTTAAATAAGCCGGAACCATCGAAGGGCAAAAACTCGATTTGGGCCTTATGGTCATCAGAAAGACCAGTGGTACGCAGCCAAGCGTGCCTGCGGAGGGTGATGGAAGAATTGAGAACCCTTGAGGCCACATCAAACGAATGCTTTGAGGCCCGCATCTGCTGGGCTGCCAAGGCCATGGATTCTTCATACAAAGCTGAAGCTTCCACACGCTTGTCTTCAGGGATAAGCTCGAGGAAGGAATGAAGGTGTGACAAAAGGTCACGCTGGTACGCACCCATGGCACCTTGATAGTTGGCTATCTTATGCTGGAGGATTGCACAAGAATACAGATGCCTGCCAACTGTGTCCAATTTCCTTCCCTCCTTAGAAGGTGGGATCGGAGTCTGCTTGGTACGTGACTGTACCTGCGATGATGCCATGACCACTGAATTCGGGGTTGGGTGCTTGTTCAGATAAGGTGCCTTATCATCATGTACATCATAGAGCACCCCGAGCTTACGAGGAATTGAAGTAGTCGAAAGAGCTTGGAAGGAATCCTCCACCATAGTGAGGAAGGATGGGATCAAAGTGAGGTGGACAGGAGCCGTCTCATCATTACCAATCCTGCCAAATATATGGCAAACTCTCTTTGGTTGAGGTTGATGAACCGGTAAGTCAATGGTCTTTGACATACGGACCAGGAAGTTGGCGTAGTTTCTCATCGAATTGGAAGAAGAGGGAGGAGACTTTTCATCGACCTCGGAATCAGGCAAAGTGACAAATTGAACAGATGCCGAATCCGAGACCTCCGACCCGATGGATTTGACGTCTGAAGCATTGTCTTCTTGAGTTGAACCAGAAGATGATGGAACCAAGGCAATCTGGTCGGTTTCGACCAGATCCGAGGTGTGAATGGACCACTGCTTGCCGTCTAAACAGAGAGAAAAATGGAGGGACAGGCAGAGACGGAGCTTGCAGATAGTGTTCCTTGCGTCTCTTTTTCTTAGGCGGAGTGGACGAATCCGACGCCTCCTTGTTCGGCTTCGGAGGGGTCAAAGCCTGAACCACTGCGGAAGCCACAGAGTTGGTTTGCGTAGCAGCGGCAGACTATTCAAAACCGGCCAAAGGGTTTGAAGGGGCAGGTTGCAGTTTAACCTGCTTACGTCGCTTCTTTTCTGGTTTCGGTGACGAATCTGACAAGAACGTCGGCGGCAGAGAGGAAGCACGCTCCTCGAATTTGGTCTCCCGAGTAGGGACTGGAGACGAAACTGCCTTCAAAACCAAGGACAGAGAGCGGAGTGAAAGCTCTCTGGACCGACTTGTCCCGTCCAGAGTGGACTGACAGGTCCCAGAGTCCATGGTCGGAGTCGAGTCCATCAATGTAATGTTGGGAGGTAGGGCTGTGTCATCGTCTGATGACGACTCCGATGAATCTGAGGGGAGGAGTTGCTGATACTTCGGTCGAGGGGCCACCTGGACCAAAGACGCCGCCGAGCCTGAATTCTCGGTTTTGACCGTAACCGAAGGAGAAGCCAAGGACGAAGTCAGTGCCGGAACGGAAGTCGAACCCGAAGTCGAGGTGGAAGTACTCGGAGGAAGAAAGGTCAATTTCGAAGGCTTCAAAGTCATCGAAGGCAGCTTGGATGAATTAGCAAGGGACGGATTAGCGGCGGGTTTAGGTTTCGAAGAAACCACACCTTGCAGGACCGGGATTTTCTTTGGCTTATCCACCCGTCCCGAAGCCTCAGACTTACGGGCCGCCTCAACGGATTCCTGCTCCATCGGTTGAGGTCGAAGGGAGCGCTCCAAGAGGTAGTTTGCCAAATGGTTGCAATGGTTTTTCAGGGCCTGGGAGCTGAAACTTCTCCAGATCGGGCAAGCCTCGGTGCGATGGTGTTCACTGAGGCAAAAAAGACAACGGTCATGCCCGTCCGTGTGAGGAATCTTAACCCGGCAACCAGTACAATGCTTGAAGGGGGGCGCGAAAGACATGAGCCAAAATACAGTCCGAGATCTAAGCCAAAAAGACGGAAAAATTCTGAGGAGAGAATCGCACGGAGACCAACAGAAAAGAACCTCTAGCCGTGGCGGTTAAGAGTAACTGAGGCGTTTAGGTGGGAACACCCATGCTCATGTGCAGGGTGCGGGGGCGGAGACTAATGAACTTTCCTATTGCTAGGGAAGTCCGACCTCTGGCGCAGGGGCGCCTGGGAAACCCATCTGTGTGGCTTCAAGAAGGCCACGATGGAGAACTTAAAATACAGTTTCTTTCTATCACATGGGGAAAAGCTCCCAAATATGTCTGCCAGAAACCTACTGCCAATTTATGCTTGTGCATCTTACCAGCAAATTTCCCTTCATTACGATGTGCAGGTTGTATTTCCGGAAATATGTTCGGGAATATACACAGCATTCGGCTGATGAGTGACAACTTGCCACCAAGACTTCTGCAATTTTCCTTAAACAAGTGTAAACTGGTAGCAGGACTCTTTTTCTTATAGAACTTCCATATAGCAAGATGCATTCAGCTGTAAAAAATCTTTTACAGTCAACATTACTTTTGCCTGCTCACAAGCAAAACGATGGGAAAATCGCAGATAAACTTGGCAGAAAGTTCCTGTTTTGCTTCTTGTTCCTTTTTTTTTAATATCTTGAATAGTTCCCTTTGGACAGCATTATAAAGCAATTAAGGGAAGAATTTTTCAGGAAGTAAACAGGGAAGGCTGTAAGACAAAGGGGCACCTCAATCCAGTGTTAGCAATTGGATCATGCAATTAAATGCAAATAGGGGAACAAAGCTGAATTCCACCCCAAGAACATACATTTTATTAAAAATTTTATGCTGGCTGACTATTTTCCTACAATGGTTAGGTGGAAAGGGAGTTTGCCCAGTCATGCTGCACTATGGCTGTTGATTAGCTTAGTAAGCCACAACTAGAGAAAGCCCAATGACTCGATTGGATTTACAGTGGAGTTCACACCACATCCCCAATGATTCAATGCACCTACGCTAACAGCCATTTATCAAGCAAAGCAACAGATTTCCAGGCAACAAAGTGTAAATATGTTCCAAACAATCATTATGGCATAAAGCAAATTTTATGAGGAAGCATTATACTGTACTGTACAGAAGAAACAGAAAATTACGTCAGCTTCATGATAACATCCAAATGCATGCTGTCCATACTTGTCTTCAGGTGTTTCCAGATACTTCGATCTAACTGTCTGGTTTTGGGAACGGACAGAATGAGGAGGACTAAAATGAAGCCTAATCCAGATAAGACCAAGTTGGCTCCTGGTCAGTTGAAAGGCAGATCAAGGAACAGGGACGCAGCCAGCACTGGGATTGCATCTTGGGGGATGCCCCTGGATTTGCCTCTAAACCCAGATTTTGGTGATGGGCAGAAGCCGAGATGTAAAATTTCCATAAAAAATGGGTCGGGGTTCCTCCCAAAAAACATTTTTATTTTTCTCGAGGGGAAAAAAAACTTGGGGGGGGTAGGAGACCCTAAGTGTGGACTATGTTATTTTACAATGAAAAATAATATGTCTATGACATGGTATTCTAAGTACTGTATAGAAAATAAAGACCTCAATGAAAGAGCTCTGAGACTTCCATGACTTCAACTTTTCTGGAAATTTTAATTCTTTAGCCAAGAGTGTGTTTTTTATAATTAAGACTAGACCACCAGTGGTGCCCTTTGCTGAAAAGGTCTGATCTGGCCATGATATGTGCTTTAGAGAGATCCTGGCTGGGTTACTGTAACGCAGTCTGTAACACAGCAGCCCGACTGCTAACTGGGGCTGGTCACAGGGATCACATAACACCCCCCACCCCAAATCACCACAGCTCTACTGGTTGCCGATCCATTTCTGGGCAGAATTCAATGTGACATTTCTAGACTTTAAAGCAGTGGTTCTCAACCTGTGGGTCTCCAGATGTCCCTGGACTGCAACTCCCAGAGGCCTCCACCACTTCTTGCTGTGCTGGAAGGGGTTTCTGGGAGTTGCAGTCCAAGAAAATCTGGGGACCCACAGGTTGAGAACCACCGCTATAAAGGTTTCAACTGCCTAGCATTCTCTGGGACTGCATCTTCCTTTGACAGCCTGCCCAAGCGCTAAGATCATCAGGAGAGGCCTTTCTCTTGGTCCTGCCACCTTTGCAGGTGTCTTTGGTGGATACACAAGGGAGGGTCTTCTCTGTTACTGCGCTTAGAACTCCCTCTCACAGGAGGCTAGGCTGGCAAGGGGCTCGGTACCATGCATACGCCTCCCCCCATGGGTTCTGTGACAGAAATGGTGAACGGTAGTGGCAGGGGCATGCACACATGCTCGAGAGAGAACTTTGCAGAAAAGTGATCTTACTATCTGGAGATTCTTCACAGCAATTCAAGAACCATTGCTATTTACTTTCTGCCTCAATTGTCCGTTGTGCCCTTACTTCCTTTGATCTTATGTCTACTTGGCATAACAAAGCCTTGCCTATCACTACAACCTCTACTCTCAGGTCACTTCAGATGTGACAGGGATTAGGTGTGGCAACAGCATAACTCTGGATTTTATGAGGAGCTTCAAGTCACGTACACATAAAACATACACAGTTATCACAATTCGAAGCACATATATACAAAGGAATACAAAAGTGTAAAAAGAAATTATTAGGCAATTATATTTTTAGGGCTGATGCAAGTTAGAAACAAATCGGCCTCAGAGGCCAGGAACAAAACATCACATGTGAAAAAAACCAGCTGGAGCGGGCATGAATCAGTTCATATTGCCTTTGCTTACTAAGTGGCCAAAATGAAAACTTCATTTGACTTACGCAGGTTTTCACTGATGCCTCCTGCAAAAACCCTCATTAAGGGAATGTCTGTACTAGACGTAGGGGAGTTTGCTAGATTAAGGTGTCAGTGGCATCTTAATTTAATGAGGGAATATACTTAAACATGCATAGCAGTCATAGGAAGAAAAGGAGCAACCAGAACTTACTCACCAAAAGCCAAATACAATTCAATGGTACAAAGAGAATGTTTAAGCTAACTACAATAGCAGCTAACCTGCCCTATGAGATTATTTACATATACAGTGGTACCTTGAGATATGAATGCCTTGAGATACAAAAAACTTGAGATACAAAAGGGAATTCCGTCCGAGGCATAATGCACCCTGGTAATGGAAGTCTTCCACAGAAATTTGAGATATGAAAATTTCCCATGGAAGGCCCCAAGATATGAAAAATTTGCATAAGACTTCCATTCCCAGGGTGCATTGTGCTCCATTCGGATCCATGATACAATTTTTTAAAGATATGAAGTGTCTCAAGGAGTGAATTGATTTCGTATCTCAAGGCACCTACTGTATTACCCAAACTCAGTAGGTGCAGAAAATCACTTACTGTATAGGGCACTCCTGCATATGCCTTCACCACCCCTTGAAAAAAAATGCTCTTTATTAATTTGGGTTGTGGTTGAGGAACCATAGCCAAAAATCAAAGCAACCTAACATAGGTATCATTTATTATTTATTTATTTATTTATTGTTATATTTATATCCCGCTTATCTTCTAGACAGAACTCTAAGCGGCGTACAATCAGGCGAACAAGTGCCAAAACAGGACAATAATAGTTTTATAGTACAAACAATAATCAACAGATAATAAACAACAATATAAATATAAAAGAGAACATATTAACAAATAAAAACCCTACTGCATCCCAGAGTGCCAACAAAGGCGTGATCCCTAACGTTGACTATCAAAGAGCATTAGTGAACACCAATGATCAGTGATCAGTAGAGATGGCGGGGGGGGGGATCACTAAATTATAGCTCGCCAAAGGCCTCTCGAAATAAGAATGTTTTTAAAGCTTTTCGAAAGGCCTGCAGGGACTCTGCAGAGCGCACTTCACTGGGGATGGAGTTCCACAAGGAAGGGGCTGCCACTGAGAAAGCCCGGTTCCGGGTGACCGTCCTCCGGGCTTCTTGTGGAGTGGCAACCCGCAGCGAGTGCACTCGCAACTGCCGAACAGGTTGGGCCGAGGAGGATCGCTGGACGATACACTCTGTCATTCCTTTTAAACAGCACATATACTGCAATTTCATTCATGATATTTTGAATCTAACTCATTAGGCATAACCAAAGATACACTTTTAAAAGAGAAAAGATATTCCATTCAGATTATAAAGCTACAAGGGTACTATCTATTTTGGACTTCTATTAAACTGTGGTATCTAGCTCATTCCTTCTTCAAAGTAGTCACAGTGCTGACTACCGGCTATGCACATTAGTTGGGTATGGGCTAGCTAAGATTTCCATATTCTGGGACCTCTCCCAAGCTTCAGGTTGGCTTGCAGAATTACCATGCCCTGAGCGATACTTAACTCCTACAGAAATTGATGCCTTTGCCTTCCTTCATAAAATCTAGTGTAAACATTGTTATAGTTTTGTTCCCTAATCACCTGGAATGTTTATGAGCAGTCCATGTACCACTAAGCTCCGTAAATCAGTTGCAGTCTTCACTTCCACAAATACTTACTTTCTATTTTCACGCACAAAAAATTAAAATACTTCCAACAATGAAACACATTACCAATACTATACTCTTTGTTTTTGTTCACTGCATAGAAAAAAATCTATTAAAAATAAAAGCAAACTTCTTTGCAAGAATTAACTAATAAATTATCACATTAAATAAAGCCATCACTGCTAGTCCACAAGTAAAATGTGATAATCGATAGGTTGGCAAAATTAAAAGATATTCAAAGCTTACACTGAAATAACTTCATTAGTCCTTAAAGAGTCCCAAACTTTTGCCTTTTTTTCCATCTCTCCCCCTTCAGTTTTGTCAGGATGTTAAAACAGTCTGGTCTCTGAAAACATATTTTCCCTTAATTAATTTCAAATAATAGATGGGACATTTAAAAAATCCACCATAAATGAAAGAAGAAACTGCCTGTAACAATAACTTATCAGAGGCAATTATTTAGTATTATAGTTGAAGAACAAAAAACATATATTTTAATTTTTTTCTTAAAAGCAAAGGGATTAGTCAAGTGGTCAGGGTTTTAATTCTGCACATGATCCAAGAGCATTTATAATTATCGCAGCTATCTGTTCTCATGATTTACTTCACTTTTAAAAAAACAACAACCTTGAAACTCTTTCAACCGTAGATAATCCTGCCTGCTCACATTCTTTTAAAGAAGGAACTATAGAGTTTTTCCTGCAAGACTGATTTCTTTCTCCCCAATCGCAGTGTCATTTCCTTGGCAAAAGGGGGGGGAGAGACTCCCTCCTCTACACATAGGGCATATTTAACTGTGTTTATTCAGTTCCTTTGAGCCCCTTGAACAGAATGAATAGCCTATCGCTGCCAGCGGCAACATCCAAAATGCAGCTTCACTAGTTGCGCCTGGCCTTTGACCAGTTCTCCCCAACAAGCCCCTGAATAAGACACAGGGAGGGCTCGGAGTGGGGAGGGGCTGCTTCCTTACGTCACTATAGGCTTTGAACCCATTCAAAAGATGAGAAAATTTCTCACTGCCTCCAAGAGCCTTCCAAGCTGAGCGTGGATTGTTTCTCTCCCTCAGCACATGCCAAAAAACCAGGAGGCCTCTGTGTCACTCCTGCACGGCAAACAGCAAGAGATTTCTCCGACTTTTCAGTTCCCCACAATGAGAGAAGCTACATACATATGGATAGATCAATGACTCTTGGCTTACCGAATCCAGCAATAAGCAGGTTTGTTTACAATCCGGTGTGTGGACCAAGTTACTGACTCCGCCCTCAAATCCAGCAGTTGACTCAAGGACAAAAAAACAAAAACAAAAAAAAACCCCAACAACCCTGAGCTGCTTCCTGTCTCACATCTTTGCACATCAAAACCAGCCTGTGCTTACCCAACAATACAGGCAATCATTCTAGCAACTGTCAGGAGGTGGTAGTTAATGAACACTCTCATTTGCAAGCTGAGTTAATAATATGGACCCTTTGAAGTTTCATTTTCTGGACCTGCTTTCATCTTTAACGGATTCCAGGGGGTAAAGTAGCATAGTGTCAACTAAATAATGATGATAATGACAATGATGTGCTGTCAAGTTGATGCCAACTCATCACAAACATTGTCAGGGCTTTCTAGATATAAAGAACTGGTCCCTTTTTCTGCAGGCAAACTAGATACAGTAGGACCCCCGTATCTACTGACTTATTATCCACTGCTTCAGTTATCTACGGTTAGCAGAGGGGAAAAAATTATTCAGCAGCCACAAAGCAAGCTATTATCACAAACAGCATCTGTAAAGCAAGCTACTGTCATAAACAGTGGCCATAAAGCAAGCTACTGTCAGGAAACAGCAGTTTGGGGGTGGGTGGGCATGTGTTCTCTCTTATCCATGGTTTTCATTATCCACGGGAAGGGCTGGAACCAATCCCTAGTGGATACCGGGGTCCTACTGTATATGCAGCTCGCCCGAGGCTATGATGACTTTTCAAGAACCAAAGGGGAGTTCATACCTCTGAACCCTGGCTCCGAAACCAGATACTCCAGCTTACTGAGCCAGCTAAGCTGTATATAAACCTGTGCCTAACCACCGTATTCCATGTATCTGAGGAAGCCCATAGTAATTCACAAAAGGCCACACTAAAATAAATCTGCTAGTCTCCAAGAAAGGAAACATGATACTAAGCTTCAAAATGAGATCTTACCCTGCTCTTCACACTGGAATATGATTGGGGCTCTCTTTTTCTTTCCTGGTTTGACTCACAAGCCACTTGTATCAATAGAATCAACAGTTAAAGTTAGTAATTGCAATCATAGAAGCAACCCCACACCAATGATTAAACCCCCACCCACCCCCAAAAAAACCCAAAGAAGTTTTTAAAAACTTAGTATATTCTCACCTTCCCAACTCTTTTGTTTCAACTTCGTAGAAACTGTGAAAGTTCTCAGTTTTTATTTGCGTCTGAAGAGGTGTAGGCAACAAGCCTGGAAAGCTTTTGGTCTCTGACTTTCTCCTGGACATAGTTAATGCATGGGGTCACTCCAGTGCTGGTTAACAATTTTCACCTGTCAAGAGAATATTTATTAAAATATAAATGCCATATCATTCTAGTATATTGCCATATACCAGTGATGGCGAACCTATGGCACAGGTGCCAAAGGTGGCACGCTGAGCCTTTTCTGTGGGCACCCGACATCACCCCCTCATAGGAATAGCACAGGTGGCCAAAGAGTGCCAAAGGTGGCACACCACTGTACTCCGTGAGAGAGCTGGGCCAAGGGAGCTGGGCCACACGGCTCTGGGCATCCCAAAGGCGGCGTGGCTGGAGAGTAAATTGGTGCTACGAAGGAACCCACAAACCACTACCTCCCCTTAGCCTGGCTCTCTTCGTGCATCCAAAACCTGCTCTTCGATCCTCACTTTCCCAAAGGGTAGCATGAGATGCTAGCCTTTGGGAAAGCGAAGATTGAAGAGGAGGTTTTTGTATTTCTCGCAGTCACAGCAAGGGTGCTGTGGCAGCAGGAAATTCAAAAGCCTGCTCTTCGATTCTTGCTTTCCCAAAGGGTAGTAGCCCATGCTACCCTTTGGCAAAGTGAGGATCGAAGAGCAGTTTTTTAAATTTCCCATGGTCACTGTGAGGGTGCTGTGGCGGCAGGAAATCCAAAAGCCTGCTCTTCGATTCTTGCTCTCCTGAAGAGTGCTACCTATCAGGAAAGCAAGGATCGAAGAGCAGAGATGCTACCCTTTGGGAAAGCAAGGGCTGAAGAGCAGACTTTTGAATTTCCCACGGCCAAGGGAAGTTCAAAAGCCTGCTCTTTGATATTTGCTTTCCCAAAGGGTAGCACCCAAAGCATTTGTAACCCAGAGCACCACTGTATTCAGGTTAAATTGCCGTATTGGCACTTTGTGCAAAAAATAAGTGGTCTTTGAATGGGAGTTTGGGCACTCGATCTCTAAAAGGTTCACCATCACTTCCATATACCATTCACTTGGGTTCAGCAAGAATGATAATTAGGTCCTCCACCCATATTATTATTGAAAGCTGATTGGCCCAACTCCATTCAAACTCCAACATTTCAAAAAAAAACAAAAAACCTCAATCATCAGAGGATAGCTCATCCAAGAAATTACAGATCAGTGAGCCTCACATATATGAGCAGGAAAATGTCATTAAGACATACTCTATGTTGAATATAAGTAATGCTTGCAAATAAGAGTCATCATAGAGTCTGTGGAGGTAAACCTTGCCTCAATAACTTCTCAGAACTCTTTGAACAAGCAACAAACACACCCGGTGGATCTAACAGCTCTGTAGAAGGGTGTGTGAATGTATTTTTCTTTCCATAAAAAAAAAACAACTTTTAATTTCTCATTATAACACATGTAAGGAAACGCAGTAGTCATGGGTTAAGATACAGATCTTACAACTACCATTAACCAGCTAAAATAAGATTACAGGAATAACAAGTAATCTTATTTCACATATTCATAAATTACCAAAAATTAAATGTGAACAGTATATAAATGGTATCATCTACAAAACTGACAATTATTTGGGACAGTAATCCCTAGCAGATTGGAATAGTGCCAAAAAGGAGCCCTCAGTTGTTTAATCGCATCTGAGAGCCTCTCATTACAGCAGGATTTGGGTGCTCTGTCTTAAAGTCACAACACTTGCTAAGACCAATGAAGCTGCTTGGATGAGCAGCAAAACATTTCGATCTCTCAAGAAAAGCAGTCCAGTTGCCATGACTCAACTTCCAGACAACATTTGCTAAGGCATTTCCTATCCTTCTTGTCACATAACTAGATAGGGTTGCAAAGTGAAAATAATGCACTTCCTGAACAGAAGATGGCTAATCATGTATAGCAGCAGTCTTCTTAACCTGCCTTGTTATAGCTATTATAAAGACTGTTATGTGAAATAGCTTTAGAAGCCTTTGTCATAGAAATATAGACAAATACATTGGTTAAAGTAGATATGTAGAGTTTCCTCCTCCTCCTCCTCCTCCTCCTCCTTCTTTGTAACTACCAGTAATTACAATACGTCAATGTTACCGCAGATTTACCACAAACACTTCCGGAGAAAAGCAGAAGTCTTGCACTGACGTCTTTCAGTCTGAATCTTATTAGTAAATGTTATGATACCTCATACAGTTTCACATCAATTTCATGCCAAACCTTTGGTTTGAAATTCTCAAACATATTTTTCTTGGGGATTGTCACTTAAGATGCTTTTAGAATCTGCATCAGAAACATTTTAGCTAAAGTAGGTTCGTGGTAACAAAAAGTTGGAGCTTGAGTAAACAATTCCAATTTTTAAAAATTTAATTGCAGCAATACCACATTAACAGCTGCTTTAAAAAGATGAATCCAATTAAAACATCCCACAACATTGCAGGTTCAAACTAAAGCAGCTTAAAAGCAACTGGAACCACAGAACCTAAATCAATCTAAAAGGGTATTTTTGTTGTAAAGTTTTAGTCAGTGGGGAAAATTCAGTTCTTAACATTAAATATGAGACAGGATTCAGCACACACTTCAAGTCAAGAATTTTATCTGCTGATCCCTCAATATTAGACATGAAAGCTGGCTGTGACTGTTAGCCAATAGTGAGGAACTAATCCCTAAAAACTGGGTTCAAAGGAGTTTGCATGCTTCAGATTGCAACCATGGGTTCTTAGAACTTTTTCTAAAAAAAGGATTACTTTATGAGTCTTCTCCTAAGACCTAATGGACTGCTACAATAAGACAGAGTGCTATGTGAAAAGATCAGTGCAGATGTATACAGTGACCACTTATCTCTTGCTTATTATTTATATAGTTACCAGAAAGAAGCTACTACAGTGGTACCCCGACTTAAGAGCAGCTCGACTTAAAAGTGGAAAACTGTTGGCATTTTAACTGCTGCCTTACAAATTTTAGATATGGTCTGCTCGACTTACAAATATTTTTTTCATTTTTTTTATTTTTTAACTTTTTTAAAAAAAATTAGATAGGTCCCCGACTTAAGAGTAGTTCGACTTAAGAGCACACATTCGGAACGGAATAAATTCGTAAGTCGAGGTACCACTGTATTATTATATCAACAAAAAGAAAGAAAGATACAGTATCCAGGTAGATGGTCTGCTAAACAAATTGTCTTGGAGAGAAGACTCCACTGTTCATGTTTTCTGACAAGTATGAAGCAATTAACGAAGGCTCTATATTTGTAGCCTCTTGCTGAGAAATCTGCTATAATGGTAAGACAAATTATATTATTAGGACTTGCAAAGAAAAGTCAAAATGTGGCATGCATAAGTGGAACCAACTATTATACTGTCCAAATTAAATCAATGGAAATCAATGAACTCAACCCTCCTGGAACCCTACTGTCATACAAGTAACAAGAATCGAAGCCTAAACTCCTTCATCTATCAAGTCATCAGCTGAGCAAGAATTTGAAACCAAACTTGTAAATATCCAGCACTTGCAATCATTTCTTAGTGAAATGGGCTACAAGCCTTATGTGTGACATCACATTCAGTTACCGTATATGTGCACCTCAGGAAATGCATGATTTTTAGCAATGCATTTTGTTTAGTAACAATTGAAAGGCATAATGAGAGCTGCAGTGTTTCAGTCTTTGAAAGAAAAAAGCCTTTGCTGTGAACACTGCTAGTTATTTGGATGTGAGATCACTTAGTTACTTAAGGTTAGAGACAAAGCAGTAGCATTATATCTTTTAAAAAGCCCTCTGCAAACAACATTTTATATAAAGATTTCATTACAACGATGCTATGCAAATATCTCATGTGATGAGTTGACTCAGCTACAGTTTTATTAATAACCCACTCGATCCCACGGGTATTTTATTAATGACCCACTCTACCCCATGGGCTCCAAGGAGTTTACAGGAACTTTCTTAATAGTACTAGTCCTGCCTCTCAGGGATTCCCAACCTAACGCAGCAATTTTAAGCCTACTCAGTAGCAAATCATTCCCAGTGAAATCGCTGAGACCTACTTCTGAGTAAATGTGCATACTACTGTATCCTGCAGTAAGCAAAGGGTTTGGGGGATAAGACACCAAATTAAATAAAATGACATCATAAACATACTTAAAAGACAAACAAGTTGGAACACAGCAACTATAAAAAGCTAGCACAGAACAATGTTTTTTTGAAGGCTTCTTGTTTTGATGCCTTCTTGTTAAAGAGGTCAGTACTGGTTCCAGCTTGGGGGCAGGGGCGGGGGCTGCCCATTATACACTGAGCAGCCACAACATTAAAACTGGCTGCCGAATACTGTGTAGGTCCCCCTTGATTTGCTCTGAGGTGTCGAGGCACGGACTCCACAAGACCTCTGAATGTGTGTTATGACATCTGGACCCAAGATTCTCTAGGCCGCATGCCACAAATGCTTCACTGGAGTCAAATTTGGGGAATCTGGAATGCCAAAGGAACACCCTGAAGTCTTTGCCATGTTCCTCAAACCATTCCTAAACCATTTTTGCAGAGTGGACAAGTGCATCACCCTGCTGAAAGAGACCTCTGCCATCAGGGAGCACTACTGCCCTGAAGGGGTGTACAGTACAGTACGTGGTCTGTAACCATCTCTAGGCAAGTGGTACAGGTCCAAGTAACGCCCACACAGATGCAAGGACCCAAGGTTTCCCAGCAGAACACTGACCAGAGCATAACACTGCCTCTGCTGGCCAGCTTTCTTCCTATCATGCATCCTCCTGTCTCATTTCTTCCCCAGATAAAAGATGCATCCACACCTGGCCATCTGCCTGACCTAAAAGAAAATGTGATTCATCAGACCTGGCAACCTTGCATTGCTCCCTGGTCCAATTCTGACACATTTTCAGTGGTGGGCAGAGATAATCATGGGCACTCTAACCGGTCTGTGGCTCCACAGCCCCATACACAGCCAACTGTGATGCTCTGTGTGTTCTGACACCTTTCTATTGGCCACCATTACATTTTAAGCAGTTTGATCTACTGTCACTCTTCTCTGTGCTTGGATCAGATAGGCTAGCCTTCACTGCTCCTATCAGTCAACAAACCTTGGGCACTCGCAACCCTGATGCCGGCTTACTAGTTGTCCTTCCCTGCATCACTTTTGGTAGGTACTAGCCACTGCATACCAGCAACACCCTTTAAGACCCGCCATTTTGTAGATGTTCTGACCCAGTTATTTAGCCATCACTATTTAGCCCCTTTTGGGTCTTAATTAGTGCAAAAAGTAGGTGAAGGACATAAATTGCAGGCCCAGCTGTCAACATAGCTGCCTTTTGAACAGGTTAGAATATCAGACAGCACATCTCTCTCTAAGAACTGGATTCTAGGCTGACTGAGAGTTAGCTATTATCTATCAGCCAGACCTACCTTACCTAGTTATTATAAGGGGCAGCGGGGTGTGTGTGTCTTGGGTAAGAGAATGTGATGTGTACTGCCTTAATATCACTACAGGAAGAACAGGATATGAATGTAAACAGTAGGATCTGGCTCTGGGGCCAGCGGTTGGGAATCCAATGCTGCCCGGTGCATCTCAGAGAAGGCAGCCTGTGTGGACCTGAGCAAGCTGCATCAGCCCTGGGTACCCTTCTGCAGAAGAAGAGAAGGGCAAATCACATCTGAGTACTCTCTAACCAGAAAACCCTAAAAATTGTTACCATGTTGGCATTTACTTGAACGCACATAATCATCAGCATCATCATCAATAAATAAATAAATAAATAAATAAATAAATACATTCTTATGTATTCATAAGACAGACATGCAGCCAGCAACCTCCAAAAGCATCAGCAGAACCAAAGGGCTCTACAAGTTGAGGGTGAGCATCCTACCACGGTTCTGAAGCCACAACACCCTGAAAACAGTGCTGTAAAGCAATGTCACCAAATGCTACTTTTTCTGTTGTTTTTAGTAGTTTTAGGGCTTTATTTTATATGTCTTTGGCAGGTTTTTTCCCCCATTCAGGTTAAGTTCTCTAATGCAAGTGGGCAAGATTTCACTAGTAAAACTAATCCCATAAAAAGAGATCCCAGTGGCTGTATGCAGTTGGGTCTCCAGTTTCATGGATATGTGCTCTCTCTCTCTCTCTCTCTCTCTCTCTCTCTCTCTCTCTCTGCCCTGCCATTTCTGCCCCAAATATGCCGGACTGTAGACATCCAGAAACATTCAGCTTTCATCTAATCTACATGAACGATGCTTAAAGGAGTATCATCATCATCCCTTGTGGCCATTCATTTTTCAGATGAAGGGAGATGTTTTGTGAAGAAGTACTTTCATCTTGCCTCTGACATATGTCTGAAAGATATGAATACTGCAAAGCTGCATCTTTAAGGAGGTGGTTGGAACATGAAGAGATATCTAAAGCTACAGAGGCAGAGCCCTGGCAGAGAGAAATCTCCCTCTCTTCCCAGCATATGGCGGCAAGATGCACGGGGGTCGGGCAAGGACAAAGCAGGGTAAGATGCGAATCACCATCTTAGATGGAAAAGCGGCTCCATCAAAAACGCAAAGCCTTCTGCCAGGGAGCTTGTGTCCCTGGGTGACTGTGGCCACGCCGTGAGTTTAATAACTTATCCTCCACATCTGACACAAACGTCAGCAATTCTTCTTTCCTGACGGTGTAACACGCGCACAAAACAGGCGTGACGGCGGACATTTTTATCAGTTTAATCGCTTTCCTGTACAAGTCACACACGGGACAGGAAACTTTTTTCTCCCTCCCATGAGTATGTGAGACACCAGGCAGCAAAGGCACCCGCCGATTTCATTCTTCACCTCATAAATGGATGCTGGCAGCCAGGCCCTCCTCCTTTCACGGCCGGGCTTCCAGTGCTACCCAGGTCTTTTTTTTTCCCCCAAAGGGGAAAACCTTCCTTGTCTTCAAGATCTGTTCAAAATACCCAAAAGCACCCTTTCGCTCCTCTTTTGAAAGGGGGGGGGAGGCTGAAGTCAGGCAACCAGCCCCACCGGCACACACACAAACAAGCACACACAGAGGCAGAGACACACACACACGGGTGGAAACCTATCTGAGGAGGGAGAGAGACAATCTTTAATGGAGAGCCCTTAGGGAAAAGGGGATGAAGGAGGGAAGCTTCTCCCACACCCATTTATTTATTTATTTATTTATTTATTTATTTATTTATTTATTTATTTATTTATTTATTTATTTATTTATTTGTTTGTTTGTTTGTTTGAGGTATATACTGCCCATCTAGACCTAGGGCAGTGATGGGCGAACCTATGGCACAGGTGCCAAAGGTGGCACTGGGAGCCCTTTCTGTGGGCACCCGACATCGCCCCTTCATAGCCACCTGTATACAGGTTAAATTAGTGGGTTCTGAATTGCAGTTTGGGCACTCGGTCTCCAAAAGGTTCGCCATCACAGACCTAGGGCTACTCTGGGTGGTTTACAACATGTGATAACATGACAATTAACAAAGGAATACATTTTAAAAACCAAAATACAAGGCGCATTATAAAACAAAGTAAATGCCACAAATACAGACCCACAACCCTCCACAACCGGGTGCCCCTGAAGCCCTGGCCTGGGCAGCCCTGGGGCGGGGAGGTGGTGGTGCTGGTAGGGAGTCACCACACCACCACCACCACCACCACCACCACTACCATCATCATCATCCCCCAGGCGCTGCGACGCCCTCAACTTCCCCACAGCCAAACTGTCGGAGAGAGGGAGGAAAGTGGGAGTTGTAGTCGAGCGGGTCGGAAACGGAGAGGGGGGGAGAAGAGAAGGAAGAGGAGGAGGAAGCTTTCTTTCCCCCCCTACACACACCCAACCCCCCCCCACCCCCCCCCAGAGAGAGAGAGAGAGAGAGAGAGAGAGAGGAGCCGCATCTGACCCCCCTCCTCGCCCGCAGTCCCAAAAGGGAGCCTCAGGCGTTAAGGCCAGCCGGCGGGGGCCTTCTTCATCATCATCATCATCATCAAGACTAATGATGATGATGATGATGATGATGATGCCTCTGCCGCTGCCGCCAGGGGGCGCCTATTCCTCCTCCTCCTCCTCCTCCTGGGCCCGTGGCCAGCCCAACCCCCTCCCTTTCACCCCCTCCCCACCCACCACCCCGAAGCCCATCCTCAGGCGAGGCCGCCAGGGGGCCGACACACACCCAGCCCTTCCCCCCCCCGCCCGGGGGGGGGGGGGGGGGCGCCTCTTCCTCCTCCTCCTCCTCCTCCTCCTCGTCCTCTTCCTCCTCCCCGAGTCAAGCGAGCTCGGCCTCCGCGGCTGCTGCTTCTGTTCCGCCTCGTGGTCCTTTTTTCCCCTTCTTCTCTATTCTGTCTCTCTCAGAGGGACGTCGGCCAGCCGCCTCCCCCCGCCCCCGTTCCGTTCCTCTCCTCCCTCCTCCTCCCTCCTCCTCCGTCCACCTTCCACGGTTGGCGTTTGAAAAGCGCAAAGCCGGTCGGAGCGGCTCTGGCAGCGCCGGCCGGGAGCCCCCGCCCCCATGCCTCCTCCTCCTCCTCCTCCCAGCCAATCAGCTCGGCGACAGCCGGAGGAGGAGGAGGAGCCAGAAGGAGAAAGAGCGTCTTCCCCTCCCGGCTTCCCTTTCCCTTCCCTCCCCGTTCTCCCGTGAGTGGCGGGAGCGCTCGGCCAATCCGCGGTAGGAATGAGCGAGGGATGGGGAGGGCGCGGCCGGAGTGGCCGGGGTGCCAGCCAATGGGGGTGAAGGTGCTGGGAGCGGGGCGGGAGCTAAAAGGAGCAGCAAACCTTTGTGGGTTCCTGGGCTAAGGACTACCCCGGGCTGAGAAGGAAAGGCAGTAGCAACTCTGCACGTGCTCAGAGGCACGCTTTTCGCTGCCCCCCCCCAGGAACGCTCGCCTTAGACGTTCAGCGGGGAGCACAGGTGCCGAGCCCAGGGGATTGTAGCGTGAAGGAGGGGAGGGGAAAGAAGACCTAGCTCAGTGGCTTAGGTCTCTGGCTGTAGAGCTAGAGGTTGTGAGTTCAATTCCCCGCTGAGTCTCCTTGACAGGGGCTGGACTTGATGATCCATCGGGTCCCTCCCAGCTTTGCAGTTCGATAATGATAATAATGAGCTGCCTGGATGCCTTGAGCACCTCCAATCTCTTTCCGAAGCTAAGCAGGATCTGCCCCCGCTAGTACTTGGATGGGAGACCACCAGGGAATACCAGGTGCTATAGGTGCCTGGAGCAGGAACTGGCAAGCCACTCCAGTATGCCTGCCAAGAAAAAATCCATGGACATGGGGTCACAAAGACAACAACAGCAGCAACAACAACAAATGATGATGATACACTGCAATTGGCAGCAGCCACAAATCAGAGATTGGCCCTGGGTAATGATGGGTTAAGGGCAGGCAGAAGAGGGGGAGCAGTGCTTACCTGGAAAGGTGACAGGCGATTCCTGGGTGGGGCAAGACCCGTGGGCGAGCTAGCCAAATTGACACACATTTTCCAACAGCAGATCTAAATTTCGGACACAAATAAAGTGCAATGAGAAATACCATCTGCTGCAGGTTATCCTTCAAGGAAAAACAGATGGGAAATGTGGTGGGGGGATGTAGAAGAACAAGAACTTAAGCCAATGGTCTGCAGTGAGCACAGGTGCTCTGTTTAGGATAGCTTGTTTAGATAGAGACCAGTTCAGGCTACTGATCACCAACGTTCAGCAAGGACATGGCACTTGAAGAAGATCTAAACTGAGAAATAGTATGGCAAAATCCAAAAAATTAAGAAAAATATGACAATGGCAAAATTATTTCCCTTAGGCTGGTTGTATGCTCAAGGAACGGCCAGTACATGGTCTTCTCTGCCTAAAGATGGCGAGAGACCTCTCTGCATCAGAAACTACCAGGACAGTGTGAAAACATGGTGAGATATGCCATGGCAGCAATAAATTCTGACAGTCCTCCGCAGTGCTAGGAACAGCCCTGAGTATTGCCTGATGGTGAAGTACAGTATATAGAACAATCAAGGCTGGTAGCACTGGTCCCTATATCACCCCATAAGGAGACAACAAAAGGGCAGGCTGCTGGGTTGGTGCATATCAACAACTAAGGTCTTTGGGAAGGCAATGGCTCTAAATTGGCTTCCAATTCTTTGCATTCTGGTTTGCAACAAGATCTTCATGGAAAGCTCAATTTCCTAGTTATTAGTCAGCCTATGGTCAAGTTCAGAAGAAACAAGGAAGCAGGTGAGGGATGGCCCATGACAGATGCCCTAGTCCCTGTTTCTCGGTAAGTCCCAGGGCTTCAAACTCCACAACCCTTGCCTCTGCTGTGCTACTGATACCACCGGTCATGAAAGGATGCCTCACACAACACCCTCCATCACTGCTGTACCTCAGGCAATGTGATCTGTATATCCTGCTGCAAGTTTGAAGACCACCCTGCTACAGGCAGTGATCTGCATCCTCCTCCCCAATAGCTTTGTGAGAGCTGCACAAAAAAAGAAAGAAAGAAAGAATCAGAGAGATCATATGATGACACAGCATCCACATAGAGCCCTGTGCATGATAGCTACAGAGAATGCATAGCTCTCCCATAGCTTGAAAACATTATTTTTGGATCTCAGGATCTCTGCCCAGTCAGAACAGAAGAGCTTTTACCACATCCTGTAGCTCCTCAAACAGTATATTTCAGGAGTGGGGATGGGATTGGGCCAATGCCTTTTTGTTTTCACTCGAAGCCACAAGATTGCCTCTTTAGTGCCAACAACAACAAGGTCCCGCCCTTTTAAGTTTCAAAATTTACAGATTTACTAAATCCACTGATCTGATAAGCATTGCCAGAACTACAGAAAGTACTGCTGCACTTTGACACACTGTCCAAAATCCTACTGCTTAGTACAGTAAATAGCATTAGACTAGTGCAATTTACAATGCTACTGAAATGCAGGGGCGTATCTGGGGGGGGGGGCAGAAGGGTACATCTGCCCCGGGTGCAGCAATCTGGGGGAACCTGGAGGGGGAGCAGGAGGAGGATGCCGTGCACCCTCCCACCATCCAGCAGTCCTCCTTTCCCCTAAGGCTTGGTGACGGCGCCCCCTCCACCACCTCCACCACCGCAAACGGTGAGGCAGGCAGGCAGGCAGGAGCATGGTGGTCGCAGCACCCTCCTCCTCCTCTTCCTTGCCTTGGTGGGAGATGTGGGTTAGGGTTAGACACGCACACACGCACACGCCCGTCCACCCGCACACAAATGTGTGCACGCACCCACCCCATGCCAGCAGGGTCCCCCCTGTTGCTGGGTGGGTGCAATGGGGGGCGGCAGGAAGGGCGCAAAATTGAACTTTGTCCCCATGTGCTCCAAATCCTGGCTACGCCTCTGCTGAAATGTCCCTGCTACTCTGTGACTTCCTTTAGTGTCGCAAGCCACAGTTAGAGTAGGCTCATTTGAATCAATGGAAGTTACAGAGAAGTTGACTCACCAACTCCCCATTGAGTCAATGGGCTTACTCTAGTGCAATTTTCTGCACTCAGCAACAGGATTTTGGCCAGTGTTTCCTTTTCCCTTCCAGTTATCAGTAAGTTATATTTTATATTTCTTGCCAAGTTCTTGGTGATAGCTCAGGTGCATTTTATTGTATTACTGTAGAAGGAAACCATTTGATTATTAGATGCAGCTCTGAATGGCAACTCCAATATCACTGAATGTTTATATTTCTTTGTTGGAGAGGACCTGCTGGCATTGTTACTCCACTCCAATGGTTCTCAACCTGCGGGTCCCCAGATGTTCCTGGACTGCAACTCCCAGAAATCCTGGCCTGCTCAGCTAGTGATGAAGACTTCTGGGAGTTGCAGTCCAGGAACACCTGGGGACCCACAGGTTGAGAACCACTGCTCCACACCCTTCACATCCTGAAAATAGGTATTTTCTGGTACTCCCACTGACTGTCACTTAAAGTAACAAATTGATATAGCATTTTTGTCATTGTTAGAATCGGGTGCCACTTTTAAATAAAACAGCACCCCATTTTGACAGGGTTATGTCTACCAAACGACAGACAAATAGGTGCAAAGATTTTTCCTTCTCTTGTCTCTCTCCCCCCTGCCCCCCCAGTGGTTCTGCTGTGGCAAAGTGGCCGCTCAGTACACACAGCTGATGTTCTTTACCAGACAGAGTGGTCTTTATTCCAGATCATTTATTTTAACCTGATTTGGGCTGAGCCCAAGTCACCCTCAGTAAGTTCAATGTGGTTTTCGTTCCTTCCATTCTTGACACACTTTTTGCCTAGTTTTCAGGCTTCCCAGAAATAGTCTAATCTCACTTTCCCCTACACATTTCACACCCCCAAATTAAGGTTTAAAATGCACACCCACACACTTATTTCAGAGAGCTGATAGAGAGTTATAGAATTCTTGAGGGCAATTCACCGTCTGGAGATAGCAGCAACACCCATGGCTTGACTCCTTCATGGGAGATGGAATCACTGCATCTCAGCATGGTGCTGTGACATCAAGGGGTGGATCCTATTTTCCGAGGGTAAAAGCCCATGGGAAAGATAAGAGAGCTGAAAAGAATTATGATAATTCTAGGCCACGTACACAATAGTGGCAATAAAGCCATAATTTGGGATATACCTAAGTCTAACACACACACACACACACACACACACACACACACACACACACACACACCACACACACGGCTATGGAGAACAGCTAATGACGGGAGCAACGGTGCACCAACAAGCTGGCATAACAGCAGTGCCAACAGGAGCATACTAAGAGTAATGCAAGTCATCACAGCATCTCTTTTATATGTTCATCATGTTCTTTTTAAGAGTTTGGCAGAGGGCGCCAAGCCAGCCCACTACAAAAGACAGCACTGTGAGCCAAAACACTAAGTACAGTATTCCTAGGGTCAAACCCCTGAGGAGCTGCAAGATGTTTTCTTCACAGGCTCATGTGACGTCTGCTAACTAATCAGCTGTTTTAATACTGACCTTAGTCCTTTCCCGTACCTTATAGGACAGTGATGGCGAAGCTTTTAGAGACCGAGTGCCCAAACTGTGATTCAAAACCCACCAATTTTTCACAAAGTGCCAGTATAGCAATTTAACCTGAATACAGGTGGCTGTGAAGGGGCAATGTTGGGTGACCACAGAAAGGACTCCGTGCCACCTTTGGCACCTGTGCCATTGGCTCGCCAACACTGCTGTAGGATGCCAGGGAGAGAGGTTCAAGCTGGGAACGACTCAGACTATGGATACCCCTCTGCGATGGTGGGCCATTGGACACCCCTTGAAATTCCACTCCAGGCTGGAGGGCATTGTGAAGAAACATGACATGTCAGCTGGCTGCGAAAACAAGTGGTCCAGCAAGAAGAGGACTGTGATTGGAAATAATGCCTGAGATTTGGTAGCAGAAATTATGCAATGTTAAGGCTAAATCAGGATTTAGCTCTGGTTTTGCATCAAAATGTGCCTGGCTCACTCTCTGGAATGGCACGCTGGGCAGCCTGTTAAGACCAGTTA
The DNA here is from genome assembly GCA_023846285.1 of Phrynocephalus versicolor. Lineage (NCBI taxonomy): Eukaryota > Metazoa > Chordata > Lepidosauria > Squamata > Agamidae > Phrynocephalus > Phrynocephalus versicolor. Next base: position 6,036,715 of record JAHTLZ010003542.1, read on the forward strand.
AGTGGGAGACATTTGAATAGGATCCCTGGTCTCCATGTTGGGAGTACTCTACTGTGCTCTGGTGGTTCTATTCCCCTGTGGATGGTTAGCACTAGACTGAATAATTCGTTTGGTGCCTTTGCAATTACACTAGGGGATTTTCTAGGTCTCTGTTTTACCCTTTCTGTTGCTTCACACCTAGATGCACTAAAGACACACCTACACGGATCCTTTTGGTGCTTACTGGTACAGTCTAAATAGGGTTGCTTGAGGTTGAGGGGACAAACAATATGACCTTAGGTGCAATTCTTACATCCACATGGCATACTGATTTCAAACAAATCTCGGACTCCTTCATCTGCCAAATGAAGACTTCCCTTGCTCTTTTGCAGAGGAGTAGGGGATGTGAAATTATTTTTGTCTGGGCTAGACCATTGCTGAAAAACTGGATGACTTAGATGACATTATTTTCACAAAATCCAGTTGTTTTATTTTGTGTAGTTCAACAGTTTCAACCAACACTTCACACAAAGTAAAAGAAAATAATTAATCTAAGTGATTCAGCACAACAGGGATAGTCTAGTACATTTAAAAATCACTTCCCCTGCTTCTCCATAAAGGAAACATTCAATATCCATTTGGGATCTCTGCAACATGTTATATATAGGCCTGCCTCTGAAAAGCATTCAAAAATCTCAACTGGTCCATAATAGGGCACCAAAACTACTACTGTCTAGGACTGGCTGTTCTGATTTTGTATGTGTGTGTGTGTGTGTGTGTGTGTGTGTGTGTGGCATTGTTACAGTCGTGACCGACTCTTTGTGACCCCATGCCCATGGAATTTTTCTTGGCAGGAATACTGGAGTGGTTTGCCAGTTCCTACTCCAGGCGCCTACAGCACCTGGTATTCCCTGGTGGTCTCCCATCCAAGTACTAACTAGGGCCGACCCTGCTTAGCTTCCGAAATCAGGCAAGATTGGATGTGCTTAGGGCATCTAGGCAGCATTCTGATCCTAAGACATCACTATTTTCCCCATCTGTGCTGGCTATTCCAGCACCATTTCAAAAGTTATTCTAAAATACACTCACCCTAATTTTAAAAACTTTGTAATATAAAAAAGCAATGCAGTTACGAAGACATTTTAATTATGTTTTAATTAATATATTAAACCTTTAAAACCGAGAAAGAAAGTGCAGAAAAGGGGGAAGCCTTCAAAGGAAGCAAATCTCCAAAGCAAATCTGGGGAATAATGAACAACCATTAACTTGTTACCACCCATTCCCCAAACAATGTGGCAGTGTAAATATGAAGTTGCCCAGCCCCTTAATACATTTCAAATTACGGTGTTGCTGAAACCATATTGCTTAGCATAGTTAAGTTTTACGTGAGTAGGTCCATTGCATTCATGGGGATTTGGTGAGTTCCCTGGATTCTAATGGGCCTGACTTATTAGAACTAGAGGTGGCCCGTTTGAATCGATAGAATTTAGGCAGTTGGCTCACTAAATCCCCCTGATTCAAGGGTACTACTCTAGTGTAATTCACCACCCTCAGCAATAATAGCCAGTATTTCCAAGCTTGTCATTCCAGATCCAGTCCGAATCACTTATCGCAATATTCAAATCCCTAACTAGTTTGGAGCTGGCATGCTCTCACATTTAACTAAATCTTAACATCTTAATATGAGTCCTTCCCATGTTTGCTGCACCAAATTAAGCTGGGTGGTGCTACTAAAGAAAAAGCTTTCGGGACTATATGATGCACAAAATTTGAAATATCATCTCCAGACGAGTTCACCTAGCGCCTACATTAGGGTTCTTTCCAGTGCCAAGTAAAGACCTGGTTATTTTTCCAGACACACTGAAAACCTGCGGGAACTTAAGAAATCCAGTGTTTTCACCTCATTGTGTTAATGCCAGTCTACTAAAAAAATTATTCTGTATTCTTCTTTATTTATTTGGTATGCATATTGGATTTATTATGTGTTGATTGTTTCATACTTAGTTAAATAAATGCCCAGAAGACATGGTGAATTCAGTGGTGTATTTAAATGATAGTAATTTATTTTATTTATACGTAATTTAAAATATCTTCACTCCTCCTTGCTCCTTGAAATGTACCCAAGTAGCTTACATAATTAAAAGGCAATACAGTACTCAAAAGCTAAAAGCAGTGATTATTTTAAAAGAATCAAACAAATATTGCACTAAAATAGTCAAGAAAATCAACACTAAAAACACATTCAAAAACAACAAGGCACAACAATCCATTTAAAAACTCCTCTCAGAAAGCCAGTCACTAATGGAAAGCTTGCCTAAGGAGAAAAGTCTTTGCCTGCTCACAGAAGGACTGCAAAGATGGGGCCAGTCGGTCCTCCTGTGGGAGGGAGTTCCAGAGTCTGGGAGCAGCAACAGAGAAGGCCCTCTCCCATGTCCCTAGCAAGCATGCCTGTGCTGGTGGCGAAATGGAGAGAAAGGCCTCTCCTGATTATCTTAAAAATGGGTAGGATTATAAAGGGAACTAAGTTTTTTTGAGATAGCTTGGACGCAAGCTGTTTAGGACTTTGTAGGTTAAAGCCAGCATTTTGAAATGTGCCCAGGAATTTATCAGCAGCCAGTGGAGCTGCTGTAATGAGGGAATATATAATATAATCCCTGAGAGCAGTGCCAGTTTGCATCTGAATGCAGCGTTTTAGACCCACAGAGTCTTTGCGATCCTTTTTTGAACATGGCGTTCATAATAACTCTTAAAAGCCCAGGTATATTCCATCCACAGATTCAACTATGCTAGTGTACAGTACTGAATTTAGGTTGCCATTCTTCTTTCCTGATCAGTTCCACAACTTTAAGGTTGTCAAGTAAGTATAGTTCAGCAGTAAGCATCATATAGTTCAGATAAGTAAGTTCCTCAACTTTAAGGCTGTCAGGTAAGAAAAATATACAACTTGGTTCTTCCTCTACAGGCAGTAGTTGTACCTAATGAATTTAGCTGGTGCAAATGGGTGAATTTTTTGGTTCAGACCATTTTTAAAGAATGCACTAAAATTCCTGTTCTTGATTATGTGTTTATGATTTTATTGTTGAACCAGTTATATTTATTTTGTTTTATTTTTATTTATTTATTTATTTATTTATTTATTTATTTATTTATTTATTTATTTCACTTGTATGCCACCCACTACCCAAAGGTCCCTGGGCAGCTCACAATCAAAATAAACAATTCAGACAATTAAAACATCAAAATTGCAATAAAATTAAAACAATAAAAACATTTAAATACAATAAATACAATTCATTAAAATACTACAGTAAAACTGCCATCATGACCCACAATAATCAGTTAAAAAAATTCTGGAAGAGGAAAGTTTTTACCTTGTGCCAGAATGTCATCAACATCAACACTAGGTAGGTCTCACTTGGGAGGGCATTCCATAACCTGGGAATTTTATATTGTATATTCTTCTGTTTTGTTACGATGTAACCTTGTAAACCACCCAGAGTGGCCATGTTGCTAAATGGCACGCTATAACAACAACAACAACAACAACAACAACAACAACAACAACAACAACAACAACAACAACAACAA
>JAHTLZ010003542.1:6042474-6094347 GCA_023846285.1 Phrynocephalus versicolor
AGAAGAAGAAGAAGAAGAAGAAGAAGAAGAAGAAGAAGAAGAAGAAGAAGAAGAAGAAGAAGAAGAAGAAGAAGAAAGGAGGAGGGGGGAGAAAAAGAAGGAGAAGGAGAAGGAGATTCTCAATCATCCAGGTGAGGTTATCTGGAAGTTGAATCATGGCAACTGGACTTTTCTTGAGTGATCAAAATGTTTTGCTAATCAGCTTCATCATCTTCATGATCAGAAGACATGGCAACGACAACAACCTGCATACAGGAATGGTTTTGGCTACCTCAAATGTTTTTGGCTTCAGGAATGTTTCTTGCTACCTTGTCATTTCACCTCTTGGTGAATGCTGTATGGTATCCCTCGTCTCCCCTGCTTCCTTGCTTGCCTGCTTATTTACCCTTCCTTTCTCCTTGAAAAGGATATACATAGTTAAAATACAGTACTTGAAGCTAAGAATGGGAAATATACGAATACTAAAAAGGAGCAGCTACCCTACTAAAAACATCAGGAACACCAAAACACATGCAGAGCAGCAAGGGGCAACAAATCCATTTAAAAGACCCACACAGTGAGGCAGTCACTCACTCAGGGGAAGCTTGCCTGAAAAGAAAAGTTTTTGCCCGCTTGGAGAAGGACAGTAAAGATGGAGCCAGTCTGGCCTCGTGTGGGAGGGAAGCTCCAAAGGGGGGGGGCAGCAACAGAGCAACGACTGAGAGACGAGATTATCTTAATATCTAGGTAGGCTCACACAGAGAGTTGCAATCCTTGAGAAATCTTGGCAGTTTAGACCTTTATAAGTTATAACCAGTATTTGAATTGTGCCCAGAAACAAATTGGCAGCCAAAGCAGCTGTTGGAACTAGGGTGGGGTGGGGTAGGGTGTATGTGATCCCTGTGACCAGCCCCAGTTAGCAATCTGGTTGCTGCGTTTTGGACATGCTGAAGTTTCCTCTCACTTTATAGAGGCAGCCCTAGGTAGACTGTGTTACTGTAAGCGAGCCAGGATGTAACAACTTAATGGCATGTGCCACTGCGGCCAAATCAGACTCTGCAGGAATGGGCACAGCGGATGCGCTAGTCTTAATTGTGCAAATGCTCTCCTGGCCACCATTAAAACCATGGCATCCAGACTCATAGGCAAATCCAGTAGCACCCACAAATTGTACACTTGTGTTTTCAGAGGGAGTGTAACCCCATCCAGCATAGTTTAAATCCTGCTCCCGGATCTGCCTTTTGACTGACTCAGTCTTGCCTGGATTATGTTTCAGTTTATTCACCCTCATCCAGTCCATAATGATACTAGACACCGATCTACAGACAAAACAGCTTCTGCAGATTTAGATGGCAAGGAGAGAGAGAGCTGGCTGCCATCTACATACTAGTGATACCGAACCCAAAAAAATCCGAGCAATATCTCCCAGCAGTTTCATGTACTGTAGATGTTAATAACATCGGAGCTAAAACAGAACTTGAGGGATCACACAGGCCAGCAGCCAGGATGTTGAACAGGAATCCCCACCACCACCACCACTATTTTCTCTCCTTCAGGAAGCCCCCCCGAACCATTGTAGAACAGCGCCTACAGGTCCCACCCCAAAGATACAGCCCAGAAGGACCCCCTGGTGGATGGTATTGAAAGCTGCTGACTGAGAGATCCAGTAGAACCAACAGGGACACATTCTGCCTGTCCAGTTCCTGGCATAGGTCAACTACCTCTGACCACCAGAGCAGTCTCCAAACCAGGGCTGAAGTGACATTGAAATGGACCTGGATAATAATCTGAGTGTATTATCCACCACTGGATAACAGTTCATCACATTCTCTGTGTATGGAAGATCCCACATTCAGTCTCTGGCATTCCTTCTTGAAGTGTGTGCATTTATGTGTATATGGGATGCTTGCAGCCTAAGCCAACTCGAGGCATTTTGATAGCAGGGGGAAACTATTTGAACCCCTCAGCCATTTCAAATGCACCATCAGCTGGAAAGGGCCCTATGATTTTTTTTGTACCCAACCCCTTTGAGGGGAGCACAGTGCAGAGTTGAACCTCCAGTCTCTGGAGTCTCCAGTCTCCAGATGTTTTGGAACACAACTCCTACAGTCCTTCGCCACTGGAAATACAGGCTTGGAATTCTGGGAGTTGTGGACCAAAACATCTGGAGGGCCAAACTTTGGACATGCCTGCCACCATTTAGCAATTTATAACCAAATACTATATTTTTATAGACATCAGCAGCAGCAGGTGTGTATACAAATGCTGTATGTGTGTGTGTGTGTGTTTGTCTGTATGGAGGGGAAGCATAACGAGGGAGGTTGCATAAGAGAAATCCCTGTTGTGTAAGTGTGAGTGTTAGTTGGGAATGGTTAATGGTAGCGATGGGCACGACCAGGAAATTTTTTTTCTTCGAGTTGTCGTTTTTTGGGACGGGTCCGTTTCGGCTCGTTTCTGTTTTTCGTGAAATTTTTCAAAAATTTGTCGTTTTGTCATGTCGTTTTTTCATTTGTTGTTACCACTGCGATTTAACGCAACTTGACTTCCAGTTCCCAGAGCATGGGGTTAGGGGGTAAGGGCTAGGCTTAGGGTAACGGTTAAGGTTAGGGTGGATTAGTGGGCTGTACCTCTGGATGCCTCTGGCCCACTAAGAACACAGTGTACTGGCGTATGGGTTAGGGTTAGGATTAGGATTAGGGTTAGGTTTGGTGGGCTTTTAATGCCCTCTCTGGCATACCCAGAAGTCTCAGCAAAACCTGGCCATGCCATTGGTGGAATGGCTCCAAAAATTTGCATGGTCCCGTCCCATGGCCAGCCCATCATTGGGCATGCGCAGGTGTAAAAAAATAAAAATAAAATAAAATAAAATAAATGGAGACGTTTTGTTGCAAGAAAAACCCACTGCTGCTAACATAAAAATCAGGCAGTTAAAATACCTAATTTTCACATGATTCTGTGGTGCTTTGGTGGGTTTTTGGACCATGATTTCAAAAAAAAAAAATTGTGGTCGCCATTTTGGATCCCCCCGCACGGCATGGCAAATGGAGACGCCGAGGATGCCCCCTCCCAGCCTGGTACCAGCAAGTCTCAGCATCAGCAAAACCTGGCCATGCGATTGGTGGAATGGGTCCAAAAATTTGCATGGTCCCATCCCATGGCCAGCCCATCATTGCGCACGTGTAAAAAAATAAAAATAAAAATAAAATAAAATAAAATCAACGGAGACGTTTTATTGCAAGAAAAACCCACTGCTGCTACTGTAAAAATTCAAGCAGTTAAAATAGCTAATTTTCGCATGTTTCTGTGGTGCTTTGGTGGGTTTTTGGACCACGATTTAAAAAAAATATTGCGTTCGCCATTTTGGATCCCCCCCACACCGCATGGCAAATGGATTATGCCGAGGATGCCCCCCCTGGTACCACCAGCAGACCAGGACAGGGGGGGAGGCTGGAGTGGGGACCCCCCCTAGAAACCACTCCTCGGGTAGGTGCCCTCAGGCAGGCATATTTTCGCCTGCTTTTTTGGCCGTGAATCGGGCTTTTAAAAACTTTTTTTTTGTGCCGCTTGGCATCGCACAATCGTGCGATGCCAGGAACAACAACATGACAAATCAGACCCAATTTTTCTTTTTTCGGTTCGAGTTCGAGTTCTGGCAGAGTAATTGTCGTTCTTCGTTTCGTTGCGTAACGGAAACGAGGAACGGAAATGGAAACGAAAATTTCGCCAAGTCGTGCCCATCTCTAGTTAATGGTTCTGTCACTGAAGGTACTTGTGAGACAGGATTCAGTTCAAAACTTAATAAACTTTTATTAATAACATCTTCAACTCTTTGCTTATTGGGCTAATTAAATTCTATAACAAAGTGAAACTTTTATTGTCCTAAACAATGGGCGATGAACCTTTCAATAGCGAAATGTCCCAGGTCTCCCACCTCATGGAGTGGGATCTCATTGGTCCTCCCTGACCAGCGCACATGGTGCCACAGCAGGGGTGCCTTGCCCAAGCAGCTGGGTTCTTCCCTCTCTACCCAGGGGTCCAAGTGTGGCGGTGATCCCTCTGCCATGATCTACCTTCACTTGGGGAAACCTGTACTGTGCATTCCATGGGCATCATAAATCTCGATTCTCATTCTGAGTTGCTATCTCTCATGTCTTCCTTTTTATCTTCTCCTCTTTCCCCCAAACTTCCTTCATTTGCTCTTTACCCCTTACATCAGGCATGTCCAAACTTCTGCCCTCCTGATGTTCCGGATCACAACTCCCAGAATTCTAAGCTTAGATTGCCAATGGCAAAGGACTGTGGGAGTTGTGGTCCAAAACATCTGGAGGGCCAAAGTTTGGACATGCCTGCCTTACATCATCCATAACCCTTCAACTATTGGTCTGTGCTCTTTCCTCTTAAGTTCCACCTTTCCATCTCCTTTATCTCCTTCTGTCACCTGCACCTCTTTCATTCCAAGTGCCACATCTGTCACCTGCACCTCCTTCCTCTCTACCGCCATATCTATTCTTAGACTAATCTCTCCACTGTGTCCTTCCAAAGAGGATGGCACTCTACTACTTTGTTCTTTTCCACTGGAGTTCCTCTCACAATAAGCAATGTGCAACCTTCCTGGTATTATTGGATTCATGCTGCTGCAATATATATATGAGGATGTGATTTGAGCCACAGGCTGCAACAGCAAATAGATGTTGTGCATATGCAGAGGAAATACACATACCCTTTCGTATCATACACCAAAAGGCAAACGGAGCATCCTGGCTTGCCAGTGGTGACTAAGGGGTTAAAATTCTCTCATACAAGCAGTGCCACACAAATCAATACGAGAGAAACATCAAACTTTATATCCCTCAAATTCTGCTCCCATTAAATCTAGTTTGCTTGGCCTGTCGCAGCATCTCCTCAAGCACGGTAAATTAACAGAGGTGATACAACTGGCAGGTTTCATAAATCTGATAATAATTATTCAGTTTATACAAGAGGAGCCCTTCGGGATCTAACCAAGACTCATCAAGGCTAATATTTGTTCCCCCTGTCAAGAACCAAACAGCTATGGACAAGCAAGAAGGAAGCCATAAGGGCAACAGCACACCTCTAATGATATAAAGTGGGACCAAACATACTTCCATTTAGACAGGGCTGGACCTATCATTAGGTAAATGAGTTAATTGGCATTGAGTCATCTGGGTTAAAAACCCATTCAAGTCCCACCCTCAAACGAGTATCCTTAACCCACCCCACCCTCTATTGTTTCCCCCCACCCTGGTCTCCCCCTCTCTCCACCCTGATACTCATTCCACTTGTATCCAGGTTAATAATAATAATAATAGTAATCATCCTGTGCCCTCGAGTCAGTTCTGACTTATGGTGACCCTTTTCAAGAGTTCTCTAAGTAGAAAATAATCAGAAGCAGTTGACCATTCCCTTCTTCTGGGGACATCCAGGGAGTGTGCAGCTTGCCCAAAGCTTCATAGGTTAACTCTTCTTCCCAAATTTACAGTGGGGGAAATCAAACTGCCAACCGAACCAACTAGCTATCCAGCCTTAGAAACTCCATCTCTCTCTCTCTTACCCCCATGAGGATAAAAATATAATTTATTCAGGTGAAAACTCCCAGGCAGTATGGCCTAAAAAGCTGTAGCTTGCCTGCTTATTGAAGTGGGACATCACTAGTCCCTGTGCAGAATGCCATGTTTCTAACCTATCATTTTGGTTAGAAGGCTGCAGCTTCCAAAAAGCTATCTAGTAATTTAAGCTGGGACTTCAGCAGCGCTTGTGAAATGTTGTTTCTAGCTCTTACTGTTTCAAAAACCTTTCGAGGTAGAGGCGCAGGCAACTCTTCATACCACATAGGTAACCTCCTTGGACTACAATGCCCAGAATTCCCAGGGAGCGCGAGCAACTAAGAGCTAAAGTTTCCAATCTGTCTACCTGGCATGTGTTGCAAATTGTGTTTCTAGTTCTGACCCTATCAGATCGAGGTCTATGTCAATCCGGCACCCAAAACTGGCCTAGCAAGGCCAGTCAAGTTGTTGCCCACCCAGTTATATAATTAAGTATGGTACAGTAGTACATATGAAAAAAATGTGCTCCTATCTTTTGCCTTTCCTGAGATGTTTGTGGGCAAGCCAACAAACCAACACAACTTCCATTACATTTCTGAGGTGAGGCAACCATCCCAGGTGGAAGATACAAGAGGGGTGCCACTGGCTTTTCCTCTGGAAGATCCTGCTTATTCTCTTACTCTCAAGGGGAGGGTGAGCCGTGTGTGTCACACAGGTTGCCCTGATTCCCTGCTGCCTTCGGGTGTGGTGAATGATGCTGTCCTATTGTCAGCAGTATTTGAGTCAGAGTCAACTGGCGGCCTAGTTAGTTTCCGTGGGTGGAACAGGAAAAGGGATGCCATCTTGTCCTCCACCTCAGGCACCTAAATGAATTTGGCTGCCTTGTATTTAACTATCATACTATTGCTATTGCTTTATTAATTTTTAACAACACAAGGGGGCTCATGGCACAGTGGTTAAATGCCTGTACTGCAGCTAAAACTGTGCTCACGTCCTGGGGTTCAATCCCAGATAGCAGGCTCATGGTTGCCTCAGCCTTCCATCCTTCTGAGGTCGGTAAAATGAGTACCCAGCTTGCGCGGGGGGGGGGCAATGTGTAGCCTGCATTACTGTAATTAAAACTGTAAACCGCCCAGAGACTACTTGAAGTGGTATGGGGCGGTATACAAGCAGAACACTTTTACATATCCCACCAAACACAGCTTACTGAGCTTTGCAGGGCAATTAGCCCCATTAATATTATTTGAGTCTCATCCTTCTCTGCCTCAAATTCGACGCAAACCATGGGGAAGACAAGGATCTTTTAGCATACGTATGACCTATTACTGCTAGCAACTTCAGGACTAGTCTAAAAGCAATAATTGAATAATCAGATTCCTTTCTACCACCCTATCCCCTTACCCTCTTTAAATCTTTACACAGAATTCCATCTATTCAAGAGTGGCTAAGCAAGAAATATCTTCATGATGACAGAAAAAAATACTTCTAGGAAATTTTTGCCTAGAAAGCCGAATGGTGATCACTTGTCCAGGTCATTCCTTTTAACAGACCATGCGCAAGCAAGAATGACCAAAGATATGTGATCAAAAGGCTAAGGGGGGATATGATAGCTATGTTTAAATATTTGAAAGGATGTCACATTGAAGAGGGAACAGGTTTGTTTTCCATGGCTTCAGAGACTAGGACTCGGGGCAATGGTTTCATTCTACAGGAAAAGAGATTCCATTTGAACATTTGGAAGAACTTCACGATGGTTAGAGCTGTTTGGCAGTGGAATATGCTGTTACAAAGGAGGGTGGTAGAGTCTCCTTCGTTGGAGGTTTTTAAGCAGAGGCTGGATGGCCATCTGTCGGGAGTCCTGTGATGGGGGTTCCTGAATGGCAGGGGGTTGGACTGGTTGGCCCTTGAGGTCTCTTCCAACTCTATGATTCTATGAGATAGCTTAGATGGTTTAGGTATCTGCTGAGAGAGAGAACCAACAAAATTGCTTATATCCAATAAATCAAAGAGCCTTTGACTTCAATACATGATTAAAACTTTATATGGAATGAGAGAAATCCCTGGGCAGTCAGCAATGTATACATTCCTTGGCTACAGGCAACAATGTAACTCTTGGAATTGAATCAATACATTTAATTATCTGGTTAATCTGGCTGAAAGAAAACCACCTGTTATGCAATGCAGGATTATAAGGTGACAACAACATGTATCATCATCACGCTGGCAGCGCTTTGCTCCCTTCCCTTCCTGTTTGTCTTTTTTTTTTTTTAAGATGATAAATAAATTACCTGAGACAGGGAATGCCTTCAGAGGGTTGCCTCATCCCGCTAGCATTAAAATGTTGGTGTGTAGATGTCCTGTCTTTCACCCCTTAATGTTTTTTTTAAGCCGGGGGGAAAATGGAAGAAACATTGAGAAAAGAACCAGTTACTTACCTGTAAAGGTGGTTCTTCGAGTGGACCTTCGTGAAGCCACACAGATGGGTTTCCCAGGCACCTTAGCGCTAGAGGTCGGACTTTCCTAGCAACAGGAAAGATCGTTAGTCTCCTCCCACCCCCACTGCACATGTGCGAGTGGGCTCCCACCCAAACACCTCAGTTCCCTCTTACCGACCGTGTGACAAAGAGACAATGCCACAGCGTGACGGAATGAGGGGAGGAGGGCGGGTGCTGTGTGGCTTCATGAAGGTCCACTTGAAGAACCACCTTTACAGGTAAGTGGTTCTTCTCCATCGTGGCCTTTGTGAAGCCACACAGATGGGTGATTACAAGCATACTAACAGGATGGAGGGCAGTCACGCCAAAGCGAAAGACAGCACAGCACGCCAAAAGGTAATAGAGGCACGAGCACGGGCATCCATCCTGTAGTTCTTCACGAAGGTGGACGGGGTAGACCACGTCGCTGCATTGCATATATCAGTCAAAGAAACACCTTTAAAGGAGGCCACAGAAGAAGCCATTGACCTGGTGGAATGTGCCCGAAGCAGCACTGGAACAGGCAGTTTCGCCAACTGGTAAGCAAGTTCAATAGTGGAGGTGATCCAATGCGAAAACCGTTGGGGAGAAACAGGAGATCCTTTAGAACTAGGACTGTAACATACAAAAAGACGCTTCATAGAATGGAATGAAGCGGTCCTGGAAACATAGAAAGCGAGGGCTCGCCTAACATCCAACAAATGTAAGTCTTTCTCCAAGGGTGTGGATGGATTAGGGAAGAACGTCGGAAAACAGATAGGTTGGGATAAATGAAAAGGAGTGACGACTTTTGGCAGAAAAGAGACATCAGGGTAGGCAATAACCTTATCCTTATAAAACTGCAGAGAGGGTGGGTCACAACGTAGAGCACAGTTCTCCCGCTCGACGGGCGGAGGTAACAGCTAAAAGAAAGGCTGTCTTGAATGACAGGAGTCGAAGGTCACACATGGCCAAAGGCTCAAAGGGAGGGCGCATGAGATGCTGGAGGACCAAAGTAAGGGACCATTGGGTGGGGATTGGTTTCCAGTCTGGGAAGGTGTTACGGAGTCCTTTCAAGGATTTCAGTCGAGGGTGTCTAAAGTATAACAAGGCTGGAGAACCCTCTGGTTGATTGGCCACAATAGCCGAAAGGAGGACTTTGATCGACGAAAGAGTCAATCCAGACTTTTTCAGGCCAAGGAGGTACTGGAGCAGTCGCTGGAGAGGAGGATCAATAGGAGAAAAGGCATGAAGCTGACAGTAGTGAGTGAATATTTTCCACTTATAGCTGTATAAACGCAGGGCTTCTTGGAAGAAACCAGGATCTGGTCTATGAGGGTTTGATCCTCCAAGCTGTCAACTGGAGCCGTTGAAGGTCCGGATGGAAGACTTTCCCTTTGTCCATGGATAGGAGATCTGGAAGCAGAGGGGGGCGAAGGTAGGAATGTGCCATCCAAAAGAGGGGGGCAAACCATGGCTGTCGAGGCCACCAGGGAGTGACTAGGATCAAGTTGGGATGTTCCTGGTAGATTCTCGCAACGACTTTGTGCAGCAGTGGCACCGGAGGGAAGGCGTATAGGAGATCGTCGCCCCATGGAAGGGTCAAGGCATCGCTGAGGGAGTGGAGACCCTTCCCGGCTCTGGAGCAATACTTTAGGCATTTTGCGTTCTCCGGGGTTGCGAACAAGTCAATCTGCGGCGTCCCCCACCGGCTGCAGAGGTTGAGAAACGTAGGCTGATGCAATTCCCATTCGTGGGAGGAGTATGTCTTCCTGCTGAGGGCATCTGCCTGAATATTCCGAGTCCCGGGCAAGTGGACAGCCACAGGGCAAATGTGGTGATGTAGGCATCACTCCCAAAAGGCAATAAAGAGTTGAGAAAGCTGTGAGGAGTGAGTACCACCCTGCTTGTTCACATAATGCATGGCAGTAGTGTTGTCCGTCGCAAGCATCACTATGTTGCCAGCAAGGTGTGGAAGAAAACGCCGGCAAGCTTTGAAAATGGCCAACAGTTTGAGATGGTTGATATGGAGAGTCCTTTCCTGTGGAGACCAGAGGTCGTTCACAGTCATTCCTAAGCATATTGCTCCCCAACCTGTAGTGCTCGCGTCGGTGGTAACTTGAACCGTGGGGAGAGGCGGTCAAAACGGACATCCCGAGAGAAGGTTCGTGGAATTGGACCACCATAGGAGTTGAGGTGGAAGGGACAAAAACAAATTTAGCACACGAAGGTCTATGATGGGGCGAAGGCCACCATCCTTTTTTTGGCATGGTAAAATATCTGGAGAAGTGTCCTGTGGTGACTTCGTCTGGTGGAACAGGTTCTATTGCGGCCTTCGCAAGGAGAGAGGAGCCTTCATCGAGAAGACAGTCGGTCGGAGGGGTGATAAGGATGTTGCCCAGAGCGGGCGAAGCCTCGAATTTGAGGCGGTAACCGTGTGAGATTACCGATAGCACCCATTTGTCCGATGTTATGGACTCCCAGGTGGGAAGGAAGGGAGCGAGGCGGGTAGGGAACAGAGGGTCAGAACTCCTCTTTAGGCTTGCGATCCCTGGGCTTGGTGAAAGCAGAGGATGAGAGTTTAGATGATTTTCCTTTTGCAGAGCGGAAAGAAGGGAATGAGGACGTTCGTGAAGATCTGTCTCGTGACTGTTGTCTGAAGTAGGGGGAATGGAAACTTGGATGAAAGGAGGAACGTCGAGAGTGGAATCGAAAGGGCTGTTGTTTCCGATGAGGAATAACGTTCAGGCGCTTGGCTGCATTTTGCTTTTTCTGGCGATCTTCCATAACATTGTCAGTGGAAGGATGAAATAAACTTTCGCCCTCAAAGGGCAACTGCTCAATGTAGGCCTTATGTTCCTCAGTGAGGCCCGTGGAACGCAACCAAGCATGGTGACGGAGGGTGATTGCGGCGCCCAAAATCTTGGAAGAGCAGTCAAAAGTGTGGTGGGAGGAGCGCATCTGTTGTGCTGCCAAAGCCAAAGCCTCATCCATTATAGTAGAAGCATCTGAGCGTTTGTCCTCAGGTATCAGTTCCAACAGCAGCTGGAGGTGTGACAAAAGTTCACGCTGATATGCTCCCATAGCTCCCTGATAATTGGAGATCTTGAATAAAAGAGCAGCAAAGGAGTAAATACTCTGCCTAGAGTGTCCAACTTGCGTCCTTCTCGGGATGGAGGGATCGGGATTTGCTTGGATCGGGATTGGACTTGAGAAGATACAACGACGACAGAGTTTGGAGGAGGATGCTTCGTGAGGAACAAAGCTTTGTCGTCATGAATGTGATAGAGACTCTCAATTTGTCGTGAGACGGAGAGAGAGGAAATCTTTTTGAAGGATTCATCAGCCATGGATAAAGATGGAAACATGGAAAGATGAACCGGCGAGGTATCCTCAGTAGAAATCTTACCGAAGATGTGATCCGTGTGTCTGGGCGTCGGATGATGGGTAGGTAAATCTATAGATTTCGCCATACAGAGGACGAAGTTGGAATAATTCCGCATCGCTTCTGAAGAGGATGGCGGAGAACGCTCGCCAACATCTGAATCAGGCGAGATGGCGTATTGGATAGAATCATTGTCGAATTCCTCATCAGAAGCCGAAGAGGCATTGGATCGTGTTCCAGGGGAGGACGGAAGGGCCTCATGTGAAGGTGGTGCATGGGAGTCAGACTGTAAGAGCCATTTGGTACCATCAAATTTAATGGAGAATTTCGGTAACGGCGGAAGCATAGAGCCAGAAGGACCGGGAGCTGCAGGCGCAGTGTTGGATGTAGAGGTTTTGCATTTCTTTTTCTTTGAAGGAGCAGGAGTGGTCGAAACCGGTAGAGACAGAGTCGAAACCGTCAACGTAATCGGAGCTGGAACCGCAGGGGGACGCGGAGCAGCCGACACCGGCGCGGAGGACAAAGTCGCCACGGGTGGGACGGGTATGGACGGATGGGCAGGCTGGATTGACAACGCGAGACCAGGGCATGGAGGTTGTAGCCTAGGCGGAGGTTGATGGGCACCAGCAGAAAAACCAGCATGGAAAGCCATAGGAGGCAATAAACATTGTAAAGTCCGAGCCAAGGTAAGTATTGAGGCCGAAGCGGACGAAAAGGTGGTAGCAGTAGTAGCAGACATTGAAGGAGCCAAGGTCTGAACCAACGAAGCCAGGCAAGGATGAAGAGTCGGTGTGGACAACGGCGCAGGTAAACCCATTACTGGAGCAGTAGAGACCGAAGGCACAGATGGAGCCGACAGTACGGAAAGTTCGGATTGGAGGCAAAAGCCTGGATCGGAGTGTGAAGTCAAAGCCGGCGAAGGTGTGTCGGTATGGACAGAGGCCGGAGCCGAAGAAACTCGAGGCTCCATCGAGGAGTCATGTTGTTGGTGCAACCGAGCCTTCTTAGACTGCCATGCAACTGGCTCCGGCGTAAGTAAGGGAGCCATAGGCGTTCCCCCAGGACCGACAGTGGTCTGCTCTGAAACCGCAGATGGAGAGAAAAAGGCGTCAGTAGCCAAGCTCTCCATGGGCACCCGCGTAGAAGCCGCCAAGGCTTGCTGAATCATTTCGGGGACCGAAGGAACCCCTGTAAAAAGGTCAGACATTTTAGAAATGTTAGGGGATTGCTCACCCATCAGAAGAATCGGCCAAAGAAGATTCAGACGGAAAGAGTGGCTCATATTTAGGTTTCGGTTGTCCAGGAGGCAGCGATGAAGGATCGGATTCAAGAATGATAACGTTGGAGGCCGAAGATTCCTGAGGCAAAAACTCCTTAGCGGCATGCAACGCCATTTTGGAAGGGTCAACAGTCGTAGAAGGTAGTTTGGATTTCAAAACCGTTGAAGTTGACGATGACTTTTTTCGCGGATGGTCAAGGATGGGAAGTCGCTTCTTCGACTCTTTTTTCCCGGTGTAACTCTGAAGAAGATGACTCAGAAATTGAATGAGATGGAGCAGACTCCATGGATGTAGGGCGGAGAGCTCGTTCCAACAAGTAAGTGTTCAGTTGGACCCGACGATTGTTAAGGGCCTGCGAACTGAAGCCTTTACAGATATAACAGTTGTCCGGGCGATGGGATTCCCCCAAACGGAAGAGACACTTTTGGTGCCTGTCCGAATGGGGGATTTTCCTGTTGCAGGATATGCAGCGTTTAAAAGGAGACTGAAAGGCCATAAAACTGAAGAAAGTAGAACAGCAAGGAGACTACGAAAACACGACCTCTTAGCGTGGGCGGTAAGAGGGAACTGAGGTGTTTGGGTGGGAGACCGCTTGCACATGCGCAGTGCGGGTGGGAGGAGACTAACGATCTTTCCTGTTGCTAGGAAAGTCCGACCTCTAGTGCTAAGGCGCCTGGGAAACCCATCTGTGTGGCTTCATGAAGGCCACGATGGAGAAACACAGGTTTTAGATGGGAGAGCTCCTCTGAGCCCCCGTAAAATTTTGGGAATAAATCAGAGAAATGGATCCTTATAAAGAGAAGTAATTAATGATGACAATGTCAATAAAAGGGATTTAAGCCAACCCTTAGAAGGTTTACCAAGTGGGTGGCAGTCCACGAATGCTTCTACCTAATACAACCCATTAGTCTTGTCAGTGTGGTATGACACAGGATGAAATCCTGTGCTGCTTAGTGCAGTAAGCCACATCTAGAGTAGGTCCATTTGAATCAACGTAACTTATGGAGAAGCTGACTCACCCAATCCTCACTGATCCAATGGGCCTACTCTAGTTGTGACTTACTATGCAAAGCCATAGGATTTCAGCCTGTGTGTTGCTGTTATTGACCTTCAGATCTCTGAAGTTCCAAGACAACATGGCTGCCTGTGATACTCTGGGAGTTGGAATCCAGAGAAGTAAATTTAGTTTAGAGAGATCTGTGAAGGACCGTCTCCTTCCATATGAACCTACCTGGCAATTAAGATCTAGTCAGGGGGCCCTCCTGAAAGAGTTGTCCCTCAAGGTGGTGAAAGGGATGGCTGGCAGGTATAGGGCCTTTTCAGCAACTGCCCCCAGGCTATGGAGCACCCTCTTGTCTGAGACCCGCCTGGTGCCAATGCTGATGATGTTTCGGCGCCAGGTAAAACCTTTCTGTTTCAGAATAGATTGTGGGCAATCCTGATGGCAAATGTGGGCAATCTATATTGTGGGCAATCCTGATGGCAATTTTAGTGTTTTGTATTTAAATGTTTTAGTGTTTTAATTGACATTTTAATGCTTTGTTTCAATTGTTCATTCTATTGTAAGCCACCCAGAGACCTTTGGGCAGTTGGCGGCATATATACTGTATAAATAAATAAATAAATGAAATGAAATGAAAGACTGGGCTATCAGCATGGGCATTGGATGCATTGGCAAAATGCATTTCTGAGAGCTGTCCTCCTTCTATATCAAGCAGCTGTGGAAAACAGCCAATAACACATAGCCTTCATGCCCAGGGTCTGGGCTTCCCAGAATCATCTACAGCCACTAGTGGGAAAGACGATGGCAGCCACCCCCACAAAATAAACGAGTCCGGCCATCCAAACATGTACCACATAACTCATGCCTAAAGACTGAATGTATTTACAAGCAGCACATTATTCAGCCAACAGAATAACCCTTAAAAGGAGCAATAAGAAACATGATACAACGGGGGGGGGGGTAAATATCTGCCTAGTTGTTCCTTAGCTCTGGATTCTAAGGCTGGTGTCATGGGCAAAGGACTCAAGCTGCAGAGCTCCCAACGTCTCCGGCTTGCTGTTGAATTAGCCTGAGGTTGCTCCTTTAGATATCTTCAGGGATTCCCTAGCATGATAGCACTTTTCAAATACTTGAAAGGTAGTCATACAGGGGAGGGACCAGGATCTGTTCTTAATCATCCCAGAATGCAGGACGTAATAATGGGTTAAGGCTACAAAAGAAGCCAAATTTAGGCTGAATATTGAGCAGCGCGACAATGGAACCAATAACCTTGGAAGGTGGTTAGCACTCCAATGCTGGAGACATCAAAGAGACACTTGGACAACCCTCTGTCAGATCTCCTTCGAACTAGTTTCCTACACGAGCAGGTGGTGGTCTCATAGACCCCTTCCAACTCAATGGTTGGATTCTAGAGAGATAATGGTCTGTATAACTCCTGAGGAGGTTCTGGAAAAGCTCCACCGTGCACAACACAGAATCACATACACAGAACACAACATAAAGATTTTGTCCAATGGACTTTAACTGAGCAGGGATGGTGGTATATTGGTTCAGTTAGGAAAATTTGTTGATATGTCTCAGTAACGTTTGCCCAGAATCACATCAGTGTGGTGGACCCTAATATTAAGTTCATTATTATGTTCACTAGGTAAGACACTCAAGAAAACAGGCTGGCTTTCCTGGATTGTGCAGTCATCATCAGACCCAACAGTTGACTGGGAGCAGAAGTTTACAGGAAGCCAATCCACACAGATCAGTACTTACTGTTTGACTCCCACCATCCATTACAACACAAATTAGGAGTCATCAGGACCCTAAACCACAGAGCAGAGAGCATCCCCACCTGCACAGAAGCCAAGAAGAAGGAAGACAGGCACCTGAAGATGGCCTGTGGATATCCAAAGTGGGCCTTCAACAAAGCAGTGTGCCGACCCAGAATAATAGACCCTGAGACCCAGACCCAACAGAAGAACCTGGTCATTCCCTACATGGCTGGAGTGTCTGAGAAGCTTAAAAGGATTTTGGCAAACACATCCCTGTTTATTTCAAACCCACAAACACACTAAAAGGCAGAGACTTGTCCATCCAAAGGACCCGATACCAAAACACAAAAGGAGCAATATAGTATATGTGGTCCAATGCATCGCGGAGTGTGCAGACCTCTACATTGGAGAAAATAAACAGCCATTAAACAGAAGGGTGGTCCAACACAGGAGGGGCAACAGCTCAGGACCAGAATCAGCAGTACACCTCCAACTTGAAGGACAAAGGGAACTCTTTCAAAGATAAGGATGTACACATATTAGACAGAGAAGACAGGTGGTTTGAGAGAGGGGTCAGGGAAGCCATTCATGTGAGTATTGAAAATCCTTCTCTCAATAGTGGTGGGGGGCTCAGGCACAGTCTATCTGCAACTTATCACCCCATCCACCACCAAAGTCGTAGCTAATGACCCTTACTTTATGGGTTTCAGCACCTTAGGCCATTGTTCAACTAAAGTCCTATGGAAACTATTGTCTACCTAACGAGCCTATTCAGACCATTGTTCATCTTATGAGCCTATTTCAGACCAGGGTGACATAAGTCAAAGTGAACTATAAAATGGAGAACTCACAATTGGCTTTCCTCAGACTGATGAAGCTGTTTGGATGAGCAGCGAAACAGTCTCTCAAGAAAGGAAGTCCAGTTGCCATGACTCAACTTCCAGATAAACTCACCTGGATGACTGAGAATCTTCACAGACATATTGCCCAGAAGAGGAATAAAGATGTTATATCTTATATTCCTGGGTTTAGTGGTTCCAGTATTAACTTGATTAATTAGATGTGCAAATACTAGCTAGTCCTAGTGGTATAATATAAGTGACGGTAAGTAATCAGTGTTTCACATCCTGCTGCAGCCTATTTCTCTGAATTTCCTGTTATGTTTCATCTCTAATGTTAGGTCTTCAACAAAAGCACTAATAATGAAAAATGGTAATTCTGAGAATCGTGGTTTTTATTTTTCTACCAACAACTCTTTTGGTTTATACAGAAACCAAAAAATCTGAACGAGCTCAAAATAAAATTTAACAGCAGAAGAAGAAGGTGGACGTAGTGGTGGTGGTGAGAAAACAAAAAGGCAACCAAAATAAACCTAAATAATGTTGGACACAAAATCCTCACACATGGTAGTCTCTGACTCCGAGTTTTCCAGTTAGGCTTGCCATGTATGTGCGACGCCTCCAAAGACATGATGGATTGGCAAAGTATATACATATGTTAAATTACATTAATAGGTACAATTTAGAATGATCTGAAATCTTGTCTGCCTAAATTATGCCCAGTAAGGCTGATGATGTCATCGGCCAGGGTAATTTTTTTCCCTTTATAACTTAAACATTTCCGTCTTCTGTCCTGTGGGCTATAGTGTAATTCATGTCATCATCAGGAACCTCAAGGGCCTGAAGATGCAGGGAGAAAGTATTTAATTATTGAAAATTGCCACTGCCAGTAAAGCCATCCTTATGAACAGGGGTGCAAGGTAATTTGCACAAACAAGGATTTCAGTGGATTACTACAGTTTAAATAGAAATGTGCAAAGTTTTTTCTCCATATGTGGAAAATTCTGATGGATTCACATTTTAATGATCAGTATCCTGTCCCATGGCTTGCAAGAGTGACGTAACCCATGGGGGCAACCAGATACCCATTAAAGGATTCCTGTTTCCATTCAGACAATGAATCATTGTCTCTTTAAAGGTGTAAGGCAAAAATCAAAAACCAAAGTAACAACTAAAACCCACCCAAAACCAGTTACTATTCAATTGTGTTTTTTTGCTATTATCATTCCCTTTGTGCCGGCGAAGCATTAGAACAGGTTGTCGGCCAGGGTGGACTTACCTAATTCTGTAATTCTACAATACCCAGTTTAAACAAATGTGCAAGCCAATGTGCCGTTACCTTTGGAAATGTGGGCTTCTCTGCATTTTGCACAGTTCTAAGTTGTAGAAACAGGAAAATAAAATGCAATGTCAGGAAAAATGTTCACCAACATTTGTATACCAGGCAAAACTGTATGCAAGATATATTTGCATTAGGTGAAAGATGCACCAAAAACTGAATGAAGATTCATGCAACCTTTTTAAAGCATTCACCATTTTGGATGACCTATGTTTAATATTAGAAAACATCTCCAAGTTCCAAAATGAGAAACAGAGGGAAACCAACCCAGTTAGATTTGTTTCTTTCCTCTTCTGACTTGGTGACCTCTGTGTATTTAATCTGTGATGCCCCTGTTGTCCTTCCTTATGATTCTTTGCTATGATATTGCACAGTTATGGAAAAGATAGAACCTTTGAGAAGTACGGTAAATGGTTAGTGAGAGAAGAAATCTGCACAGGCATATACTCCAAAGAAATGGAAAAAAATCTGTTGCATACTGAGCTATGCAACTTGGCATGTAGCTAATACATAATACCAATTGAGATTTCTTGATGTACAGCTCTTCAATGCTAAAATTTTGTGTAAACACCGTACAGGATTTTGACCTTTCTCTTTCGATCAGAATTGGCAGCACTTGGAATACAGCCAACTTCCGACATACAGTATGACACATCAAGGACTCTGGGTGAAGTGGGTTGCCCAACATAAAGTGAAAACAGCCGGTGGCACGCCTTCCTCTCCTACTCTTCGTTGGTATTCTCAGCCTGTTGTTTTGCTGGAGGGAAACTGACACAATACTCAAGACCATACTCCTCCGCCCTTTTTAACTGCCATGACCTCAGTATGGTTCTCTCACATCTCAAAGCAGTGGCAGCCGTTCCCCGGTCCCACTGGGTTCTCCTGCATCAGCAGAACTCTCCAGCAGACCCCAGCCGTTGACAACAGCTGGTCAAGGAAACAGAAAAACTGGCAGCAGCAAACAATTTGATTGTTGACCAGCCATTTTTAAAATCCCACTGCCAAAACCAGGGTGGTTGCAGATTACAGGATCATCCTCCTATATGGTACACAATGGCAGTGATTTATGATCGTTATGCAAAGATTGTAGGAGCTTAACTGCTGAGTCACAGAGTGCCAACATGCAATTAAAGACTCCAGAGGAGGAAATGAGGGACAGGGAGGAATGCAAAAATCCTAACCGGTCTTGCTGGAAAGAGGCTACTTTTGAAGCATTGCACAGATAAACAAACTGACCTTCGGAGAGATGTATTTTTACCTTGAATGGTCACATACAGTTCAAGTTGACTTTTGCCCTTGGTATAGAAGAAAAGGAGAGCCACATGCAAGATTCTACAGCTCAGGCACGTCTCCAAATGAGACAAGCAGAGGTTAGAAAAGCTACTTTGGGGGCTATATATATAATTCCCAGAAGATTGTAGCCATAGCCAATACAAATCCACAAGCCAGCAGAAATAGTAACTTTTCCAAACTTTCCTTTTGTCATGGGGATGAACTGACTCCGTACAGTGGACCCTTGTATAACAAACAGCTTGTATAACATAAAATTTGTACAACATAAAATATTCTGGAGATGGGGAAATATGCTTAACAGAAATGCCTATGGGCCAAATCCATACAACATAAAAATGGGATTACTCCATTTTCAATGCATTCCTATGGGAAAATTGTATAAAGGAAAATTTGTATAACATAATTTCATTTGGAATGAATTAATTCCTTTATACAAGGTACCACTGTATTTGTAAGAAACATCTAAAGTTTTCCAAGTTTGACAGTTATGGCTATGTGCGCGCATCCAAACTCCCCCCCACACACACACACACTTTCTAGCATTTTACATTTTGCAGAAGGTTGCATGACTGTGTTACATGGCCAATATTCTGCAGCAGGAGTTCAGAGCACTATGCGAACTCTTGCATTATTTAACATGAAATGACCCTTGATTGAGTGTGCATATGGCCACTGTATAACATTCTGATTTCATAAATGTCGTTTCCTGTTACCCCTGCCCCCTTTAGAATAATACTATGGAGACATTTGTTGATGAGATATCAATGCTGTCCAAACCCAGATTTTAGGCGCTGATGCCTTCTCTCCTAATCAATGATGAGGAGCTGTTTGGCCAGCTACTGCATGGCCTGTCGTGACACAGGATTGGTGGGGCTAGGGCAGTGTTGGCGAACCTATGGCACAGGTGCCAAAGGTGGCACTCGGAGCCCTTTCTGTGGGCCCCTGACATTGCCCCTTCACAGCCACCTGGATTCAGGTTAAATGGCTGTGTTGGCACTTTGCTAAAAATTAGTAGGTTTTGAACTGCAGCTTGGGCACTCGGTCTCTAAAAGGTTAGCTATCACTGGGCTATTGTGATTCAAGATGCACCGTTTGCTCTTCTCTTCTCTGCTCTTCTCTTCTGATTTCTCTGGTGGACATCAATGGGGCCAAGAAATTTGTTGCTGGTTTTGCAAGAAACCTCCCCAAAAGGATCCTATCTTGCTTTCATGGATCCGCCTTTCACTTTCTTCCCACTCTTCGCATTACACCCTCACCAGAAAACCAGACACAAGTCATCCTTTGGCATAACAAGGAATGAACACAAGATCCATTGACATAAAGAGGAATCGGCACACTATTTGGTAAATGTATATGTTAAAAAGAAGGAGAATGGGGATTTAAAATTAGCAGCAGTAGAAAGTTTTTTTTTTTTGTAATGGATACACGCAAAGAAATATTCCAGGCCTATGGGTTCACACAGAAACTAAAACCAAAAGTAATGTAGGGCAGAATGTGGAATAAAAAAATAGTAGGTCCCCAGTTGACAGATTTGCAACAGTTTCAGTAATATTTTTTTTGGGGGGGGGGAGATGCAAAGTAGAACTTATATTGTTGAACCCCCCCCCCCAAATACAAACCAAGATCAATGAGGGAAAATGGAGAGACAAGTTGGATGTCTGAACACAGCCTATGTATGATCAAACCACCACTGAGTTATCATCAATTCTCCACACTTGAACAAAATATTTAGGAACAACACAATGTCTCTTCTGAAGCAGCTTCTCCCATCTTTGGGCCCCAGATATGTGTCATGAATTTAAAATATTTATATGCTGCCCTTAAGGACTATATAACGCCATCCAGGCCATTCACAAACTAATGCAATTCACAATATCAACAGATAAACATATAGTCATGAAACAACTCAAAAGTGATATAAATAACCACATCATCATACAGTATTCTATAACATCAACAGTAAGACAGCAAGACCAGTAGTAACTGTTTTAAAATTTCAGGCAAAATTCTTCTGGAAGGAAGTCCTGAGATGTCACTGAAAAGATTCATCTCTGTTGTGTCCCTCATCCTGATAGCCTGGTAGGTGCTCATGAATGCAGGTGGGTACATCAATATAACCTAGTTTAAAGGCAGTTGAGGGTTGAAAAGGAATGGCCAGTCCAACAAATAATGGCTGGGCTTTGGGTTACTGGCTGTTGTTTAAGGACACCTTAAAACAAAACAAAACAAACAAACAAACAAAAAACCAAAAGCACAACCACCTACATATTCTAGAATCCAAAGAAAAAAAGTATGCAAGATTTTACCATTTTTGGGTCCCTGTCATGGAGGAGAACTCTTTAATAATCTTGAGATAACAGACGATATGTGCTAATACTTGCTATTTCATATCAGTTACAGTACTTGATCACTACTTGCCTTGCGTTTTATTTTCATGCTCCCCCTCCCAATGCCACATTTTGAGATCCAAAATACACAACCATTGTGCTTGGTTTAAATTTGCTTGACTTCTATGTACAGTACAAGTAATTTCCAAAGCACCCTTCAAAGCTTCTGCCTCTACCTCAAGATGGCAAAACCAAACTGGTTTTTATTATCAGGTTAAGAGAGGCTATAAAATTAATCAAAATAGTTTATTCCTCCCTAAAAGCAATACTCACATTGCTTTTTACTCAACAGGAGTTCCAAGACCAGTCATTTTCAGAAACCCAATAGGCTTGTGTTTGAATTCTCTTAGAGCAAAATCACTTTGGAAAAAGCACGCTTGACATTTGCAATACTCTGCAGCCTTCAGAGGACATCTGTGACTAATACCGTACTCCAAACAGTGGCACTTAACACTTCAGATGTCAAAACAGATGCAGATTTTCAAATTGAAGCTCTTTGGGATTTCTGGAAAAACCAGAAAACCACTGAATAAAACAACCCCACAGAACTTTCTTTATTCCCATAAAACCAATAAAATGCCAGCCTATGAATCTCTGCCAGTTTTATATCCTGCCAATGTCTTTCATTCAAAGGTTTTGCCAGGCAACTACTGCCTGGAGTTCCAACTTCTTTTGAAGATTATATGTTGTGTATGTTCATTATATATTCACTGAACGTTGACGTACATCTGCATCATGGAGCTTCTAGTGTGCTTAGGCTGGCCTTTTGATCACAGTGGCGTGTCACCCTCGATGCCCTCCTAATCTAACCAGGAGTGATATGACTTTTAATTGTATGTCCCTGATTTGTGAGCAACACAATCAATTTGTCCCAAATGAATGATGCCCCCAGAAATAATAACAATGTAAATTATCTGAGGCACTAAAAAGTGAGGAAAATCTACTGTTCTATTGAACAAAAATCACATCATTGTCAAGATTCATGTCGCTCTGAGATAAAGAGATAAAATGCAGAATATTTCCAGAACTACCTGCCTTGGGTCTGTTTGGGGAGAAAAGCAGAATAGGAATATTTTAAAACTTAATAAATAAATAATTATTTTGCAATTCCCCATGTCTCATTCATAGAATTTAACAAGAAGTCACGGCAACTGTCTTCTCCTTGCCACCACTTTTTCCTCCTATCCCATCTTTCATCTCCCCCCGCAACAAAAGGAGTTATCTCATTAAAAAAAAACAACCCAACAACCAAGAAGATGGAACAGCTGCAGAATGCGTTTTAACTGGAAATACTAAGAAACCTCTGCTTGGAGGCATCTGTACAATAAACAGAGGCTGAAGCTCTCTAATAAATAGAAGGATAACTCTGAACTTCTTTGGCTCTAGCTCAAGTATCTTAGATGTTACGGAGCAGGAAGCCTAGCTGGCAGTACTCCTGCGGATGAAAGGGCAAAGTATTAAATGATTTTACAAGTCATTTCAAAGCTTTTGGAATGCCTGCTCAAAGTCACAGCTACAGTAGGGCCATTTCAATCTATAGAAGCTATGGAGGAGTTGACGCACCAAATCCCCATAAATTCAATAAACTATAGTGCAGTTCACTGCATTAACCAACAGGCTTTCAGCCAGAATACAGAAACTAAATGATGAATACTTGTGGCTGATGGTGGGCAGAGCACATTTTCCTACCAGAACAGATCACACAGAGTTGCCTCTTGGTTAATCTCTTGGGATCAGCCCACACTCACAACTTACTTTGCTCCCAGGTAAATAACTAACGAACACAGATGCTACAAGAAGGTTGGAAGGCCAAGGAGATTTAGAAATCAAGGTTACCTACTGACTTTTCTTAATTCCATAATGAACACACACACATGCTCACCACTCTTTGCCTTTTAAAGTGTATGTTCCTCACTACTCTTATCAGGGATACTCCTGAACCCAGTTAATGTGTGGTGCAGTTCAATCATGGTGTGCTGTCTCAACCTTCAGTGTTTTTCTCCCTTCTATGTGTATCTTTAAAACTGATTTTTTTTTTAAAGCTGCATGCTCAGAAAAACTGAAAAAGTTAGCTCTGGGCCCTTTTTTCTACATTAAGAAAAGCAACTTATTTCTGGATTCAGGAAAGCAGTAACAATACTATTATCTTTTTTCAACATTTCAAAGATTAGGAGAATCTCTGCCTTCACAACACCTATGAAACAGCCTGGAGCACAAACAGTTAACATTATAGGAGACCTAAGGCATTAGTTTCAGTAACAGGGTTTGTGGCCATTTTTATTCAATCTGGGACCGTCCAGTTTGAGATTAGGGCTAAATGCGCTGAGTTGCTTTGGACTCTCTTTTAGATAGAGTGGCCGTATCCCAACAAATCACGGTCACCCCTTAAAAACTAAAAGGTTAAGGGAGCTGAAGGCTAGTTTTACTTACAAAGGACTAACAGTGTTATCTTATGGAAGGAAAGAACAATATTTGGAAGGATAGAACATTACAATTAAGGCTGATTTCTCTAAAATCCCATCAACAGCAGTTTAAACCTGCATTCAGGTTAAGTAGCAATATACAACAAGGAACCTTCTGATAATTTCACTGTACGATTATTTAAAAGTAAACATTTTAATGAATCTTGGCTATTAAGCAGTGTATGTGACCTGATGACCACCAAACAGAAAAGAAAAGAAATTTAGGCTTAAAAACATACAAAATTATGCTAATGTATTATTTTTAGCTTTTAAAAAAGGAGACTTTAAACACATCTTAATTAGCTGCTGACTGCTTTTTCCCACCTCAGTATTTGTGTTAAATCTGATTAGTTTCTTACCTGAAGATACCAGCTGTGGGTACCTACATTGATCTGTATGTAAAGCTCAAACACTTTTACTGCTGTTCTAAGGAAACTGGAATCTCCCTATCACAAACATAGAACTTCCTTGTTCACAGATTGAATTTCTCCCACTCACAGTCTTGCTGTTTACAGGTTTAGCTTCCACGTTAATTTTTCTTTTTATTGGCAATATAAAAGAATGATTACTGGTATATTTTTTAGAAAATGAAGTCCATGTTTCTTTCACAAGCAATATTGCTGTCTTATTTCAAGGGACTTCACTTAACTCCTGAAATGCATTCTTAAGACATTTGTCCTTCATAGCCCTCCCTCTGATACAATGTACTTAATTCCAGTTTTTAAGGTCTGGGACTGGGTCAGTGTTTATTAAAATGAGAAAACACGGAACCCCTTGCATTGTCCCCCAGCACCCAATAAAGGAAAGGAGCAGTGGAAGGTAACAGGATTCCACTTATGAAAGATCCTGTTGTTGTGTTTTTGGCCTGACCTCTTGTCTCCCCGTCTGCTGCTTCCACCCAAAATAGAACTTGCATCGTTAACCAGTGAATATGTGAAACCGGTCTTCATTCTATGCTCCTGTTGCTAAACCAAACTTCCCAGGTGAGTGGGAGGCTTTTATCATAGTAGTGACAATTGAAAGGGTGCGGACAAAACACCCGTCGGTAACACCAACAGGATGAAAACTCCATATTCATTCCCAATGTTAGACTGGTCTCTGAATATAGAATCAGGTGTGAGCCGCTGAAGATCTCCTTCTGGACCAGAATCTCCACAGTCGTTTGCTACTGGCTATGCTGGAAAGGCCTGAAAACACTATAGACCAGTGGTAGCAAAACCTTCGGCCCTCCAGATGTTTTGGACAACTCCCACTTCTGGGAGTTGTGGTCCAAAACATGTGGAGTGCCGAAGGTTCGCCACCCCTGCTACAGACTTTAAAAACATCTGAAGGGACATGGCTGCCCAGCCAAAAAGTGTATCTCAGGTTAAATGTGTTGGTTCCCAGTTAGCACAGGAGGGAAAAAGGAAGAAGGGACACGATTCCTACTACAAAGCACAGGGCATTCTTCAACATGGGAGATCATTATGAGGAATACTTTCAAACCTTTTAATATTTCTAAAATTAAAAGCTTATTTAACATGGTAGATTCATGCTTTCAGATATACCATAGAAAAGTACTTCATCTTTAATAAACATTGATAAGAAAACTATTTAGTGAAAACGCAGGCTTAGAAAGACACTACAAACAGTTTACATCTTAGAGATGGTTCACCGCAAAACATGAGAATGAAGTCATTCCTAAGGTGAAGGTTCATCCCTTTAGGTGGCGGCCATCTTGGTTTTTCCAGAATCTCTGTAGTGCTTTTTAATAGTGCTATACAAAACAAAATTGTTTCAGGGAAAATATGAAATATCTGTATTCAGCTCATTCCATACAGTCAGTTGGTGAATAAAAAGAAAGCCCACGAATCAAATGCATTTGAAATACACATTATGACATATCATGATCTTTATAAAATTATTACTTAAATGTGCACAGTCCTGTTATTATCTAGAGACATGGCACTATGAAGAAATGTCTGTTCTTCAAAGCATCTACTTCCTACAGAGCTGTATGAGTGATGCGGTTAGTCAGATCGCAATGTCCCTTTGACTTTGGTACATTCAGTGCAAAAAATAGTTTCAGGAATATCTTACCTTTATAAAAATAAAAGGCATATATATATATATATTATATTTCCCTTGAGAGTGCTTAAATAATCAAACACGATATCTAATTAAGCATGGAAAAGTGAAAAGAACAGAAAGATAATTTTTTGTTGGCTACGTTCTTATTTACATTCTAAGGAACTCAGTATAATGAACCTATAAAAATAAACAGAAGTCACTGTGTAAGAGATTGGTTTTTTTCCTGATATGCTGTGGTAAAAGTCTAGTTTCTTTTTAAAAAACACTCTCTTCATGCAGTACAAAGCATAAAATCAATCATTCTCTTATATTAGCTTATCTTTTGCCAAATACACTTTTTGCATATACATTTGTACAAGCCCCTTAATTACAAATTCCTGTCAGGCCATGTATCATTGCTCACCATTTTTGTTAAGTCCAAGAAAAATGGATCATTTTTACTGTTATTTTTGAAACACAATTGATGTCATGCAGGCACTCATATTCTTAGGTATAGCATGTATAGTATATTCTAGATTTGTACTGTACTGTACTGTATATGATGTACATGTAGTGTACCATTGGGGAGGGGGATTCCTGCTAGTTTTAAAATTGTTTTTATCTTCCCTCCTGCAATTATCAGTGGGAAATATGTTTCATATATTACTTTGAACGTCAATCAAATATTTTACAAGAAATCCATTTTTTGAGACCTGAAAGGTTTTTCAGTTGTTCTAGTGTTGCTTACTATTTGTCATGACATCCCTTTTAAATAATGACAAATGTTGAATATTGTTGAAAAAATAAGTAAAAAAAAAACACATCCCTTGCTATGGAGTATTTGTGTGGATAATTCAGAACTTGTAGGAGATTCCCAGTTTAGTTTTGCTCACTCATGAAGTCCCAGCACTCAGAATGCTTTGGGAAGTTATTTTCCTCCTGTTAACACAATAGAAACATTTGTGTTTTCTTTGAGGAACAGTCCACAAAAGGGTCCAACATTTTGGGCACTATGGTTTGTGTTTTACTCGAGTCCAAATGTGCTTGTCTCTTCAACAGCTGTCAGCAACTTCTCATAGAGCATAGAAAATGATGGGTAAGGAGGAAGGTCCAGACGATTGAAACAAGTGTGAGCTCTGAGGGGAGAAAAAAAAGAATGAGAAGCTCTTAAAGTGAGTTCAAAAATTCACACAAAGATAAACAGAAAAACAGACATCAAAACGTCCCAACCCACCCACCCACATCATAGTCTGATTTAGAAGCTTTATTCCTAAATTTGAAAATGAACTGTGAAGTGAATGTTGTTTCCTTTTCTCTCCCAACTATATTCTCATTATCAACATGGTATTTATACATGGCCGGTGTTCGGCTGTTGCTGGTATTGCTGGGGGGACACAGACAATTTTTTAATGAGAAACGAGCTCATACACATTCAAGTTATGGCTACAAGGTCAAATGTTTTGGGAGTCGCTGCTGCAGGTATAATATGGATGATCCCCCCCCCTTACAAGAAAAATCCTTATCACACAATGCAAAGGTTAATTTGAATCATTCTGGTGTTTTTTGTTCTCAATAGGGAGTTGTTGTTTTCCCCTCTAATGCTGGGGGGGGGGGTTGTACTTTTCTCATGCTGGAAAAAAATTGACCGGATTGTTCTCCATGTGATCAACTGCTCCATATTTCAAAAATATGGCAGACAGGAAACAGCACACAGGCTTGACAATAAACCATAAAAGGAGAGATGGAGATCAGCAGAAGGCGTGATTAAAGGAGGGAGGAAGTGGCACGGGTGAAACCACATCAGACAGAGGAGGGCCCAGTGTCAACACTGGTACAGAAACAATTCACAGTCTCTGTGTGATCACTTAATCTGAACAGAAGCATTAAATAGGATGCAGTTCAAGGCAGAGCAGTCTGATTCAGCTTGCCCATGGACTTGCACCCTCACTCACACCACGGATTACAGTGGTACCTTGTATAAAGGAATTAATTCATTCCAAATGAAATTATGTTAAGCAAATTTTCCTTTATACAAGTTTCCCATAGGAATGCATTGAAAACAGAGTAATCCCTAATCGCAACCATTTTATGTTGTACGGATTTTCCCCATAGACAATTCTGTTAAGCAAATTTCCCCTATCTCTGGAATTTTTTATGTTGTACAAATTTTATGTTATACAAACTGTTTGTTATATGAGGGTTCACTGTATCTATTAAGAATTTTAGTTTTCCAGATTCTATAATTTAGTGTAAAGTCATCTCCATCTTACCTATTTACTCTCTACTTGCATTATGAATCATAAGTCAGCTGAATATTCATTAATTCTCATTATCTATTTTCAAATTGGAACCTTTTCTTTAAAAGTGCCCGTTCAGTAATGATGGAATTCAGTGGGAGAAAAGTAGTTACCTAGGTGTTGAGAGTCTCTTTCAGAATGCAATCACACAAAATGTTGTGTCTAGATGGGCGGTATAAAAGTCAAATAAATAAATAAAATAAAATAAAATAAAACTACACAAAATAATGGTCTTTCTTGATTGGATAGTGTACCAATCACCTTGATATACTGTCCAGAAGCTTACTTTTTGTTCACTACCATGCACTTACTAATAGATGCTTAAATTAATTAATAATGGCAAAGTACGATACTTAATGTTTGATTTAACACACTGCCAAGAGTTTTAGGTCGAGTGCTTTAACACAAACCATGGAAGTGGAGTGTGGATCACCAAATCAAAGATCACTCGGTACTACAGTATGATGTAACAAAATTATCCGTGCTGAATGGCTGGGATGAGCTGGGTAAAACTATGACATCAATGACTGCCAACCTTGGGTAATGCAGGTGTTCCTGGACTGTAAGACTTCACCACCAGCTGTACTGCCTGGGGTTTCTGGGAATTGCAGTCCAAGAACACCCTGTTTATCCAATGATAGGAACCACTGCATAAGGTAAACTGATTTGCGATTGGGTACTTAAAAAAGAACTATACTGTATAACAAAATCCAAAGGCCCTCTGGATGAATAAAACATGGTTATTTCTTGGAACAGACAGATTTAAACTGCACTTTAATCCAGGTTTATTCCCCATTAATATCAGCACATGTACTGTAGGTGTCTGCTTGTGAGAACCATAACGCCAAAGGGAAGAGTTTCCCTTTCTCCCTGTAGGATCCAGTGTGCCCTCAGCCTCTGCTCTGTGTGGCTGGGGGACCCTCTGAGGGAACAGCATCTCATTCCACACATTTTATTTCTGCTTATATGACATTATATTTAACCTTCAAGTTTTAATGAGAGGCTTGTGTGTTTCTAAAACCTGAGATAGAAATAAGAGCCCTTTTACACGACTCCTAAGATCCACTGGTAGCTTAAATTCGGATCCCCCCAGCCAGATATCATGTGGGTTTTGTTCCTCTTCCTGTGTTCCCACCCTTCTGCACACTGTTGCTTCTGTCTGCAGTGTGGGGAGGGAGAAAAAAATGCAGGCTCACCTCTGCTCACCTCTGCCTGCTGTTGGAGCAGCCCCGT
Organism: Phrynocephalus versicolor; assembly: GCA_023846285.1. NCBI lineage: Eukaryota > Metazoa > Chordata > Lepidosauria > Squamata > Agamidae > Phrynocephalus > Phrynocephalus versicolor. The sequence goes on from JAHTLZ010003542.1 coordinate 6,071,801, forward strand.
AGGGAATTCCTGTCTGTTAAAGGGGCGGCGGAGGCAACAAAAACAAAAGAAGGCGAGGAGAGCGCAGCATCCACAGCTTTACAATCCGCATCAGAATTTTTTTTTTACCTCCGGAGACCAGGTACTTGTAAAGTGCACTGGGGCATGCTTAAGTGGGTGTGGGCGTACTTTTTTTAAAAAAGTCCGCTGCTGGTGGGAAAACAATTTTATGCTCCGGATCTGCAAGTGTTTTGCAGCGGATTTTAGGGGTCGTGTAAAAGGGCTCTAACTTGGGTCAATGTGAAAGGCATCATGTTTCACAAAATTCTGTAAATGGCCCATGTATTTACATTAAAGGCACCCAGAAATACTTTACCTTGGCAGAGCAGTGATTTTCCCCCACTTTTCTACACAGAACCTCCTTGGTCCATTGCTTCCCCTCAGGGAAGCAAAGCCTTCGTAAGGTATACTAGACGTGCCTGTAACAAACTGGACAATCCAAAGCAAAAAAATAAAAAATAAATAAAATAAATAAAAAATAAAACACCACAATAAGCATCATAGAAACATAGGCATTCGATCTGAGGTACACTTGGGACTTCTCTTCACATGACGTTCTTTCCAATGTGAGTTTATTCCTATCTGTGACTCACAACAGAATCTGTGGAAACTGTATTCTGCATTGTCTTTGCACCCATCTGTAAAACCGATATTCTGTCCAGAGACAGGATCTGAAATAAATTTTTAAAGTGAAAACCACGTGTGGTTTAATGAGCACTCCAATAGGGGTGAAACTACAGTCTTCTGCAAATATACTGAGCTCAATGGGACATACAGCTGAATAAACATATATACTAGGGTCTGATTGTTAGATTTCTTAGGAGCAATGATTGGAATGATGGTCTAGATTAGGGTAAATTGTGGCCGGAAAGGGTCTTTGGTCTTGTCATTCTGGAACTCAGAATCTGAAGAATCCACCAATTAATTCTAAGCACCCCGAAATATTATTACCCTTGGTCTTTTCTCAAAGAGCATAATAAAAGGGTTTCAAAAGACATTTGCGTTTATTCCATGAGGGTTTGCTGTTCAATGGGCAGAAAACCCTTCCGGTCATGAAAATGCCATTGTGAGTACTATGCAGATCTCAACAGGATCTGCCTGCCCAAATGCACAGCATTGCTTTCGCAGGATTCATGGGTTATCAACCTAATAATGAACAAGGAAAGGCTGGCTTGATTTCATTTCATTTGGGCACAAACAGCTAAAACTTTCATGCTTTGCACTTAAGCAGCTATCTGTTAATTTACTTCTTGCATTACACCCATGTCTTTGTTTAATTGCTGACATTTGTACGGAAGACTTGAGTGTCACTGGGTATTTAGTAGCAAATCTGATCAGCTCCCATCTTTTACCCCAAAAAAAAAAAAATCAGACCCAAGAAGAAGCATTTTGATTTTATCTCAGGATTTTTAAAAAAAGAAAGTGGAGGAAAACTGCACACCGTGTTAACCTTCTTGAAGGAAGAGAAGGATGTAAATGCAATAGTTATTGTTCAACATGAAAGATCCACTTGGCATGTGATCTGTGGAAGAATGGTTGCTAATCCAAAATCACTCTATCACAATCCACTTCCATGTTGCACAGCTATACAGGCACTGATTAGGCAGGCTGTCTCACTTACATGGCTATTGCACATGTACATCTCTGCAGACAAGATGGAAATCTAAGCCTGATATGAATTTTCTACTGTATCCTTTTCCACTTTTAAGAACTAGTGAAAAACTGGTGTTAGGGGACAAAATTTAAAGAAAGAAGAAACAGTTTTGACTGCCCGTAAAATCCAAGGCATCACATAAGCCACAATGCAATACAGACCCATTTGAATTTGATTAGAGTACGAAAGAGGCAGAGATGCAAGAATATTTCCTATTGCATATGCAAATCTGCATATGACCCTGGCAGGAGCATCAAAATTGCTGCTAAACTCTTCCTTTGATTATTTCAGGGTGCCTGCAACTCATGTACAACGAGGTAAACTCTCAGACACTGCAGCATCGCCAAAGCCAGCTTTTGATCAGCATCAACCTGCTGCTTCACTGAAGTCATTCCTGTTCCTCTCCCTTCCTTTGCTGATCACTAATATTCCTCTTATTGGCAAGGTAATGGAGAGGGTGTGGCAGGGCAGCTCCAGTTGGACTTGAGGAACACTGCCTTGATCCATCCCAGCCGAGATTCAGGCAGATCCACAGTACTGAGGCAGCACTGGTGGAGCTGCATGATGACCTTTGTCCTTGTACCCTGTCCGCCTGCCTCTCTCAGCGGCTTTCGATACCATCAGCTGCTGTGTCCTCCTGGACAGGCTCTTGGAGGCAGGGCTGCTACGGTTAACCTGGATCTAGTTCTTCTTTGGAGGCTGTGTTCCGCTTGGGAAGGAACTGTCGGCCCCAGGGACCCTCAATTGTGGGATCCTTCAGGGTTCACCAACCTCCCCAATGCTCTATATGAAGCTGCTGGGGAAAGTCATCAGGAGATCTGGAGTACAGTGTCAACAGTATCCTGATGATAACACATCTCCACCCTTCCTTTTCCACCTCGGCAGTGAGCTGCTGGGATAGCTCTGAGGTTTAGGTCTCTAGCTATGAAGCCAGAGATTGGGAGTTCGATTCCCCACTGTGCCACCTTGACAGGGGCTAGACTGGATTATCCATAGGGTCCTTTTGAGCTCAGCAGTTCTAAGTATGCTATAAGATAATTATGTCCAGATGTGGAAGTAGCGTCTGGGTTTTGTGCTGAAATAAACCAGATCTAATAGGCTCTAGCTTAACCAAGAAAAGACGGAGATCATCCTCCAGGGTGTGTGCATGTGTGTGTGTGCATGCACGTGCCCCCCTACCTCCTGCTCAGGGCTCAAGTTCAGATTCTCGGTGTTCTCCTGGGCCTGGTTCTTTCCTGGGATTCCCAGGCAGCAACTATGTTGAGGTCAGCCTTTGCTCAACTGAGGCTTATTGCTCAGATCTGCCCTGCCTAGATGAGGGAGCCATTAGGGCTCTGGTCCATGCATTGGTGGTCTCCAGTACAGACTACTGTCACACTCTCTATGTGGGGCTTTCCTTGAGGTTGGCCTAGAGACTGCACTGGATCTGAAATGTAGCTGGCAGGCTTGTGGGAGGTGTGAGCAGATTTGACCACATCCCCCCTGTCCTGGATTGCCTACAACGGTTACCAGTAGCGTCTTGGATCAGGTTGATGGTTCTGATACTTAGAGAGCTCTTGATGCTTTGGGGGCCTGTTATTTGTAAGAGTGTCTCTCCTCAAGGTCATCTGGCTTTTTCAGCAGTGACACCAACTCTTTGGAATCACCTCCCAGTGGAGCTACACCTAGTTCCTCTGGTCCCTAATTATATGAGGCTACTGAATATGCTTCTCTTTTAAGAAGTCTTCGGTTGGCAGCCCCGCTTGAATTTACTCGCCACTGTACTGCTGCTCTGAAACACTGTGGCACCAGAACCAAATGCAGGCTTATTTCAACTTACTGCTAGTTTTTATATTTTGTTTGATTGTATTATTTAATTGTTTTACACGTCCATGCCCAGAATAGCGCTGTGCACTAACAGGGCAGTATGTAAATGTCATAAATAAAATAAAATAAATTCATTTCCAGGTGGGGGGGGGGGAAGGTACAGCATTCCTTCAGCCTGGTATTTCACACACCAAAATTTCTTCATTTATGTTTATTCGCTTTCAGAATCCTCAGCTAAACAGAAGACATAAATGTGATGCAGCCACAAAAACTCTGTTGAGCAGGTTTTGCTGGAGAGAAAGAAAGAGACTGAAACCGCCTTCACCTTCCCAGGGCAAAGCCAAGCCACTTCGATTAAGAACAAAGATTGGCTCCACCTCCAAGAGTCATATGTCAAGGAAATGCAACGACACACACATCATTAACTTGCTTCTACTGCTGGAACACAACTATTAAAAATAGAACCTGGTGGACAACAGACTGTAGAACCATTGCTTCAGCTTACATTAGTCAGCTTCTGGAGAGAGAGGGGAGTCAAGTTTCAAGGTGTTCATCTGTTGAACCTAATCATGTTCATCTGCATTTATTGTATGCACATGTATATGTGCGTCTGCCAGTCTAGATGAAGACTGTTTGCCATCTGGAGATCAAACAGCAAGCAAAGATTTTGCACACAACCTGGATCGCTCACCTGTAGTAGCCTCAGCCGTTGTTCATTGTTGAATCTTTCAACAGCAGCCCAAAACCATCGGATCACAATATGGTTGTCATGATACCCTATTTGGGAAGATTTAAGATATTATTGGGAAAACATGGTGCAAGAGAAGAAGAAATGTGAAACACTTGTTATTAGTGAAATCTGAAGTTATTCCATCTTTGGGCGGGAAATGTTCTTGGCCCGTCCTTATCCTCATTTTCTCTCACGAAACTGGCCATTGTCAGTATCTTTATCAATTGTTTCGTTGTTCCAGAACAGAGCAGCTACAGAACATGCTTTTCTCCTGATTCTTTAGTCCCAAGGTAGACACAATACATCCTTCCTGATGCTGCTGGACTGGAACCCCCAGCATTCATTCATCGCCCCGATGATGCTGGCAACAGGTGATAGGAGCCACAGACCACTAGGGCCTGGGGAGCCCCATTTTGCTCACCCTGCTTCACTGAGACTGCAGCCAGTCTGCGTGAGAGGATGACAAAGGAGTTCCCAAATGGATTCCTCTCCTGAGTGGGAGTGACTATTATACTCCTCCCGGGACTGACACTTTACTCCCCCATCTAAGAGTCCTGTCACCCAGTTTAAAGGAATTTGTCACCAGACTCATGAAAAATGAGGTAGCAATTTTGAAGTGCTTGGCAGTGCCTAATGGCCAAGAACTGGCCTCCCACTTACAAATATTTTGTAAGGTACACACAACACATGACTTTCAGGCCATATCTACAAATTATTCGACAAAGTATAAGCCTAAAACAAAGGAAGACCGGACATTCATTTGACAATAGCTTTAGCCCTCTAGAAAACAAGGAGAGTGGTGAAGACCAACGAGAGGGAAACGTAAAGGGAATGTGATAATTGCCCTGCCCTTTGAAAGGAAACTTTGCCAAGGAGGAATGGAAAACAAATTCCTGAAATAATTCAGGAGGTGTTACACAGCCAAGAAGACAGTCGAACAGGAAGCATAACAGGAGGATTAAAAGCCAGGGATGTGTTTGTCTTAAGGAACCTCGGTTAAAGTTAGCAGACTTGGCCACAAAGGCCTGTCACTTCTATGATAGTGGGGAGAAAAGGAAAGAAGGCATGAAAATAAAACAATGGGAAATGGGAATGAAGAAGAAAATAGGCCGCAGCAGTGGAAGGAAGGGGAAGAAGGGGAAGCAAATGGGCTCCAAGCAACAGAGACAATGTCACAAGTGTCACCTATGAGTATCTGTTTGGCAATCTGTACTAAGGGCCAGGATCCTATTGAGGATTTATGAAGGTATACCTGCATAGGGGCACCCAGTGTGGTGTAGCAGGTAGAGTGATGGATTAAGATTCTGGTTCAAATCCCTGCTCAGTCATGGAAACTCACTGGGGATATGGAACTGGTACAACTATACCTTTAAAATGTCACATACCTGGCAGCCCTATTAGTGTCACTATAAGACAATTCTGTTTTGGCAGTACATAACTAACTAACTAATCTACACAAAACAGAACAACAAGTTGCCACTCACAATCCTGGTCATGCACCAGTTACATGACTGGGTGCATAAGCAGAAATGGAAGCAGGAATTTATCACTGTCATTTACACAATTACATGCACTCCAGTGTAACTCTCCAGTTGGGTTCTTCTGGCCAATATATTCTTATTAAACCAGATTTTAAAGCTATTTTCCATCTATATGATGCTCCCCATCTATAAGACACCCCACAACTTTTCCAACCCAAAATTACACTTCTACAACTGCACAGTTCTCTCCTTGGCTCACCCCTCTGTATAAGACTACCCTCAATTTTTAGTTTTACAATTTTAGACAAGTATAGTCTTGTACATAGAAAATACTGTATGTTAACAAGAAGTTATTGAAAAAGACTAATACTCTATGAAAAGGTCCAAAAATCTAAAACATAAATTATGGAAATAGTGCATGTAGTGAAGTTTACCCATAATCTGATATAATTGGCTTATCTAACGACATTCTGAATGTTTTTCAAGATAGCTAAGAATGAACTCGGAATGTCAATTCACCTAAAGACAGCTGTCACAGAAAAATCTCTGAGGACAGAAGCATCTCATCTTTCATGTGGGAGGCTAACCACTTCTAACTCTTGCCCTCTTTACCATCTGAACTAAATTGAGCTAGGGCATATCTTTATTGTAGTTAAGATTAACTTACTCGATCTCACATGTTACAGCTGTGCTGTTTTGGATTTTACCCCCTTTTCTCAAAGGAAATGCCCACCCCATTCCAAGACTTAAGTGAGGAAAATCCAAGTCTTCTGTAGTGGAGCTTAAACTGTGAGCGCATTCTTTCTCAAATTACACTTCAAAGCATGGATTTCTAAAATTAAATTAGAATACTTTACTGGACTATTTTTTAAAAAAGAACAAAAACAACGTTTTAGGGGAAATAACTTCTGCTTCAGTTTACATTGTGACTCCCGATATATACGTGTGTAGAGTTTATAATGTGCCACCTCCTCTGTATTCAGTGTTGTTCCTCCAGTCACTTAAGTCAATTTCTGCTGTGCCAGCAATAACCAGTTCCAGTTCTCTTGCGTCAAATACAGATACCAGTCTTGCATCGACAACCTAGGAAAGAACAGAAATATCCAACACATTTATATGGCTTCCTTTTTCGTTTCAGTTCTGCCAACAACTCTGTGGGAACAGGGCTCCCTGGCATGGCATAACCGGTGCCATTACAGTGAGGCAACAGCTTCCTGATGGCAAAGGTCCAAGTTTGCATTGCAACAGCAAGCAGGCCAGACATGTCAGCATAGTAGCCCTCCCTTACGTTTCCCCCTTACTTCTCCTATTAGGGCCTTTTCACACGACCCCTAAAATCCGCGGCAAATTGCTCCCAGATTCGGAGCTTAAAATTGTTTCCCCACCAGCTCCGGAGTTTACAAAAACTTTAGTGTGACCACGCCCACCTAAGCACGTCCCAGCGCACCTTTCAAGTACCTGCTCTCCAGGGGTGAAAAATTCCTGATGCGGATGTAACGTAGTGAGTGCCGGGCTCTCCTCGCTTCTGTTTGTTGTTGTTTTTGCCCCCCGCCCCTTTAAGACTGGAATGCTGCCGGGAGCAGAGCGAGACGGCAGACCGGAGGTGAGCCAGCATTCTTTTCTTTCTTTTTTTCTCCCTCCCCTCACGCAGACAGCAGCCAGGAGTGCGGATGGTGTGGGAACACAGGAACAGCAACAAACCCCCAAGATCTCTGGTCCGAATTTAAGTGGCCAGCGGATCTTAGGGGTCATGTGAAAAGGCTCTTACTCAGTTAAGCTTGCCAATTAGAGCAATATCTCATATCAGTAAGCTGAAGTTTGCCAATAAGAGCAATACGCATAGTTACTCTATACACGTAGTAATGCATAGTAGTAATTTAGGCCTCCTATCTAACACCTATGTAACCATAAAGAAATGATGCAATCAGTTATGTTAGAAGAGTTAATAAAAGGAGACCTCAGAAGACAAAGAGAGGCTCCGCTGGTTCAGATATCTGTCTGTGTGCATGTGTTTCCTTCGAAGCGCTTTCCCGTTAATCTGACACAACTCTACTGTCTCCCCAGTTCAGAATGCTTTTGAAGAATGAGATTGTGAATGGTTGTGAATTCTTCTCCATCAGCAGAACCTGCCAAGCCTCGAACAACTCCAAGAAAGACCTCTCTGGTACCCAAAATGCAAAACACAAGTTGCTTGCATGCATCATTCTCTCCAACCTTCCAATATTGTTAAAAAGACCTTCAACGATCTTTTTTAAAAGTAATAATATCTGAACTGCCAGTCAGTCACCTTCTGTTTCTTAAAACCATCCTGTAATGCCTGAAAAAAGGCCTAGTAGGGATGAAATTTAATTGGCACGTGAAATCATGCCCTCACAAGGCTTTTCTGTATTTTGCGAATCATATTTAGGGGGCAAGGAGGAACATAAGAACAGAGTAGCCAGGCAATATATCATGCAGTACTAAATGACCCTTTAGAGCTGGGGAAACATCTTGGAGCTACTGCCAATAGGGTGCAAATATCTGATATAACTCCTATAGCTCTCTTACCACTCCATTGTTTATGTCAGCATAGATTTCATAGAATAGAGTAAGGTAAGAAAGAGGAAAAGGCCAGGAAAATGACCCATTCTTGAGCTAGCATCAAGGTTGCTAAAAATCAATGTTTTTTTTTAAAAAAAATCAAATTGATTTAAATCACATTTTAAATTTGAAAAATCGTTATAAGACTTAAATCATAAAAAAATCTGATTTTTAAAATTTAAATCTGTTTGATTTAAATCAAATCCACCCTGGCTAGCACCAAGAATTACAGAAAGACAGAAAGCTCCTACAGCTCCCTGATTTAGCAAAATCTGTCTTGAAAGGCCAGTGACTCAGGATCAGGCAACCATAAGTACAGTACGTTGCCCTCAGACTAAATTTTTGGTTCACAACTTGTCCATTATTTGCTGGCTGTTACTTCCATGACTAGCGATCATTACCATTCCCGTTTTATATGATTCAGTGGTATGAATGATGACTTCTGCCTATAATAGTACCAAAGACAACACAGTGTGTCTCAGCACAGTTTAGGCAGTTGCAGGGCATGAATTAATCACAGTTTATAAACAATCCTGCTAAGTGGTATATGCTGGAGGCACAACACATGGCACTAGACTGAAGAAGACGAAGGAGCGCTGTTTTTACCTCATAGAAACCCCGCACAAGGCTCTCTGTCTGTTGCACGACGCCCCTCTCAATCCGCCATTTCACCATCCTCTCTATATATTCCTTCTTGTTCTTTTCTGTGACTGGGATGTTGGCACCCCCGGGTTTTAGTTCTCGTTCAGTGATCTTAAGAGGCAAACAGCCATTGTAATGTCACAAAAAGAGGATCTGTTGCAAAGCTGTAATAATTCTCTAAACATTAAAATCCGCTTAAAGGATACTGAAGCAGCTTAAGTGACATTGAAATATCTCTCCCTCCCTCTTTCCCCTTCTCTCTCACCAGAGGTATCAAGTGTGAGGAAATAAAATACTAAAATGAGAGATTTTTTAAAAATTATTTGGGAGGGCAATTAGGCAAAACATGGCCCAGGAGTCTTATGTGCCTTCCCCCAATTCATTTATGCCCATTTAACACCACTTCCACATTTACATTTAAAAAATGGAGAACCCTCCATGACTGGTACATATATCTTTAATCTAAAAAGAAAATATAGAAAGAACAGTAAAAATAAGTGCTATATGGCTCACCCTCTCTATGATCATTTTGGGAAGAAAAAAGTTATGCACACCTGTCCAAAGACTTCTTCATTCACAGTGAATGTGAGATCTAGGATATCATGTATATCGTTGTCTTTCATCCACTGCAAACTCTGGTGGAACTCCTCATCAAGGTATTCCAAGTCACTCAGATCACACAATCTAACGCAAACAAAAAGAAACATGTGCTAATGGAAAGAAGGTAGATAGGAACATCTTATAATGTTAATAAGAATAAAGAAATATAAAGAACCAATACAGCTACATTTTGTTTGAGCTGTAATTTCTGAAATGCAAACTCAATTATTCTTATATTTAACTTTTTTGGTAAAAACTCACTTCAAAATCCTAAATAGATACCCTAAGTAAATAAATAAAGCCTTGATTTGAGTTACAGAAATGTGTGGATCATATTTCAATATTTTTGTATGGTTGTTTCATATTTGAGCAGCAATTCTAAATTAAATCAAGAATCCACATGCAAAAAAAGCACCACTGTAATCATAGAGATCATAATGCCATTAATGTCAACCTTGTATATACTGTAACTCATCTGTTCTCACTTTCAGTTGTTTTGCTAAGTCATACACACATACATCTTTGTACTGCCTGACATGTTTCCTGTTTTCATTCAATTTCCCATGTGTACAGCACAGCAGTTATGGTCCATTATGTACAGTTATCAATGTCTAAACTAAGATATTGTTCACATCTGACTAAGGGCTTTCTACACAGGCTCACTAGAGTGGGCTGAAGTGGGCTAAAAAGGGTCATTAGAGGTCATGTCAGAGATATGGTACAGCAGCAGAGGAAGTAATTTTTAGCAGAGGAAGTAATTTTTTTAAAAGGCTGTATTAGGGCAATGCTGATGCACTGCAACACTTATAATCTTCTTTAAATAGAAAACTTCCTCCCAGAAGTGGGAGGAGGCAATGAGGGGATTTCTTTTTCTTTGTTAAGGGATCAAGCCCACTGCTGGCCATTTTGACTTGACATTTAAGGGAAGTCTCAAAGAAAAGAAGAAAAATCCTCCTATTTGCCTCCCCCTTTCTACTCCTAATTTTGGTAGGAAGTTTGCAATTTTCAAATTTCTAAAAACAAATGATGCAGTGTATCAGTGCTGCCCTAATAGTCTAAAAAGAAAAATAACTTCCCCTGACCCTCCATGGAGCACAGGAAGTGTTCAATTTGGAAATATTGTGAAGTGGCTGTCTTCTTAAGCCCCTTCACAATATGGGAAGTTGACACTGATTGACAGAAACTGAGAATCAAAGACTGCCTTTGTTTTGTTTCCAGTGATTACACGTGCTGGAAACAAACCAAAATGGAGTAATGCTACCTGCTCCCTCATTCAAGCTGTGTGATCACCTGGAGAAGGACCAAACTACCCTGTTCCTGCAGCAGTCCAGACAGCAGGCTAAATGTCTGTCTAAGCTTACCGGAAAACACTTGTGGGGGGAAAAGCAATTATTCCTATCAATATGCAACAAGGACTTGCTAACTAGTATAGGGTGTTTTAGTTGTGTCTTTTACCCACTTCCCTTGCTCTGTATGTTCCGTGCATATTCATTCCACCACTTTTAACAAATAACAGGTAAGATCAGCAAAGGATTAAAATTAATAAAGGAGCAAAAAAGGTCAACAATCCAGAAGTCTCCTGTGTGAACAGAAAAACATTTGCACTTGTCAAAAAACATTCCGATTTGTCTGTCCTGGTGCAGTCCCCTGTGCCATGTCACACCATTCTGGGTGACCCTGTAACACCCAGGAGTGGCCTCTGGGTACAATGGGTGATGCATTGATAGAATGCAGTGTCGAGAGAAGATAGGAAACCCTGTTCTGTAAATCAGGTTCCAGGTCTCACTCTAGAATCAATGCTTTATGATTTTTCCCCTTTTATTATAAGCAATTCCTACAATATGCAATCATGTGAAAAAGAAAGTATACCCTCTTTGCATTCTATGGTTTTACATATCAGGACACAATAAAAAGCACCTGCTCCTTAGCAGGTCTAACACATCACGTATTACTCCGTGTCATGATTTATTTTAGAAAAAATATTTTATATTATTTTATTTTAGAGTATTTTACCCCGCCTTTCTCCTTGGAAAAAGGATCCAAGGCAGCTTACAGAATGAGGGATAATATACAGTCCAGTAAAATTAAGACATGTTCAAGTACTGAGAACAGGGAATTGAGGGACATCTTAGAGCATTAACAGACAACATTACATTAAAGCTACAAGAGAACGCGAGCAGTTAAAGGGGAGTAAAGTTCCATGTAAAGTTATGACTGATGGAAACTAATAAAGCTATGTGTGTGGGGAAAAACTAAGCAATTGACATATTTCATTAGGTTTAACATCAGATTGTTATTTCACACAGATTTTGTGGGAAAGAAACCTTCAGTATCTACACAAATGTTTTCTATGGCCCAAGAAACACTTTTATACTCACATTCTGAGGAGGGCTTTATAAAACGGTCGTGTAAAAAAAGCATCTAACAGATACTGATGTATGAGAGCAAGACCAAGGATTCGACCACTAAATCTGAACCTGAAAGGTAAGGGAGAAATGGAGGCATCAGATCAGGTTTAATGGTTCAAAAATCTATTAATAAACTATGATAACACTCAGTTAACATAGTGAATTACTTCCTAGGGTCATAACCTTGCAGGTAATAATCACTGAGACATAACAACTTCATTAGGTGTTATATAGAAGGCATATATATTTAAGTACGCTGGACATTAAATAAACACATTTAATATATTTAAATAAACAGGACATATGAACAGTACTTAAACACTTTTGAACTACCATCAACATAAGCCTCTGCCAGCATGGGACGTTCCAAGCTCTTTGTAATAAGCCAACAGGTGCTTATAGTGATACTAGATTGTTTTAATTTAAAAGTAAGATGCATCAGGAAACATAGTAAGATTAGAGATGGGAACAAGCAAACAAAAATACAAACCAGGAAATTTGTTTTTAAGAAAGTTGGTCCATTGGTTCAGGTCCATCAAAATCAACAAACCAAAACAAACCGAACCAATAAACTTTCCCAGTGATTTTTGGTTCAGTGGTTCAGTGTTGCCTCTCCACCCCTAAAGCCTGCCCCACCTCTACATCCTGCTGCCCCTGTCACCTCCCTACCTCGCCTCGCTGCCTCCTACTCCTCCTACTCCTCCTACTCCGCCACTGCCTCCTCTGCTGCGATGGCCATCTTCAGAGACAGCAGGCCCAGCTCCCAGCAGGGAAGCCAGGTTGCTGTCTCTGCAAGTGACAGCAATGGAAGAAGAGATAGCTGTGGCAGCACAAGGTAGAGTGGTGATGGGGGCAGTGGGAAGGGGACAGGTGGATGGCAGAGGGACCCCTCCCATGAAGTATGTACCTTTTTTTTTTAAATCAACTGGTTCATGCTTCGTTTTTGTAAAGGTTCTGAAAGTTTGTGGTTCATGGATAGGCAGGAACCACCATTTTTCTGGTTCAATCCCATCTCTAAGTAAGGCGGTCCTAAATAAACAATTCCTCCTTTTACTCCTCAGCACAGACACCCCTGCATAGGTATGCTATTCCTTCGTAAGAAAGTGGGTCATCCTTTCTTCCCCCGACCCCATCCCTTCACCTGTATTCATGGAATGAGATGAAGCCAGTGAGATACAGCCAAGATGGAAATCTGTTTCTGACTGTCATGACTGTTTGATGTTATTCTGCGTTTCATGCCTCAAGAACTGGCAGTTTGCTTTCTACTAGAAACATGGATTCCCAGAGTTGGGTAAAACCAACTAGTCTTCTACAAAACCCACAGCTTTAATGAATTGTGAGAAGCAAGAGTGGCATGTAATGTGGGGGAAACATGCCAGCAATTTTTACTGTGAATTATAATAAATAAATTTTAGTACTGTCTGAAGATGATTTGGTTAAAAATAAAAATAAAATCCCTAGACTATCTATGATCTCTCTTTTGGGGGGTACATTTCATAGTTTGATCTGCTGGATTTTGTTTGATGGGGCTTTTTCCTCACTGAAAGGCTGAAATTTAGGGGACTGTCAAGATCGAGATAAGTCCATTCTGACTTGTTATTCAGCATTAGCTTCTCAAAGGTGCAACACCGCACAGATACCTTCAGTGTACAGTAGTTGCAAATAGGTGCACATGTTACCCTACATGGATGTTTCAGAGAAAAATGAACAGGTTACTTCCCACAGGGAAACATGTTTGATGCTCATCCTTCTTACCATTCATGATGATTATCCACAAAAGCAGACATGGGACTGATTTGTACGGTATATGTATCGTTGGCTGAATATTCAAACAACCCATAATACGGATTGAAGAGCTCTCTTGAAACCAGGAAAAAAAACTCCCTGGAAGGTCCACTGTAGTCCAGGCTTTAAAAGAAAATGGAAGAAAATAATTACAATAAGATGACTGAACAAGAAATATTTTTTCATCTGATTTCCAGCACAAGGTTATTCGGCTATACCCATAGAAAAGGTCCTTATCCTTGAATGGACCATGTGCACTTTCAGAACTGCATGCTTAATTCAATGAACATTTATATTGCTTTGCTTTTTGCTAAGCTAGTTATTGTTAATGGAATTTAGGAATTTGCTGAATTGGTATTTTTCACGCCGACTAGCATAATTGTACGTCTCCTCATTAAAGGCATGAATTAGGCTGTGGTTCTGTTTTCGTGCCTCTCCATGTTGTTTCTTTCACTGTGTTCTATGCACATATTTATTTATTTATTTATTTATTTATTGGCTGGCACTGGGTGCTCATGGCGACCTACATGTCTCTCTTCGTTTCATCTCGCAATCACCACAGAAGGGGAGGTTGTGGTGAGGGTATCCAGTCTGCAGCCATCTTACGAGTTACCGCTGTGTGGCTTGCCTGGGATTTTAACCTGTGCCTCCCACTCTGGCGTGCCATTCTCAGGCCTCTGAGCCACTCGGCTGGCCGTGTGAGTGAGTGCACTTTGTTTCCAATTTAGAAGTGAATGAACATCTTGTTCCTGCATTCAGTTTTGCACCGCACAAGTTCTTTCAAAAGCTCTGAGCCGGAATGAATACTTACAACGTGGCTTCCCTCTCCCTTCACAGAGCTGTATGAGGTTCTCAAAGGGACAGTCGTTCCTGTCCAAGAAAGCTTCTTTTTTTGGGGGGGGGAGGGGCATGCTATTGCAAACCTGCCTTGACAGCACTCCCTAGAGACTACTTCGCCCATGCTGGCATGCCACTTGAACTACCGTGGGTACATGCAATGACTAGCAGCTAAAATGCACTGGAGTAAAAAGCACTACCCCAGAGGCACCCCAGCCTATTACTATTTGAGGCTGCAGTTGGCACATGACAAACAGGTATGCATGAAAACACATCTGGCTTTTCCTGCTCTTATGACTGCATGTCCTCAAGTCAATTCTGGCTTGGGATGTTCTTCCTCCATGCAGAGAATACTCAGAAGAGATGTGCTATTCCCTTCTTCTTGGGGAGGGGGGAGTGCTCTGGGACTGGGCAGCCCTGTTTAGCTTGCCAAGGGCTAAAAAGACTGGCTCTTTTTTTAAATTTTTTTTTTTGGTGGGGGGAGCTCAGTGGAAATCAAATTCCCAAACTCAGGCTCCCCAACCAGATACTCAATTCATTGACCTATCTGATACAGCCAGTTCAGATCAGCCTTTTTGGTTCATTACATTAGCAAAATAATACAAGACAGACAGACTGAAAATTTTCAGAGTTCCAATTATGTTTGTTTGTTTTTGCGCTGTCTACAATCCAAAACACAAAGATGCCTGAAACAGGTAATTTTTTCTTTTAAAGAATCTGCATTCTAATGAGCACTTGCAGAGAAATCACATCCAGAAGTTGGGCTCAAGCATCTTTCTCGTTTTCCTTGACATTTTCTGAAAAGGTGAGTATCAGAACTGCTTTACTAGACGTTTATAGTTCCCAACTACTGGGTAGTGCGTAGCAAAGGTTGTTGCTTAGTGGCAGAGTACACTGTGCTCGCAAAAGCGTCTGGGTTCAATTCCAAGCAGGCCCAGGTCTGACTAAGGGGGCAACTACATTGACAACAACCACTGGACTTGCTACAGCAGAGGTTCTCGAAAGTGTGTGCCTTCACCTGTAGGACCGCTCTACATCCCTCGCTGCTGCTCTTGTTTTGTCGCTGCCCAAGGGAATTGTGAGTCCCAAAATGTTTGGGAACCCCTGTGCTACGGGATTAGGAGGGTCAGATTCATATTGTTTTTCACTGACCACACGATGTACATGTGAATGTGAATCAACCCAAATTTTACACTCCTAATCCATACCTTTTCCCTACGTTTATACATTTTCACAAGTGAATGCATCTGCATCCCAGTTCAAGTGGTGTGATCCCTTGTGTCAAAGGCAGAAAACCAATGGCAGGATGTGCGGGTGGGTGCCAAGGTGAGGAGAGGAGACGCAGTGGGTCAGTTCCCCTCTGCCAAGCAACACTTGTCTTCAAAATTTTTTCTTCATTTTTTTAAAGGCTTCATGTTGGTACTGGAACAAAGTTCCATTAGAGCAATTAGGAGACTAATTAAAAAAAAGAAACAGAGAGGAGGACATTGCCAACCCGCGCTTGTTTGCAGTTTGCTAAGGCAGGTTCTGCTATACAAGTGCCTCTTCCCCTGCTGACTCTTCTCTGGATGGCTAACCCCTGAATTAGCCCAGGGAAACTGGAATTCTGGGGATGCAAATGTGTGTATGTCCCTCCTGTGCAGTCACAACATAAGAAAGAAACCCTGAAAACAATTTCAGGGGTACACTGAAAAGACGGAGCTAGATAGACCAACAGGTTGACACAGTCGAAGGGCAAGATCCCATATTAAAGAAAATGCATCTTCTTCCTCTGACAACATTCTTTTCCGTGTCATACGCTTGTCACGTCAGACCTGCAAAACCACCTGTTTCTCAGCCAGCCAATTACAAAACAAAAGCCAACTAATTTTCCAAAATGCTGACTCAGGTAAGCTCTCATTGGAATAAACAGACTTTTCTTCTTTAAGATGACCTTTCCTCCTAATTATAGGTTAATTGTATTCTCCTGCTTGCCCTTGAAGTATCTTCCAAACAGGATGTTTTTTCTTCCATATCCTCAATTGCTGAAGGCGCACAAAGAGAGACTTAGTTTTGTTTGGCGTCTGGAATAGAAAGCCACCGAAGCAGTTTTTTCTTATTAAAAAAAAACCCCAAAACAAAAACAAATTTTCTTCATAAGTCTCAGCACTCCCTGAACCTTTTGCTTATTTGAAAGAGCATGATAGGGGTACCATACTTCCAAACCAGTTTGACAATAAATAACGAGAGGAATGGCTATTGGTGCTTGGAAGACTTTTCCCTTGGTCAGTGGTCATCAGGGCTTTGCCTGTTCACATAGCAACGATTGTTAGCAAACAAAAATTGCTGTCCACACAATTTTAAAATCAGAAAAAGTGGTGCACATTTTTGTTCCAATTTGAGACATCATTAGATGTGAATGGAAGAAGACTGCCATCCTTCAACCTTAGCCTAGATTCCTAATTTTTACTGATAGGTGAATTACAAATTGAATGTTGGCTTTCTGCTTCTACAAGGTCTTTGCCTGCTTCACCGTCTTACCTACTAATCTGTTCCACAGGGCCCCTCCAACCCACAGCAGAGGATACTGAGGTGGGGCTGGGGAACAGAAAGGGCTCCAAGGATGGGGTAGAGGTGGAGAAACCCCATTCTGTCAACACGGACAGAAGCCTATTCCATTTGCACAGAAGAGGCCCCAATCCAAGAAATATTTTTTCAAGTCTTAGGGGATGGATCTGCATTTTCTCCCTTAGTCCAATGAGGTGACTTGTCTAATTAAACAGAGAAATGCAGAGCTAGGTGCAACATTCAAAGCATTATCCTATTTTCCTATGTTATTTTTTTAACTTTTCTTTCACTCTGTAGTTCAAATAACTGCTAGAAAGATGCTCATTTAGCATTGCTAAGAAGTTACCTCTCAGTTCAGCACACCAGCAAACACATTTCGAGGCAAAGGGAAATGTGGAAATTATTTACCATAGCAGCTATTAAGGCTGCTGTACTAAAGGACCTAACGAAACAAAATGAGTAATGAAACTATTCAGAAGCTGCCACCATCAAGGCGGGTTTTTTTGACAGGTGGGAGACAGCCTGACCTGTCACAAAAACCCACCTGGGTGTCTGCAGCTTCCAAAGTATTTCCCCACATCCTGATCTGTCAAAAAAATCTAGCTGGGAGACAGGCAGCAAGGCGGCCCAGAGCAAGCAGTGCTCTGTTTGAATTTCCCGCTGCTTGCTCCATTTCCCCTTGTGACCCCTGCCTCCCAACTGGATTTGTTTGACAGGCTGTGCTGCGGGGAAGGAGGGTAACCCCCCTCACCATACCCCAACCTGTCAAAAAGCCCCAGTTAGGAGGCAGAGGAGGGGCGACACGGCAGAAGGGAGCAGTTTTCTTTACTGCTGCCTGCTCCCTTTGCTGTGTCACCCCTCCCCCTGCCTCCCACGTGAGTTTTTTTGACAGGTCAGGGTGTGGGGAGGGAGGGGTACCCCCTCCTCACACCCCAACCTGTCAAAAACCCCCACAAAAAACCAGGGGGGGAAAGCCCACCAAACAGTCCCCTAGGCTTCCAACACAGTAGCAGTGGTCTGAGAGGACTAGCACTGATGTCAGTGCTCTCCCTCTCAAACCTGCTGTTAACTGGAGAGTAGAGTAGGGAGGCTTTTGGGACGGGAAATTCAAAAGCCTCCTTCCTCTACTCTCCAGTTCTCCCCACCACCATCCAGTTGGTTTTGACAGCTTGAGCTGTTAAAACCAGCTGGGTGGCAGTGGCGAGAACTCAGCAGGGAAACAGCTGCAGGATCCTGCTGCACACCCTTGCCTGAAGTGAGATCTGGTGGTGGCTACCCCGTTCAGTTCCTCCAAACCGAAAACATCATTTCGTTTCAGTTCTTGACGATACTCTGTCTGCTGTTTTGTTTTGAAATGTTTCAAAACCTTACAAAACGATGAAGCAGCATGTTATTTTTCATATCATGCCCATCCCCACTTAGAACTATTGAGTACTGAGTAGTTCTGAGTACAGTACAAGCTACTTATCCGCTGATTCACTAACTGCAGATTCAGTTATCCGCAGTCGGTGATCGGTGGGGGGGGGAGCAAGGAGGGGGTAAATTAAAATTTTAATTTAATAACCACAGGCCAGCAAGGCACCCTCTGGAGGGGTGAGGTGGGGACTTTGAATTACCAGCTTATGTCCCTGGTGGCAGATCAGAAG
Source organism: Phrynocephalus versicolor (assembly GCA_023846285.1). Taxonomy (NCBI): domain Eukaryota; kingdom Metazoa; phylum Chordata; class Lepidosauria; order Squamata; family Agamidae; genus Phrynocephalus; species Phrynocephalus versicolor. The sequence continues at coordinate 6,090,556 of JAHTLZ010003542.1, forward strand.
TTTGATTGGGAAAACACTTCCGATCAGTCACCCGGGACCCAACCCGAAATTTCAAAGACCAGGTGGCTGACTGGCCCATGGCCGTGGTGGCAAGGAGGAGGATGGCAGGCATTGGGGTAGTATGTTTTTATTATGATTTTATTTTCTCCCCTCCTCGCTGCCACCGCCGGGCACCCGGGCACCCACCGGAGGGGTGGAGGACCTCCCTCTGGTGGGTGCCTAGGTGCCCGGCAGCAGCAGCGGCAAGGAGGGAAGAAAGTTTTTTCCTCTCCTTTCTCCTTGCCACAGCCAAGCGGGGTGCCAGAGGAGAAAGCTTTCATCCCCGCACCCCACCACCCCTTCCGCCACCATTATCCTCAGATAAGAGCATTTGCTCTTATCCGCGGATTTCATTATTTTCAGGGGATCCCAGAACCGATCCCCTGTGGATATGGTGATCCTACTGTACATTCTGAATACAAACTCACACATCTATATGAAGTTCATTTTTAACAAAATTAAATGCTTTTCGCAGCTTCAAATATCCCTTTCACCCCATGAAGTGACATTATTTTTAAAAAAACCACAGGTCTCTGACTCTGTTTCCCATCAATTTAGCATTTCCATGAATAGCTAAGAAGAATCTTAGCTTCCAGACATGGATACTTAATATATACACAAGTCAGCACACACCTTAAGTTATTCCATGTCTACAAAAACAACAACCCTCCACTAATTTGATATGTTAATACTCATCTTCCAGAAGGCTATTTTTGAGAAAGCTTACACACGACTGCCACAATTCTCTCTTGGGATATATCAGCCTTGTCAACGCAGGGCACCACACACTTGAAAGGTATCCTCTCATGGGGGCATGGTTCACTATACTGTACAGCATTTTTCATCTCATCCTACATGTGTGTTTTTCATTTCAGGTCACAATTTGGATCTTATTTCCTATTTAACATAATTCCCTATGTACATTTCCCAGTCACACTTTGTTTCTAATTCAGAAGTGAAGGAACAGCCTTATATCTACAGTGGTACCTCAACTTATGAATTTAATCCATTCCAAATCCATGCTCTTAAGTCGAACTACTCTTAAGTTGGGGTACCTAGCTAAAAAGTTGAAAAAACTAAGTTAAAAAAAATTAAAAATGAAAAAAATATATTTGTAAGTCAAGTGGGCCATATCTAAAATTTGTAAGGTGGCAGTTAAAACACCAGCAGTTTTCCACTCTTAAGCTGAACTGCTCTTAAGTCGAACTGCTCTTAAGTCGGGGCACCACTGTACATTTTAAAATTTAAAATTTACTGGAAATGCTTGTATAAAAAACCTCACTTTATGTAGAAAACTACCAGTTTTAGGAAGAGGGCCCTCTTTTACAGAAACCATTTTCACAAACAGAATGAGCATCTAGTCCAGTGATGGCAAACCTTTTAGAGACCGGGTGTCCAAACTGTGATTCAAAACCCACTAATTATTTGCATATATAGCAATTTAAACTGAATCCAGGTGGCTGTGAAGGGGCGATGTTGGGTGCCCATAGAAAGGGCTCCTTCGAGTGCCATCTTTGGCACCCGTGCCATAGGTTCGCCAACACTGATCTAGTCCAATATGCAATTTCCCACCTGCAGTCTTGAACTATACACTCTGGAACTCTTTAGCAAGTAATTGTAGAGGAATGTGTAGTCTGGCTGTAACTCAAAGAATAATAAATGACACAGGGACTCTTACATCTTTGGATCTTAGCCTATGTTCCTAATGAGAATCTTGAGTTAGGAAGCCAACTTTCCTTTCTACATGAGCTGGGGAGGAATTCAAAGTGAAAGCCCACGGAAGGGCTTACTGTGCAAGTTTAATTTCATTGAGAGGACAGGTTTGATGATGAAGGTGATGACAAGCTACAGTAATAAGCATCTTCCTTAACACCACCCACCCACCCACCCACCCACCAACAAGCCTCCTACAATCAACTGGCTGGGAGGCGACAGGGGGCAACCAAACTACCCGTGTAACTACCTAGAAGATGATAAAGCATAAAATCACTCTTCACATCATAAGGGATGTCTGTGTCACACCTTCCCATTTTAATAAACACCATATACCGAGTCTTATCTTAATTGCAAACCTATGAGTTCTCTTCATTTTTTAATTCATAATTTAACATCTACTGAACAAGGTAAGAGATTGTTAAACTGCTTTTGCCTGCAAGAGAAGAAGTAATTATGTTTTGCCAGGTAGTTCTTTAGACTGTAGACTGCTATGGGGCAGACTGCTATGGTTTGGGCAATAATAAACTTCCCCTCAGACTTTCTAAAAGCAGATTTTCCTGCAGTATAGGTACCGCATTAGACAGCCTGCACCACCAGACAAAAAGCTGAACCCATGCTTTGTTTCTGGCTTACAGCTTGTTACAGTAGAGGTTCTCCATGGTTATTATCCAGTGACCGAATACCTGTTTATAGCTTAAAGGCACGGAGGCAGATATCAAGCTGTCATGAGCACTTTCCCCAGCAAATCATGGCAGGGATACTTTATTTACTAGACAGGTAGAGACCAGAAAAATTATGATTTGGCTTATGTTATAAACGGAGTTTTAGTCCCTATATAGAATAACTTACTTCAGTAAAACAACGTGTGCTGTTGTCTATCAATTTTTACAACTTGAAACACAGGGGTTCTTACTAGAGGTGGGCACGAACCAGAAAACCCATGGTTTGGGTTTGTCTGGTTTGGGACTACCTTTGGTTCAGTTCGGGTTCGGGGTTCAGGCTTTTACTGGTGGCGGCGGCAGCAGCGGCTCCTCAGCAGTGGATCCTGGCCCCTGCGGCAGGGGCTTTTTGAGGCACAGGTATGGGGCCAGTACCTTTTTTTTAAAAGCGCCCACTGCACAGCACCTGGGACCAGTTGGGTGCTTCTTTTATTTTTTAATTTTTCATTTATTTTAGAGCACCAACCTGGCCACCCCGGGTCAGCGCTCCTTTATTTTATTTTATTTTATTTTAATGTTATATATTTTACTTTCGAGTTCTGGCCGTGCTACAGCTGTAGCACAGCCAGCTTTTGTTTCTTTCTTTGTTTGTTTTCTTTAAGCACTGACCACGTGGCCCCTGGGGCCGGTCAGTGCTGCTTTTTTAAAAAAGTATTTTTTTCCCCAAATTTAGGGTTCCAACCAGGCCACCCCTGGGGCCAGTTCGGTGCTCCTTTTTAAAAAAATTATTTTATTTATTTTTTCAAGCTAAAAGTTTGAACTAAAAGTTCATTTCGTGCCCATCTCTAGTTCGTACATCATATTCACAATAAATGTATCCCTTCTATGCTTTTTAATGGCACTGGATCAAAGGCAATGGTTTCTGTATGCTCATGTTTTATATCTCATTCTGATGCCCTATCAATCGTACAGCACATGCCTAATTTTTCCCCATCTTATCAACTGCACATCTATCAGCTTTCCAACTGCACATATTTTATCCCAAAGCAGGGATCTTGTATTGAATTGCATGCTTAAAAACCAAACCATACCAAACAAACAAACCCTGCCTGTTCGCCTTCTGAGGTCTTAGGCTCAATTCCTAGCCTTGGAAGAGAAAATAAAATAAGACAAACATTTGCTTATCTAATGAATTTGGATTATTAATGAAGTAAGTCTTTTTTCAATGAAGTAAGTAGCCTTGAGATCTTTTAAAGAGATAGATGGGGGATACATACATACACACGTACACACACACACACACACACACACACACGCACACACACACACATATACATACATACATACATACATACATACATACATACATACATACATA
>JAHTLZ010003542.1:6094357-6108681 GCA_023846285.1 Phrynocephalus versicolor
CATACATACATACATACATACATACATACATACATACATACATACATCTCTGTTGGGGATTGGTTATTATGTCTGTCTCTTAGACTCTTTAATTGTAGAGTTCCACTGGGGTCCAGTTCAATATCCACATGACACCACTGGGGGAGGACATCAATTTTAGAGCTCTATGTCACCAGTAAGCAGATGGCACCCAGCTTGATCTCATCCTTCTGCAGAGATGCTATCTCATGCCGTCCCTTGAGCACTGCCTGAATGCCAGGCTAGGGTTAATAATAGGGTTAGTGAGGGACAGCAGGCTGAGGCTGAACCTGGATGAGACAGAAGTCCTCCGGGTGGGTCCCCCTCGTGTCTGCAGAGGGAGGAATCTCACTTTCTTTAGAGTGGGCAGTACTCTGCCTGCCAAGGATGAGGTTTGCAACTTGGGCATGCTTTTGGAGCCAAGTCTATTAATGGAGTCCCAGGTAGCATCTGTGATCTTCTCTGCCTTTCCCCCAGAATTCCAAGCCAAGAATGCCAATGACAAAGGACAGTGGGAGTTGTGGTCCAAAACATCTGGAGCGCCAAAGGTTCACCACCACTGGCCTATAACATCATAACATAGTACAGTAGTTGTTTCAGTGTTTATATTACGGTAATTCAGTTCTGCCTTAAATTACTTTTAACTATTCTTCAATTAATTTTGTGCTGTTCTGTGTATCTGCTTTTATATTAATTTTATTTTAGTTACTATGTTGTGTTGCAAACCGCCCAGAGTAGCCTTGGCAGAGATGGGCGGTATAAAAACCAACCAACCAAATAAATGCTAATATTAAGAAATACTGCATCCGCATTGCTTCTATGCAGAAACCAAGAAACAAATACAAATGAAATGTAACTCTAAAACTAGGTGTCAGGAAAAGTAAAAAGGGTGGAGTCTTGTACAGAATCACATCATTTATCATTGAGATGCTGGGGTGGGAACTATATTGTCATGTACTTTGCGACGACAAGCCCCAATGGGGCTTAATTGTGAACAGGCCTTTACAGGGCTGAACTATACAGTGAGTAACGTTGGTTGAAACACAGGGTAGGAAGCAAAATATTTCCCTTACTGTCATCTCAGGAGCAGACAGGCTGGTCTGTTTCATAGTGACTCATTTCCACAGCTGGGAAAGTGAATAAAGACAATTCATGCTACAAATCCCTGTACTGTCACCTGTCAATGGAAACAGCTCCCCGGGGACTCCCACATGCCAATACAGTAATATTTCTTCCCTCCTCTTTTCTTATGAAGGATGCCATGAATCATCATCATCATCAGCAGCAGCAGCAGCAGGATGCTTATGCCTCCGTCATCCTTTCTGTCTTTGGAAAGACGAGGGAGGATCGCCCCGCCAGAGACATCTCCTGTGAGAGCTTGCAATGGGGCATGCCCAAAGGTGTGCCTGCTACAGAAACCGCACAGGCACTACCCAGTTCCACGAATGGCAAAACAGAGCTAATGTCTGAGTAAACTATGAGCAGCCTTTCCTTCGGCCGGGGGGGGGGGCTCTCCTGACTGCTACAGAGCCCCAAAACTGCTCAATCCGTTCATTCTCTGGTGCATGGAAGCTCCCCCTATCCCCTACCCCCGTACAAGTCCAAGTACCAGAAACAGAATGTGGCTAGTAAGAAGTGGTTAATTCCCTCTCCCACTTCCCAACACCTTCCCAAGGGTCAAGGATCCATGTCAGAATGAACACTGGCCCGCCAGGGACAGGCATGGACCGTCCCATCCACCTGGGTGTCTTGGCTCCTTTCCTATAGCTGGTGATTAAGGCTTGGCACAAGACTTGGGAAAGGCCCAACAGAGGCAACATTAGCTGATAACAGCTGCGGGAGCAGATGTCCACTGCTCCGGCCCGGAAATACCAGGGCATGCTGTTAGATTTGCTAAAACATACATTCAACAACTCACTTTGTGCTCTGGTCTGAGCCACAACAAGGCATGGCGAGACCTCTCTGTGCACTTAGAATCACAAACTCCAAAATAAATTTCAGCCAGAAAGAACTTAGTGGTTCACTGCTCTCCTTGCAGAAATATTCGTGTGCAACGGAATTTCCCCCCTTCTAATAAGGAGTTATGATTATGTGTTTCACGTGGCTCTCCTTTCAATGTTAATTGGATGTGTTATTTTTAGGCCCTGTGTCATTCTTCTTCTAAAAAGGCTCAAAGATGAGAGGTTTTATTTGGTAATTTAAATCAGGGACCAATGAAGCAGGGTAGGGTGGGGGATGTATGCCTGTTTCAGCTAACTGGTGTGACAGCTAAATTTTTTAAGAAGATTCATGTTGCTCCAATTACATATATGATGGGGAACATTTCATACTTTCACTGGAGCTACTTGACTCACCGCTACAGCACTTTTTTTTTTTTGCCAATGGAGTGGTTTCATGCCATTCCCAGTTGATTAAACAAACATGATTTTACTTGACACAACATTCCTGGCTAGTCATTATCCATTGTGAAGGTTGTTGCATCCCACCTCTGTGTCATTCTGGAAGGGAACAGGGAGGAGGCTTTTTTCCCTTGAAAAAAGAAAAAGGGAGATGAGCAGGGCAGCTGGAGATTTACACTCCTGATAGAGATCAAGGAAAATATGAATCTGAAATCTCTCTGGGGAGATTCTCAGTAATCCAGGGGAGGTTATCCGGGAGTTGAGTCATGGCAACTGGACTTCTTTTCTTGTTAGATTGCAATGTTTGGCTATTCATCAAAAAAAGCTTCTTCGGTCTGACGAAAGCCTCTTCAGACCAGGGTGTGGTATAAGTTGGAAGCCTCCCACCAACTTTTCTCAGACTCAGAGGTGTCATCGTAAGAGGACAAAGCAAGGGAGTAACAGCACACGAGAACGGACTGTAACGATCTTCTCAGCTTCTGAGAAAAATCTCAGGGCCATTCAGCCTCAGGCAAGCCCAGTGATGGAGAAAGCTCCCACTGTTTGCTGCCCTCTTCCCTGCTGTAACCCTTCACCTCCCTTCCAAACATTGGTAGTGGGGGATGTTATGAAAGAGTGGGGAATGTAAATAACATTCCTTAAATCCTTTGCTTAACTTGGTTTGGCCAGGTGTGATGTTACCGTCGCAGCTCACGGCCAACTCTTGCTGCAGCCAAAACCATGACCTGTATGTAGCTCCTAGGAGGCTCCAGGCTGAATAATTCAGCTTTCGAATTGGTCTCAGTGGTCCCTGCCCAATTTAATATCTACTACACACTCATTTTTCTAAACAAGGAGTGGGTTTCCAGCCATATGTGTGAGTGTTTTTGTTTGTTTATTTTTGGACTTTTCGCCCTCTGTGCAGGCCACACAAGGGTTTTCCTGGGCAGAAAACTGAGTGCAGGGCCAACCAAAGATGGCCTACCCTTGAATTAGGTTGTCTCAACTTAACTAAACACACCCGAGAGAAACATCCAGGTCATATGAGATCCTTCAGCTTCAGGCTAAAGCAAGATAACTGGCTGAAAACCTGTGGCTTCGCATGGCAAAAGCCACAACCAGAGTAGGCCCATTAAATCCGTGGGGATTCAGCGAGAGTCAAGTCCTCCATAGATTCCCTTTACTCAAATGGACCCACTCTAGTCACAACTTAACGACACTATGAAGCAGGATTTCAGCCAAGGAGTGCTCATGTTTTTCATCAGCTGCTGCATGAAGTATGGACGTTTTCTCTGGACAAAATTAAGTGTTCTTTTTTCTTTGAAGAGGAAAGAGCAAAAGCAAAGCAAAGTGTTCTGTTTATATACCGCCCCATACCACTTTAAGTAGTCTCTGGGCGGTTTACAGTTTTTTACTTACAGTATGCAGGCTACACATTGCCCCCCCCACCCCCAGCAGGCTGGCTACTCATTTTACCAACCTCAGAAGGATGGAAGGCTGAGTGGACCTTGAGATGGCTACCAGGTTGTGAGCATAGTTTTTACCTGCAGGACAGGCATTTAACCACTGCACCACACACTCACATGCATGCACGTGCACGGGCGCGCGCACACACGCACACACACACAGAGAGCAGAACAATTTTCTGGTTGTTTAAAAAGACACAAATGAGCCCTCTGATACTTTTAACACTTAAAAGCAAGAAAGCAGCCTCCACCGTCCTTTTGCACAACTTGCATTTTTTCCCTTAAAACACGACTTGTGCAGTTTTCCCTGGTTTATTCTTTTTTCGCTTTCCTTCTCAGGAAGGCTGCCAAGCACCTGGCCCAGGCATAAGATGAAGGGGGAGGACCTGGCGGCTCCTTCTCCTCACAAGGAAGGACATGACAAGTTGGAACGTCTACCTCTCTTTTATAGAAGAGAGCAGGGACAGAGCATGTTCACCCGCTCTGTGATTTGGAACTGTTTGCCATCTTGGTCCTAAGTGATGCAGAGTCCCTAGAGACATAAGGACCTTAAAAAAAGACCTTGCCATCCCATGCACTGAAGGGCACAGGGCCAGCCACCTTCTCACCGCCCCCTTCAACCCCTGCGGCTGTAACTCTGTGTGGCACAATGTCCAAACATGGATCCAACACAACCAGGTCCTCCAAGGACTCCACTTTCATGTCAATCTCTCTCCCCACCCCCACCGCCCAGTGCCTAAGCATCTACAGCAGTGGAAACAGGGCAACAGGGCCAGTTTTCTGGCAACGTTAATTTCACCTCTTCAGAGCAAACTTTCTCTCCTTATTCCCGAGAGTGGCACAGGGCAGAGTCCTTTCTAATGAATCAGCTGTGGAGAGCCCTTCATGTGCACACCCAGCAACTGAGGCTTTGCAAACAAGGACGCCACATGCCACCGGGATAAAATATTTCTGAACAGCTGCCGGTTCTAGGTTTATACAAAGCACTTCCTGTCTATCTAATCCTTCCTCTTTTGCTCTAGACCACAGAGAAAGCGCAGCTGAACATATCCGACCACAGCTGCAAAGCATTAACATAAACTGCACCCAGAACTGGTGGCCACTTCCCTTCTCTACTCACCCTTCCTCTCCCACAAAGGTGACATACAGTTTATTCCTTTGCAGGTCTTTTCTTGAATAACCCATAATTTGGTTGAAGGCATCTTCCAACAAATGATCTCTCCGGATGATCAACCTGCAAAGGTGAGACAATCACACAAAGTGTCTTTGAATCCCAGATCCGCTGCTCGTTATATTTAGAATCCCTGAGTAATTTCGCCATTCCACCCAGTACACAGCCTATCAAGTTCAGTAACAGTTTAGTATTTCTTAGGATCCATTCAGTCTGCACCTTCTTGGGGCTTCCCCCAAAGCAAAGCAAAAAACAAAGTGGGTTGCTTATATACTGCCCCAAAGTTACACATTTTTCCTGCCCATCCTCAGAGAGCTGAGTACTCATTTTACCAACCATGGAAGGCTGGAAGGCTGAGTGAACCTCGAGACAAAGAAGACCTGGGATTGAACCTTGGTTGTGAACAGAGTTTTGGCTGCAGGGCTGCAGTTTAACCACTGTGCCACAAGGCAGCAACATTCTAAAGTATTCCAGATCAAGGTGGATATATTTTCTACTGGGGCAGACAGGCACCTTCCTAGAGGCAGCAATCATGTGGGCAACTCAGTCAGGACTGGTCCCTGTCAGCCCACATGAACTAGCAGGCTTCAGCACAGGCAAAAGGGCCTGACAAAAGTTCCGGCTACAAACAAATGCTGTGCTGTCCCCCAAACTTACAATCCGCACTGTCTGATAGCATCCTTAACATACACAGTGGAAGTCATGGAGAGGTTAGTCTTTTCAAGAATTCCAGGCAAAAATCAAAGAAAAACAATACAAAACAAAAGACACCAATCATGTGTCTCTAAAGTTAGTCTTTAAGGTGCCACATGTTTTGTTTTGTTTTGATCTGATTTTTGCCTGGAACACACAGTGGAAGGAAGTCAGAAGCGTTCTGTGAAAAACCCAACGCAAGATGCCTTTCTGGGACAAGAAGGGAGGAAGCAACCGAGTGCAAATGCTTGGATGCAGGGTCAGCCTAAGAGCCTTTTGTCAACTAAGGTCAGGAGTCAGATGGCCTCCCTTCGCCCGCCGTTCATGAACAGAAGCTGACTAGATTCCAGATGTCTCTTATTCTCTCTAATTCTGTCGACGGGACAGGTCTTCTTCTATACCAACAGCAGCAGGCTGGTTGAAGAGACAACGGCAGGACATGCGTCCCAGGTGTGTTTGCTCAACCAAGGCAAATGGAAAGGGAGCTCAGCAGAAGGAGCCAGGGGCCCACTGTTGCCCTCCCAGCGGCACCTACCTTCCGAGGCAACTGCGCTTCAGGGCTGGGCCTATTTGAACGGCTACCATCTGGTGCAAAAGCGTTCATCAAATCGTATCTATCAAACCATCTGTTTTACAACCACAGTGGCCATCCCTCAATATTACACATTAATGTTGTCTATAAACCGCCTTCTGACTTCCCAGAAGCACATCTATTTCTATAACCTACTTCAGTTTCCCTGGGCCTTGTCCGTATCCTTTAGTCTCTAGCTTCCTGTAAAAATTTCTCAGCTTGGCTTCAAAATCTCTCTTGTAGGGAGCTGGAGCTCGGGCATTAGCACGTTGAGTACCTGGAACAAGATGAGAGACACAAAGCGTACAGCTCATCAGAAACCCCAAACATAGAAATACTCAAGGGCAAAGGAATGAATGAATAAATAAGAGGTGATACTCTCAAATGCTCCATTGAGAAAGTTAGGGATCACAGTATGGGAGAGTGGGGTGGGAGGCAGATGGGAGAACAACCAAGTAATGACCAAAACATCCTTTTCTCCCGGGACGGTGATTTCGATTACTATGGATACATTGCAAAGAGGGCACAGCTAAGCAGTGTAGAAACCGAAGTCCTTGTTTGGGATTAGAGAGGAGGAAATAGCTAAGGGTGAACTGTTGAGAGATCTTGAGTATGAGTTCTGGCTCTGTAAATTTTCATGCAGGTAAACAATGAGAAATCACCGAAAACTGAAGTCAGCCAACAACACTCCCTCCCTCCCTCTCTCTCTCTCTCTCTCTCTCTCTCTCTCTCTCTCTCTCTCTCTCTCTCTCTCTCTCTCTCTCTGTGTGTGTGTGTGTGTGTGTGTGTGTGTGTGAGAGAGAGAGAGAGAGAGAGAGAGAGAGAGTGAGTGAGATTTTAGGCCAGTAAACAAGCTAGATTGACACAGAAAAGCAGATAGCTTGCTTTTGTAAACATATTGTGAGAGCCACATTAAAGCAGACATAGTTAAGAGGCCAACTGCAAGTTTTTTTGTTGGGAAACAGGGAGGAAAATGAAACCAACAAATCCTTCAATCAAAATTTATGTCAGCTTTTTAAAAAGAAGTTAAAAAGTCTGATTCCTTTCCTGACAACTAATGTCCTCGGTCGGTTTGTGAGATGAGGGGAGGCCTTCAAGTTCCAAAACAAAATAAACAAAAATCCAAGTGTGCTGCTTATATACCCCATACTGCTTAAAGCCCTCTCTGGATGGTTTAGAATTGAATCATGCAGGCTACACATCCCCTCCCCCCGCCCCGGCAAGCTGGGTACTCATTTTATTGATGAGGGCCATAAGGATTGGAAGGCTGAGTGAACCTTGAACCAGCTCCCTGGGATTGAACCCTGGGTGGTGAGCAGAGTTTTGGCTGCAGTGTAGCAGTTGAACCACTGCGCCACGAGACACTAAAACATTGCCCTAGCAGTGGTGATATTTGGAAATTAAGGATTCCCATTTTCCCATGGCACTCAGCAGCTTAGAAACCCTGGCAAAGGAGATTCTAAGACCGCCACAGGACCTTGGGGAGGAGGGGAGCAGAAAAATTTAATTTTCTTAAAAAACACACAAAGAGCAGCTGAATAGCAGATAAAGAGTTTTATGTGGCGTAGGTTCCACAGCTGAATTTCATATTCATAATTTCATAAGCAATGTCTTTGTCCAGCTTGAAGAATGTGGATTTGCATTTGAATACATGTATTTGAATGAAGCAGAATATATACTATTAATATATATATATATATAAGCATCTGATACATACACAATTATGGTGCAATCATATCTATGCTTAGTCAGGAGAAAGTCCAACCAATTTGAATGGAACTTTTTTTGGCATGTAAACCTCAAGCATGCAAAAGCTGTTCTCAAACATTCAGTGCTTCGGTCTTAGGCCAATGAGGGTAAAGAACCCTACAGGGCTTAATTCTATATAGAAAGACACAGGATTACACTTGCAAAAGTAACATTTCTTTAAAAAGAACAACAACCCAGATCTATGCCGATTTACTTTTCTCTAATGCAACTTTGAAAATACTGTACTAAGAAGCGCAAATACGTAAACTGCCACTTGTACACAGTGAGAAAAAAAAGCCTTCAGCTACTCCTCTGTTACAAAATAGCATGCGACACAACTGATACTTAGTTTGAAGGCTCACCCCCCCCAACAGGCTTGTGTCTCTAAAAAAGGAGATCTGTGTGGAACCATAAAAAGCCACTTCCACCCACATTCACTGATGGTTACTGCTCTACCTTGGTATGGAAACCTGTTAAATGAGCCACAGCTGAGCAAGATAAATTTCAGTGAAGCCACTTCCTATCTCGTTCTAAAGATTATAAGCGCAGAAACCTTCAAGACCTAACTAATGTCTCCCTGGTTGTCTCAATTCCAGGTTCTTTGTACAATATTTGCAAGAACAATAAGTGTGTGTGTGTGTGTGTGTGTGTGTGTGTGTGGAATAAAAAAAGAGAGGAAGATCTAAGTTGATAGCGGTAATGCCACTACTGTGTTCATTTCCTCTTCAGACAGATCTAGGATGTCTTGCCTATTTCTAGTCTCCATTTTTTTTTTAAAAAATGATATATTGCTTCAAAATGAATACAATGGATGGAAAGAGGAGAAGGGAAAGAGTTCTAATGAGATATTGCCTGAAGACAAGTGGGTGGGAAGTAAGCCAGTAGCAGAAACAGAAGAAGACAGAGACAGAATTCAGGCTGCCCTTATACAGTATACACATTTCCTAAGGATGAAATCCCGATGAAACAAATAACACCTGCTTCTGAATCAACATGCCGTAGGATTGCATTGCCTGGCTGAATTTAGTCCATGTTCTCTGAGACCGCAGAAAGTGGTTTGGTGGAAGCTGCACTTTATCAAGCCCCACAGGTTCTGCTTGCTCTATCACTGGTCAAACAGGATTTGGAGAGTCTTGAAACAACTCAGAAATATGTTTTTCTGAGGCACAAGCCTTGCACACCAGAAACATTGGCATTTTAAACCATAAAATGGGATAGCTGAATCCATTTTTTAATTTAAAAAAAAAAACCACACCAGAAATAAGATAGAAAAGATATAATGCAAGATTTGAGGGAATTACTGTAATTTATTTTCATTATTTTCATGCCTTTTTGTTCTGCCAAAACTAGCAAACAGACTTGTTAACATACCAGTGTTTACGCATGTGTAACCCCAACCTCTTATTACTGTTACTAGTGTTATTGTACATTTTGTCTGACCACGCCTCTCATTAGCATTTGGGAGCCAAACGGATCCTAGTAATCCTGATAAAAATAGTCATAGAACATTTATGTCCGTCTTCCAACAGTGTGGCCCTACCTGGATTGGAAATGCACACTTTCCCAAGCATTGGTAATCACGAGGATTGATTGCTGCAATGCCCTGTATATGGGGCTGCCCTTTAGGGCCACATAGAAGCTACAGCAGGTGCAAAGTGCGGCTGCCAGGTTGATTTCAAAAGCTTCTAAATACAACTATATCTCCCCGATTCTAACAAGGCTACATTGGCTTCCTGCCCGCTTCTGTGCCGAATTCAAAGGGCTGATATTAAATGATTTGGGAACTTGACATTGGTCGGAGCATTTCTCCCTCAGATCTGCTCCCTCCAGACCATCCAATCATCCCAGACGTCACTGTTGCCGTTGGATACCCTGAAGGAGGCCTGGAAGACAACCAGGAAGAATTGGGCCTTCTCGGTGATGGGTACAACCCTTTGGAATTTGCACCCAGTTGACCTATAGCAGGGATGGCAAACCTTTTAAAGACCGAGTGCCCAAGCTGCGATTCAAAACTCACTAATTAACCTGAATCCAGGTGGGCTGTGAAGGGGTGATGTTGGGTGCCTCCAGGAAGGGCTCCTTCGAGTGTCACCTTTGGCACCCGGGCCATAAGTTTGCCAACGCTAATCTATAGCAAGACTCCTCCTTTCTGTCCCCCAGGAATCACATTAAAATGGAGTTGTTTAAAGACGATTTCAAGGACATCCTTCCCACATGAGAGAGTATTACACCTGTGGTGTCAAGTCACTTCTTAAAATTCTAACCAGTATTTTGCCAATTTGAAAACAGGCAAATACACACAAGTATCAGGCTTCAATACTATCCCATTAATGTTGATCTCTCATTCAGAAGCATGACTTTTCAAAATACTTCCCATTAGGTAGACCGTTTCTTCTTACCCAGAAAAACTCTCTTTACCACCACCCCATTTTAAAAAAAATATTTTTGGCAAAGCTTTCATGGTCACTTTGGCTCCAACTGTAAGATGCTCCCACAGCGCTTCATACCATGCCAATGTCTACAACTGATGAGCGACCCCCCAGTACATACTATCAAAATCAGAAAACAGTAACATAATACAACAGCTGTGCTGTGATCCTTGATGCTTAAGATACAGTATAAAAGTGCCCCAGAAGCTCTAGGCCAGAGGGTCCCAAAGTAGCCTATATGGACCCCCTGGGGTCGATTTCAACTTGCAGGGGGTCCAAGTCAGTGAGAAAAAAATTAGGGATGAATGAAATGTAAATGGGGGTCCATGTGAGTGCACTCCATTTAAGCGGGTCATCATCAACATTTAGGTGTCCCGTAAATGTGTTATTAAACCTAATACAGATTGTTTTGGTGCCACTTTGGGCACCATTTTAAAACGTTTTTGCACACTACAAAAACCCCTATCAAAGTGAGGAGCACTGTGTCAGCTGTCAAAAACACATCTGAAGTTAGTAAGTTTAGGAAAATTCAATATTAGCCAGGAAGGAGGTCTATGGAAAACAAAAAAATCAACAAGTGGTCTACGGGTGAAAAAGTTTGGAAACCTCTGCTCTAGACCATAGAAAAGGCGGTCATTTTTTCTACAGCCTAGAAAGACATCAGAAGACACAAACAGCTCAAATTTTCCTTGCTACTGTGTCAACTAAGAAGGCAATTAGCTAAGAAAAGCCACAGTCTGGTTGGCACAATGAGGCCAAAGGGGGTGGGGGGGGGAGAAAGAAAGAAAGAAACAAAAAGAAAAAAGTGGGTTTTGTCAACTAATGGAGAACAATATTTTTGGTTTCCAAATATATTTGACACTTGTTAATTATATATCTCAATAATGGCTGTGATCATCATTGTAGTCAAGATGTAGCAATCTCTTAGAAACCCCTCCCCCCGCAAGCCTGAGATGCTTCATTATTGTCAAAAAGACTACTAATAATGTAGTATACATCTGTGACCACCTACACTTTTCAATACATTAACTAATTCAAAACACCTTTTATACGCCATTTATATTTATTTTATTACAGTTGCTTATAATAAACATGACAAAAAGAATCAATGATGTTTAAAAATGTAGTTGCCAATTCACGTTTGAATGTCTACCCTGCTCAATACTTAAACAACACATGATGATGTGAAGATCTCGAACAATTTCTTTTCTTGGGTCGAGAACTGACAAAACTCTTTGCTGAGTTTAGCACATGCCCAGATGGGGCGTAGAGACAGCCTCAAAAGTGATCCGGTCAGCTACCGGTGACACCACAGGCAAGAACAGGTGCCATCTCTATGGATGACTCAACAGTATTAAGTTTCAGCTATGAGGAGCTTCACGTTAACTATTCTCCCTGACCTATTCACACACTTGTAAAATGTAACGAGTGGCCATACGCCGGCCTCCCAGGCATGGCATTATTTCAGCTCCTGCTCCAATTACACTCCTGCTAATGGCACATTTCAAAGTTTTCGCAAATTATGGGTTCAATTAGACCCTAAATCTCAATTAGATTTTTGGCTTTAACATTGTTGGACATGTGCGACCAAGTTCATGGTGTCTTGAAGGCCACACGACGAGCCATGGTACCACGCGTATACCCCTTGTTTTAAAAATATATATTATTTTGGCCACTACAGGGACCAAATGTGCTTTTATGTTTTAAAAAAATAGCTTAAAAGATCCATTGTAACAACCGTGCATACATAACCATGCAGGGACCATATATATTTGGTGTATGGTTCCTGGACTTCCAAGATATTTGGAAAATAGCCTTTGTGCCCACTGGGAGCATTCAGATCTATTTTACTGGGAAACAAGGCCACTGCAAAATAGTGTCACATATTCCAGCAAATGTATTGTTTGTACAGCTCACGTTTGACCCTAATACTGAATGGATACATTCATTCCCCACCCCCACCCGCCCACGGACAGAGGATCAACATCAGTAACGTGATGTATAGAGCGCGGTTAGCCACATTCCGCCTGGGGGGCCCTATACATGTCCTCATTTCTTCAAAGCATCCTCTTGCTGTTAAACCTGCTTCAGCAACAAAGCCTCCTGGAAGTATTATTAGGCTGGTTTAAGAAGAAAACAAAAGAAAAGGTGTGTGAGCTTCGCTGAGAAGGCTGGTAGGGTTTCCCGGAGGCTTCCCGGGGCCACTAAGCTATCCCTAGACTTTAACCGTTTGGACATCTTTTGGGCATCTGATGCCCTGGGTTGAAAGTGCTGCTGCTAAATGGCAGACTGGTCACTGGGGAAACAACAGCCCTCCACGACTTGATCCTGAATGGGAGGCCAGCCTGGCTTGCATTACAGAGATTTAGTTGGATGAGGCTGGAGGTATTGATCCCACTCAGCTTTGTCCAGCAAGGTTTTTCTGTTCAGGAACAGTCAAGACCTGAGGGGCAGCCCAATGGAGTTGGGGTGGTCTAGTCCAGGCATGCCCAAACTTCGACTCTCCTGATGTTTTGGACCACAAATCCCAGAATTCTAAGCTGAGATTGCCAATGACAAAGAACTGTGGGAGTTGTGGTCCAAAACATCTGGAGGGATGAAGTTTGGACATGCCTGGTCTAGTATGATTCTATTCCACCACCACCACCAAGTGCCACATCCCCCAGTTTTTCAGGTTTGGATGTGTACATCTGAATGTGCAGGACAGAATTGAGGTTTTGCTGGTGTATTACTAATGCTGCTATTCAACAGTCTTCCTTCTCACTTAGCTGGTCTTGGGGATGGCACTGGATAGCTATCATGGGCTCAATTCTTGAGCAAGGCAATAGAGCGAGATTTGGATTCTCAGATCCAGGTTTCCTGGACGAGACAGATTATCCAGGTCCATTTCAATCTCACTTCAACCCTGGTTGGAAACGGCTCTGGTGGCATTGGTAGTGGACCTATGCCAGAAACTGGACAGGGGGAGTTTATCCCTGTTGGTTCTGCTGGACCTATTGGCAGCTTTCAATAACATTGGCCACGGCATCCTTCTGGACCATCTCTCAGGAGTGGAACTTAGAGGCGTTGTTTTAAAGAGGCTCCAGGCCTTAATGAAGGAGAGACCTGCAAGACTCCAGTTCAACACCCTGACCATTGGCATGGGGTATTGTTCCGGGATCTGTTTTGTTGCCTGTGCTATTTAACATCTACATGAAACCAATGGGAGAGGTTGTCTGGAGTTTTGCGGTCAGTGTCACCAATATGCAGATGACACTCCTTCCCATCAAAATCCAAGGAAGCTGTTTCAGTTTTAGTCATTGTCTAGATTAGATGAGGGTAAGCAAACTGAAGCTCAATCCAGCATGACAGATGTTCTGCTCTCCATCCCCGGTAAGTCCCGCTCAGTCAAAAGGCAGATCAAATTATGCTGGACAGAGGTGCATTCCCTCTGAAAACACAGGTACACAGCTTGGGTGTGCTCCTGCATTTGTCTCTGAGACTGGATGTCAGGTTTCAGTGGTGGCCAGGGCTACATATGCAGTTAAAAGAAGTGCACCACCTGCATCTGTTTCTGGACAGGTCTGATCAGATCATGGTGACAGATGCCTTAGTTAGAACCCAGATGGATTACTAATTGTAAATGTATTGTATTGAACGCTGATTGTATTTGCTTTGCTTTTGCTCATTCTGTTTATTCTGTTGGGGATTGCTATGTTTTTCAGATTGTATTTGGGTAGTTATTGTGGGATGATCTTTATGTACACCGCCCAGAGTTCCCTTTGGGAAAATCAGGCAGTTTATAAGTGCAATAAATAAATAAATAAATAAATAAATAAATAAATAAATAAATAAATAAATAAATAAATA
>JAHTLZ010003542.1:6108691-6129803 GCA_023846285.1 Phrynocephalus versicolor
ATAAATAAATAAATAAATAAATAAATAAATAAATAAATAAATAAATACTATTCACTCCACCTGGGGCTACCTTTGGAAAGTGTTTGGAAACTTCAGCGGGTCCAAAACAAAGCAGCCAGTTTGTTAACTGGTGCCAGTCATGGGGGTTACATTAACTCATTCATCCCGTTTCAACGCTTCCACTGGCTACTTATCTGTTTCTGGGGTGGGGGGGGTCAAACTGCTGGTTTTTACCTGAAAGCCCCAAATGGCTTGGGCCTAACCTATCTCAAAGACTACAGATCCCCTTCTGGGCCTGCTCAAGTGCCAGTCGGAGGCCTTTTTCCAGTTCCACCATCCTCACAGATCTGCGTGGTAGGGATACGAGAGAGGACCCCCTGTGTCACCAGACGACCCCCACCCCCAATTTCACTCTTGTGGAAGGCCAGGATGGCCTCATCTTTGCTGTCCTTCCTTCATGAATGACTAAGAGAGGTTATTAAACGGTATGGGTTGTATTTATCTTGCTTCTAAATGTGTTTTAGTACTGCTTTCATCTAATATTTTAACATACTGTTCATTTAATTCTTTAATATTGGAATGATTTACTATTTTTAGCTTTTAATCTTGTGCTTTTAATTAGAATCCTTGGGTCCCCTTTTAAGGAGAAAAGTGAGGTAAAACACTTTAAATCAATCAATGAAAAATATATTAGTCTGAGAAACAAAGTACATGTATTGCTGCATCTTATTTTAAAATTTGGGGGGGGGGGTGTGAGTGGGAGTTAATTAGATCCATGCCTGAAGATTGTTGGCATTATACGAATGCCTGAACACTTTTAACTTGTTCTTACTTGTACTGGTGTTACTGAAGGACCACTTAACAACTTCATATGACAGCTAACTTTTGAACTCACTGCCTCACATTCCATAAAATACCATGAAATTATCCTCTTAGCACATGGCATGTTCTTAACTACAACTCACTTGTCACTGCCAAATAATTTCCAGGGCAATTACAATAAAAATTCCTCCTCTAGAAATAACAAAAGAATAGAAGGGTTATTATGATGAAATGTATACACTTCACACAGGAGTCTGTGGGCCCCTGTGTGTACGCTTGAGGGACAAACGAAGAGTGATGGTATAGCTACTAATGTAGATGGTAAACATTCAACACATTTTCACCCTTGATAGGCAGGCAAAGGTTTTTAGACAGAAATAACAGCACACGGATCCAAGGATTTGTGAATCCCTCACATTCATCTCCACAACCTCACCCCAATGACGTAAGAAACAGCACAGACAACTTCTTCTCATCCGGCAAGGGTAAAGCAGTGGCAGGATGCTCCGGCAGAAACTACCACCTCCTGAGAAAGAATTTCCTGTCACAGGATTCCAGTTTCAGAATTATGTCAGACGGAAATGCGTATTAAAGGAGGGAGGAAACATTGGTTCCAGCTCACAGGCAGAAAAGTAAACTTCAACAATGAATATTCATGGAAGTCAAAAACTCCTAACGTGTTCAAAATACCACAAGTTGCGAATATAGTCATGTCTTAAATAGAAAATGCTTTTGAGAAAAGCTAGATGCCCTAAGCACATCCGATCTTGCCTGATTTCGGAAGCTAAGCAGGGTCGGCCCTAGTTAGTACTTGGATGGGAGACCACCAGGGAATACCAGGTGCTGTCGGCGCCTGGAGTAGGAACTGGCAAACCACTCCAGTATTCCTGCCAAGAAAACTCCAGTACGGACTGAAACAGAGATGAGCACAAACCGCCAATGACCCGTGGTTTGGTCCACCGCCCCATCTGCTGGTCCCCCATGCAGAGGCAGTTACGGGAAGAGGCAGGGCAAGGAAACTGGGGCACTGCTTCTGAGAGGGGGCTTGCTAGAGGGGGCGCCGAATCATGGAACCACTGTTTAGTGGTCTGCAGAACTGGCATGAACCACTGAATCGGCGAACAAGTGGTTCGTGCCCATATCTAGTCTGAACTACAGAGGCATTCAGCTTAAATATGTTTCTGGGAGGAATGCCATGAAAACAGATGGGAAAGGATCCAACGGGAATTATTGTTCCAAAATCCTTGCAGGCCACGTCAACGGGACTTACCTGGGGAGTTCTGTGGGGAGGAGACAGGAGAGCCTCGTGGAGACTGGCAATAACTGGGATGAAGTAAGGCATGCGGTGGTACATACGACATTATTTCCTCTTCAAATAAACTAGGAGGAA
This sequence comes from Phrynocephalus versicolor, assembly GCA_023846285.1. NCBI lineage: Eukaryota > Metazoa > Chordata > Lepidosauria > Squamata > Agamidae > Phrynocephalus > Phrynocephalus versicolor. Next base: position 6,110,904 of record JAHTLZ010003542.1, read on the forward strand.
AATAAGCAAAAATAAAAAATAAGCAGACTTGCGTGTTTCTTTGAGCAATACTTTTCGGCAGTCTCTTTTCATGACAAAATGGCTTCCCTGAAATGGTGGGCAAAGTACATCTGAAACCTGTGAAGGGAAAAAAAAAATAGCTGGTGGTTACAATTCGGGGCAGAGAACTGGTGCCTGGGAAGAGAGATAAGTACTCTCATCTAGCCTGTCATGTTTCACTGCTTTCAGTTCACTCCAACTGGAAAGAGATCAATCACAAAATGCTATCAGATTTCATGCACTTGTGATTAACACAGATCTGGGCCTGGAGCCCTCTTACGAACAGGCTGAGCAACACAATTCTACCTGCTCCCACTTCTGTGAATCAAATACAGGTGAAACTCAAAAATTTAGAATATTGTGCAAATGTATATTTATTTCAGTAAGTCAACTCAAAAGGTGAAACTAATATATGAGATAGAGCAGTGGTTCTCATCCTGTGGGTCCCCAGATGTTCCTGGACTGCCACTCCCAGAAGCCTCCACCACTCGCTGTGCTGGAAGGGGTTTCTGGGAGTTGCAGTCCAGGAGCATCTGGGGACCCACAGGTTGAGAACCACTGAGATAGACTCATTGCATGCAAAGCGAGATATGTCAAGCCTTACTTTGGTATAATTGTGATGATTATGGCGTACAGTTTATGAAAATCCCAAATTCGCAATCTCAGAAAATTAGAATAATGTGAAAAGGTTCAATATTCTAGGCTCAAAGTGCCCCACTCTATTCAGCTAATGAATCCATAACACCTGAAAAGGGTTCCTGAGCCTTTAAATGGTCTCTCAGGCTGGTTCAGTAGGAATCACGATCATGGGAAAGACTGCTGACCTGACAATTGTGCAGAAAACCATCACTGACACCCTCCATAAGGAGGGAAAGCCCCAAAAGGTACAGATTGCAAAAGAAGTTGGATGTTCCCAAAGTGCTGTATCAAAGCACATCAATATAAAGTTAAGTGGAAGGGAAAAGTGTGGAAGAAAAAGGTGCACAAGCAACAGGGATGACCGCAGCCTGGAGACAATTGTCAGGAAAAGGCCATTCAAAAGTGCTGGGGACTTTCACAAGGAGTGGACTGAGGCTGGAGTTAGTGCATCCAGAGCCACCACACACAGACGGATCCTGGAGATGGGCTTCAAATGCCGTATTCCTCTTGTGAAGCTGCTCCTGAACACTGTTGCTCAGTGGTCCAAAGTCCTCTTTTCTGAGGAGAGTAACTTTTGCATCTCCTTTGGGAACCAAGGACCCAGAGTCTGGAGGAAGAATGGAGAGGCACACAATGCACATTGCTTGAAGTCCAGTGTGAAGTTTCCACGGTCTGTGTTGATTTAGGGAGCCATGTCATCTGCTGGTGTTGGTCCATAGTGCTTGATTAAGTCCAGGGTCAACACAGCCGTCTATCAGGAGATTTTGTAGCACTTCATGCTTCCTTCCGCAGATGAGCTTTATGGGGATGCTGACTTCATTTTCCAGCAGGACTTGGCACCTGCCCACACTGCCAAAAGTACCAAAACCTGGTTCAATGACCATGGAAGCACTGTGCTTGATTGGCCAGCAAACTTGCCAGATCTGAACCCCAGAGAGAATCTATGGAGCATTGCCAAGAGAAAGATGAGGGACATGAGACCGAACAATGTAGCAGAGCTGAAGGCTGCTATTGAAGCATCCTGGTCTTCCATAACACCTCAGCAGTGCCACAGGCTCATAGCATCCATGCCACACCACATTAAGGCAGTCATTGATGCAAAAGGGGCCCAAACCAAGTACTGAGTACATATGCATGCTTATACTTTTCAGAGGTCCGATATTGTTCTATTTCCAATCCTTGTGTTATTGATGTCATGTAATATTCTAATTTTCTGAGATTGTGAATTTGGAGTTTTCATAAGCTGTACGCCATAATCATCACAATTATACCAACGTAAGGCTTGACATCTTGCTTAGCATGTAATGACTCTACCTCATATATTAGTTTCACCTTTTGAGTTGACTTATTGAAATAAATGAACATTTGCACAATATTCTAATTTTGTCAGTTTCACCTGTACAGTTATGTACAATTTGTGTGAAGGACAAGTGATGTTTAAAATAACATCCCAGAAGGAAGCTGCCAGCTACCTATCCTCTTCTGCCTGCATCTCTCCTGCGTTAAAACCACACAGAGCTTACGTCCATGAACATGTTCTCTACAGATATTCCCCTTCAAAGAGAGGAAAAAAAGAATTTTCTCTGAACCGGCCACCAAAAAGCCTAGAAGCCAATTTCTCTTTTCCCTTGTTCTTCTCTTGAGAACAGTTCATTTTACTTAAATTAAATTCTGCTGCTGCTGTTGAACCTTTGCTAATGCAACTGAACACCCTGCTCAGATCTTGGAGACACTTACAGAAGTTTCATATATACGTATGCCCAGGGAAACAAATGGATTAGCACTCAGACCTAATGGCTGGGGTCTGAAGTCATCTTGTGAATTCAAAAGTACTGTAACCCCTTGTCTATTGTGGGGGTTAGGGACCGACCTGAGCAGCGATCATTGAAAATCCACAATATGTGGATGCAGGTCGGGCCGGGCCGGGGGGGGGCACAATTTTAAACATTGCACACGGCTTCCCAGCAGGAGGGGTGCAGGGGAACGGTGCACGATCTTTAAAAAGGGCTTTCCACTGCGGAGCCAAGCGCATGGCTCTGGGGCGGAAAGCCTTTCAACCATTGTGCACTGCTTCCCTGCACCCCAAGGGGGTGGGGAGAAGCGGCACAGGATGCCTCTGTGGAGGCAAGCCCCGGACTCCAGCTCATTGGCCCTGGGGTGGGGGAGAAAAAAACTTTTGTTTCCCCTACCCCAGTGCCAATCAGCTGAAGCCTGGGGCTTTGGGAAGGGGGGGAGTTTTAAAAAGCCCCAGCTTTTTAAAGGTGGGGCTTTTTAAACCTTCCCCCCTCCCTCTAGCCCTTTCAGGGAACAGTACTGCGATCCCACGATACAGCAGGACCGCAGTATACGAACCGCGAAAGGGAGGGGGGACCACTGTACCTTCTATTTATGGAAGGCATTTGATTCACTGAAGAATCCTGCTCGCAGAGGACAGTTTCCTCCCACCTGTCCCCAGCACTACCTCCAAGACTTCCATGGCTGGACTTTCCCAGCCCTGTAGAATTCCAGTAACTAACAGAGGGGGCACAAGGTGGGAGGGCAACACGCAGAAGATAGAAATCACTTTCTTTCTTCCTTTCACCAAAAGCTGCATTTTGTAGTTCTGCTCACGGGTTTCCAAGATCCAAGCGGTTCCTCACCTTGGGTAACTCAAGTGTTCTCAGACTGCAAACCCCAGAAACCTTCACTGCCAGCTGTGTTGGGCGGGGTTTTGGGGAGATGCATTCCAAGAACATCTGGTTCACCAAAGGTTGGGAACTAGACCTTAACCAAATGAGGATCCGTCGTCATTGTCTAACAGACAAATGATTTTATATTAGGCCAGAGACAAATGTTATTTCAAATGCAGAAAAAAAGTGTTCCCTTTCACTCCTCTATGTAAGCAAAAATAAAGTCTGCCACAACCTTGTCATGTACCTATTAGCAATCATGGCATGTAATAGCTCAATGGGTGGAACACTCGGCACCTGGCTCTGCTGTTGCTGGTTTGCAGTTACCAGCTGGAGTTGCCTGTGGGTTCACAAACTAAATGGTAATAAAATGCCTCGCACACAACTGGTGAAAAAAGCCAATTACGCATGCCTTGAACTGTTGCCTGCATGGAAGGAAAAAAAAACATGGGCCATTTTGTTGAAGAATTTGGGCTTATTATTCTTGAAAGAAAACAATAATCACACATTGAATGTTCGCCTACACAATCTTTCCTAGGCTGAATTTAGTACTTGTATTTATTATTAATAATCCAAGACACTCCGCTACCAAAACAATGAATAAATTTAACCCAGGATAGCATTGACATAATCAACAGTCGGAGTGCCTATTTCTTTACTGATTATTATTCTGAGGTTAACCTAGAAAGCAGAATAAATTTCAAAACAAAACAAGAACCTGGCATGACTTTCTCTAGGCAATTAAGCAAAAACTAAAGAATAAGATGCAATGGCTTAAAGCCAAACAGTGTTCTTCTGTTAAACTTTTGCAGGGCCACAATGGATCTGAGGTTGCCTTATGCTAGGAAAAAGCAGTAAATTAAAGTGGTATAAGTGCCGTGGTATAAAACTACATTGGCAAATTGCTAATACAGTAGTTAAGAAGTCACTGCTTTTGTTTCTTGCCACGTATGCACAGTAACTGGCGTGTATCACCAAACACAAAGCAAAGCAAAGCAACAAGTACTGATTCATCAACTAGCGGTAACACCATTGTGACTGGCATCACTGCACTTCTGGCTGGCATAAATAACCAACAGCCAGAGGAAAAACTCAGTGATGACAGACATGTATACCACCTTGAATGCAAATGATTCCCCCCTACCACCAAGCATAATCATCCTTGCTGGTTCTACCCCTTCAGCACATCAAATGTGTTGGATATAAGGTCTGTAGGAAAGGCTACAAACGCAGGTGCCATCTTGCAAGGAGTATGGTTTTGGGGTGTACAGATCATTTAATTCAAACCAATGCCCAGAGGCCCCTATGCATATGTGAAATCTAATATGCAGATGCTAAACACACAGTGGGAGAAGGGGAGATAGAGGGAAGAAGAAGAAGAAGAAGAAGAAGAAGAAGAAGAAGAGCAATAACAACAACAACTTGGGCTTTTTGCACATGAACACAACAAATGCATACATTTTCACAGGACTACCTCAGGGACCTATACCTTTCTAATTGAAGTCAGAAACAAATATGGTACATGTACCAGTGGTTTCCCCAACCAATCTATTGATATCAGCAACAGCACTGCTATTACCATTAATGTCACTATCCTACTTTAAGAATGCAAGACATATCATAAGGAAACTAAATTATAAAATTCAACAGAGAGAAAACAGCAAAAAAGAGAGGATGAAGGAGCAGGAGGTCTCCCTCCAAGGAAAGTAGACAGTTTTACCATACAGCATATCCTTGGAGCCATTCCTCCTGTTCCTCCTCCTCCTCCTCCTCTTGTTGTGTTACATATCCTTGTTCCCATCTAACCACAAGTGAAATGCTGCTTAAGTTCTAGCTCCTCCTAATCAAGTGCCTGCCCACTTCTTCTCTGCCGGCTTCCCATCGCTTCCCCTTTCACCTTTTGGGCATCCATTCACCTTTGCACATACAGCTGGGCTCTAAATGTGCCCATATAGCTATTCCCAGGTTTTGAAATATGATGGCCACACTCAGTTTTCTTTGAGGCCAGAGTGTAGCTAGATTGTCATCATGGCCCCAGCCCTCCATTCTTTTCCCATATGTTTCTGTTCCACTTCTAGCATGCTGGTTTCAGACATGCAACTGAGTCGCTATTTAGGACTGATTTAAGACTCTGGATGGAACCTCAAATAAGGAAATTTGGAAGGAGTGAAAAATCTATGGGAAAATAAGCTGCTCGTGGATTCAGAATGATGAACTGGACTCAGGACAATGAAACAGAATGCTGAAGTAACGAGATAACAAATATGTGGATATTTCTGGGCATATGTAAAAAAGCATGAATACAATCCTTTTTCTTTTTCTGCTTTTTTAATTACACAGTGCAATGTTAGATATGCAGCTAAGTTGCTATTTAGGAATGATTTAAGACACGTGTGTGTATTCAAACAGAAAGAGATACGCGTGTGTGTGCATGGACGTATGTATCGCCGTCCATTTGTCCAACCTTGACAGAAAATAAACTGGAACTGCACATTTTCACATGAACAAATTCCATCATCAGTTCCCCTGTCTGTATATGAAAGAAATAAAGCGTGAGACATTGAAGGCCAATGTATCTATCAGTTCATAGGAATATGCCAATGTGACAAAGCATATATTGCATACTGAATTCACAGTAGAAAACAGCCACTTACCTTAGTAACATGACGAGGTCTGCATCGCTGGATAAACGCACCAACCCTGGAGTTCCTTCGGTCCGAATAAACTGGATCTTCTCCCTGTTGATGCAGACAATGTGTTCCAAAATGTCTCTTGCAAATAAGACACTAATATATACCAAGGCAACAAGAAAAAACGCTGGGTATATCCAATAGACCTCTAGATTATCCCTCGGTATTTCAGACACCATTTTCCAACTTGCCATACCATGCCTGAATGGAAGGAAGAATCTAGCAATCAATTTTCCACCCGTTAACCCCCCTCCCACCCCAAACCCAAATAATACATTCAGGAGAATGGCTTCTCTTTTGCCTGTTGCCTTCATCTCACAGATGCTCAAGCTGCTTCAGGTAGCCGACCAATGAGCATCAATCCTTCAAGTTAATGCTAGTGGTGGCCTTGAATTCCAAGCAGCAGCAGCAGCATGAGTCCTGGAGGAGGGCATTGCTATTCTGAAAGAGAACGGTTTTAAATATGTGCACCTGCTTTCCCACCAAACACACAGCGCGACTATCAAGAAAATCCTGGACAGCTCTGTATGCAAGATGCAGAGAGCCCTTGCACAAGAAAGCGCTGGCCACTGGTTTCTGTTTGCCACAAAGGCGGGGAGCATACGCCAATGGAAGAACTCCTTTCTAATACAGTACGGTACATGTTCCTGCCTAAGCCAAGAGGTGCATCATTCAGTTCTTAGAACAACACCCAGAGGTGCCATGGTGTAAGTCTTTTGCAGTGGAAAAAAACCAAAAAGCCTTGTAGAACTTAAAAAGACTCATCGATATTTTAGGGCATACACGTTCTGTGAGCTAGATGCCTCAGGTCAATTGGTCTCTAGACCATAAAACATTCTATCAAAAATACCCAGACACATCCAATGAAATCCAATATACAAGAAGAAATGGAATTCCGGGTTTGGGAAAAATGAGGTTTTTTTCCTCTCTCTCCCTTTAAAAGAGCCAACATGTTTCAGTGCATTGGTTGTTTTGAGGTCTTTCAAATCATCTGTTTGAAAGTTTCACTAAGTGCACATTTATTATGTTATAATAGATTTGTTCCTCTTTAGAGCTTTTAAATAGGAACGCATCATGCTTTTGTCCCGTTTTTTACCATCTCCTTAAACTTGTTTTTCAATAGGGACATAACCTGGTAACTTCCTTCTTCCTGCAGTTTTAATAGTCATTTGCACTGTTTCTGTATTCCAGTAAAGCAGCAATTCCAAGCTTTTTTTTAAAAAAAATTGGATTTCAAAGGCCAAGCCACTCCTCTTTATAAGTACAGGCTTCCTGCAGACACACCCAGGACTCCCTTTTGTTTCATTTATCATTTGCCTTTCAATGCGGTACTGTCACTATTCATCACACTTTGAATAAGAATAATTCGGGTCTTTTCCCAAGAAGAAAGGCGGGGTAAAAATACTGTACCGGTATGTCCAAACTTCAGCCCTCCAGATGTTTTGGGCCACAACTCCCACAGTCCTTTGCCATTGGCCATCTAAGCATAGAATTCTGGGAGTCTTGGTCCAAAACATCAGGAGGACTGCAGTTTGGACAAGAAATAAATTTCAAAAGAAGCTAGTGGGGCCAAAAGAGACTGGTGTAGCTTTCATCATAGATCAGTGACAAATGCTACTGCTGACTGCCAACTAGATGGAGGTTTGAACACCCAATGCAAGTCGTAACCGTGGCCGCAATTCAGCTGCCACCACCAAGTGTTCTTCTTGGAGCTGTCCAAGAGACGGCAGCGGCTCCCTGGTCCTGCCTTCTGCTCTACGCTGCATTTCCAGAACAGTTGAACTACATGCAAGTGTCTAATTGGCCTAGGACGACTCAGAACAAAGACTATTACAAACACTGTTTTCGAGGAAGCCACATACACTCTATTGTGGTTTGGTCTGGAATCCTTTCCGCGTCCAACACATTTAGGCCTGCTGGGCCTCTTGCGTTTCTGCAGTCTAGCCTGCAGGCTTCTTAGGAGGAGCTTAGATGCCCCTGGGGGTTTCCTTCTGTTTTTGAAGCCTCACTGACCAGGCTTGTTAGCGCAGCCTCTTCACAAGTTTTCCTCAAACTAAAGGAACTTCGGCGCCTTATGAAGAAGCTACACTGATATCCCTAGCTAAAAGCTAAAACGTTCTGATGTACACGGGATATGTGATTGGCCTAGTGAAAGTCACTGGGAAATGTTTCCCTTGCAAAAAATAACTTGGCTGTTTAACTTTGCTTCCCATCCTTTTACTTTGAGCTTCATGGCATAATGTGTTACCCTATTGCTCCACAGGATAGGTATGTCTTTGCTTTGCACTTGCTTACACTTCTGGTTCTCCGAGACAGAGTCTCTGCATTTTAGTCTTTGTATTCATCATCATCATCATCATCATCATCATCATCATCATCATCATCATCATCATCATCATCATCATCTCTAGCTCCACAACCAAGTTCTATTTAATATGGACATTCAGGGAGAACTGCAGGAACTGGTGCTGTTTCAGCTATTTGGCTTGAGAATATGTGTGTGTTTGTGTGTGTGTGAATATATACAGTATTTCAAAGACCTTGCAAGTAAAGCAGCTGGTTTAGCACTTGTTTTCCTAGAGCCTAGTGCAGTGGTTCTCAACCTGTGGGTCCCCAGATGTTCCTGGACTGCAACTCCCAGATGCCTCCATCCACTCGCTGTGTTGGAAGGAGTTTCTGGGAGTTGCAGTTCAGTGACATTTGGGGGCCCACAGGTTGAGAACTACTGACCTAGTGAAATGGGTTGTGGGTTGTGAAAGGACTGTGATGCTCCTTTCTCAGATTGTGAAAAGCAAGAGCAGTGGCAGGCCACCTTCGGAGGTTCATTTGCTGCTCTCTCGGGGCATGCTCTTTTCTGTGCATCCCTGAGCGCTTCAGATTCAGGGTCATGACAGAGCATAAGCAATTGTCCCCCTACTCCAGCCACTCAACACATTTGAAATGAAACAAAACTCTGATGTCAACCATTCCTCATTTTTATTCCAGCCTGTAGGCCCGAAAGCCCTTCCTGAATTATGCATAAGCTAAGCATAATCATGCATTATGGCTGCATTCAGACATAAGAATAGAAACAACTACCATTGTTGAGAAGAAGAGAAACCATGGACAGGGCTTCTTCTTGCCCTTCTGGTCAGCTGCAAATGGAACAGAGCTTTTCATTTCCAGTTTTCAAAACTGGACAAACTCTGGCTTGTCTTAATTTGGACTTAATGAAACAAACTAAGTTTAATGCTTGATTCATGTTGGGTATTCCAACAAGTCATTGATAACTAGTTTCACCTTGCCTGAGACACATTAAACATCTATCTATCTATCTATCTATCTATCTATCTATCTATCTATCTATCTATCTATCTATTAAATACAATAAGGTGGCAAAACAAGGGAAGTACATAATGTGGTGGTGGGGAAGCTCCTTCGATTGGCAAGATTTCTCTGGGGCAAGGCGATAAGAGGCTTGTGAGACAAGCCAGGTCTTAACGTGTCTCCTGAAACCAAGGAAGGAAGGGGCTAACCACACCTCAGGTGGGAACAAGTTCCAAAGTGATGGTGCGACCTCCAAAAATGGCCGGGTTTGAGTGGCAGATTTTTGGAGTCACTACCCACAACATCCCGGTGTACAAGGTACAAGTGGGACAGGTAGATGTTTTGAGGGAATAGGTGCTCAGACAAGCAGCAAGGCCCTAAACCAGTGGTGGCGAACCTTTTAGAGGCTGAGTGCTCAAACTGCAATTCAAAACCCGCTAATTTTTCACAAAGTGCCAATACAGCAATTTAACCTGAATCCAGGCGGCCGTGAAGGGGCGATGTCAGGTGCCCACCAGAAAGGGCTCCGAGTGCCACCTTTGGCACCAGTTCCATAGATTTGCCAACACTGCCCTAAACTGTTAATAGTTTTAAATATTAACATAAGCACTTTGAACCTAGCCTGGAAGCATACAGGCAGCCAGTGCAAATGTGCCTGGGCAGGTGAAATATGTTAGAATTGTGATGATCCACTAACCCGTTTGGCTGCTTCATTCTGCAGCTGCTGCCTCTTCTGAACCACCTTCAAAAGCAGCCCAATGTAGAGAACATTGCATTAACCTCAATTCTTGAGATTACAAACACACAAGACAGACTTCCCATCAAGAAAGGGATGGAGGTGTGCAACGTGCCTCAAAGGGCAAAAAGCAGACCTTTTGACTTCCTTCTTGCATTCGCACCAAAGAGAGGAAAGTGACTGCATCCGGCCAAAATACATGCAAATACCAACACACTCTCTGACTATTATTTCTGGGTTTAAATCAAAACTATATATGGTCACCCTAAATACGGCCTGCTATGTTTGCTTATACCCCAAATATGCACAAATAAAAACTTTTTATGACCAAGAAGAGAGATCTGTCCTATACTCACCTGAGTGAATGATTCCTAGTCAGATCAGGCTGTCGCTCCTGTAGAATTTCAAAGATATTGGGCTGCCGCAGAAATGCAACAATCTTATCATTGTAAGCTGAAATCCAACAGAGAACATCGCACTGAATATAATTCAATCATTTCACAGGTTTTAGGTGTAAAGTCGCACATCAACCAAAAATGGGTGGCTTTTGGGGGGCAGGGGGAGAAGGTGTAATCAATTTTACTCGTTTTGGACACTTTTGTTCCTGCCACCTAAATCTAAATGGCCCTAGCTTGAGTTTGGCATACAGTGAGGTAGTACAGGAAAAGTGTAGGGAAACTCCAGAGAAACTGCCATTCCAAATTGTTTGGCAAATTCAGAGTGGCCCTACAGATGGGTGGAGGAAAGAGGCTGATGCCTCATTCTGATTTCCACCAGAACTCTTCTGATTTCGAAAGCTAAAAGGTCGTGGGCCTAGTGAGTAGATGGGATCACCAGAGAGGGCCAGACGAGAACGTTTTCTGGGGACTCAACTGCCAACCCGAGTTGGCTGCATTAAACCAGATTTATTGGGCTTTGTAAGGACAGCTTCCTACATTCCTGGCTTGTGACCTAATTGGCAGTGAAATCATGAACACCCTCTAAACAGCCATGACATGATCACAGGGGCCCAACCCACAAGCAAGCGCATGTGACAACAGGGCCTGCTGCTTTAAAAGAAAAAAACACAGTTTACAAGCAACTGTATTGAGCAGCATGAACACTGAATAACCGCCACATAATCTAAACTTAATATTGTTTTTGAAATTGAAGTTCCCTTCCTGTATCATCTCTCCCCCCCCCCCCCACAGAGGGAGAGAGAAAATTAGATCATAAATTCTGAATAAAACCTGACTCACAACTGGAGGGGAAGGCCTAGCATCCGTTCCATAGCTGGATTATAAACAGAACAGGCTTTTCAGAGCACAAGCAAATCCTGCCCTGAAGAAAATAAGTTTAAATCAGCAGCAGCTGTCAAGGAACGACAGGGCTGCTGAACAAACAACTAGCCACTTCATCAGGTTAATTGCTGGTGGGTGTCTTGTGCACAATAAGGCAGCTGCTCAACTCGGAGAACAAACTTCTGTTCTTGAAAAGCTATGAATGGGCCATCGCTGAAGCCAATGTGTGGGTAAGGAAGAGTCGAGCACATATAAGCAGTTTCCAAAACAACCTAAAAAGCAATGCCGGTATTGAAGTGGATGACACTATCTGGAAAGTACATGCCAGTCCTTAAACTCACTAACTGTTTTTAACTTACATAATCAGACTTCATATAGGAACAACATACTCTTTACCCTATGTACTCTGTTGTATCTGCTTTAAAATAAAACATATTAGGTAGCCCTGTAAAATTCTTAATGTTTGGCAACCCCAAGACATACAAGGCTGGCTGTTCAAGATGGGAAACAGTCACCGACAGAAAACCTCAATAACAAGCTCCATCTTGTAGACTTCAGTGGAAGGCACCAAGATTCTTCCAAACCTGTTGTTCCCATATCATAACCAATATGTGGTTCCCATGTTTAACACTTTAAGTTCACCCCAGGTAAACATGCAATCACAGATATCTGTGAAGATTCCCAGTCATCCAGGTGAGTTTATCTGGAAGTTGACTCACGTCAACTGGACTTTTTTTTGTTGAGAGATTGAAACATTTCGCTGCTCATCCAAACAGCTTTATCAGTCTGACGAAAGCTAGTTGCGAGGCCTCCATTTTATAGTTCACCTTGACCTCTTGTTACCCTGGTCTGAAATAGGCTCATCAGATGAAAAATGACCTGAATAGGCTAGCTAGGTAGACAACAGTCTCCATAGCCTTGAGGTGAACAATGGCCTAAAGTGCTGAAACCCATAAAATATGGGTCATTAGCTATGGCCTTGGTGGTGAAGGTGTGAAGCATATTTGATTTGTTTAGGTATTGATGAAATCACAGCCTGATAATTGGCAGATAATTCTGTCAGGTCTGGGTTTCAGGCTGATCCACTGTTCTTCTGGGCCGGCGCACTGCTTTGTTGAAGGCCCACTTTGGATATCCACAGGCCTTAAGTGCTGTCTTCAGGTGCCTGTCTTCCTTCTTCTTGGCTTCTGTGGAGGTAGGGATGCTCTCTGTTCTGTTGTTTAGGGTCCGGATGACTCCTAATTTGTGTTGTAATGGATGGTAGAAGTCAAAGAGTAAGTACTGATCTGTGTGGGTGGGTTTCCTGTAATCTTCTACTCCCGGAACAGACACGATGGAAGACCCTGGTCATTCCTTACATGGCTAGAGTGTCTGAGAAGCTTAAAAGGATTTTTGGCAAACACCACTTCCCTGTTTATTTCAAACCCACAAACACACTAAGGCAGAGACTTGTCCACCCAAAGGACCCAATACAAAAACAAAAAAGGAGCAATATTGTATATGCGGTCCAATGCAGTGAGGAGTGTGCAGACCTCTACATTGGAGAAACTAAACAACCATTAAACAGAAGGATGGTCCAACATAGGAGGGCCAACAATTCAGGACCAGAATCAGCAGTACACTTCCACTTGAAGGACAAAAGGCACTCATTCAAGGATGAGGAAGTACACATATTAGACAGAGAAGATAGGTGGTTTGAGAGAGGAGTCAGGGAAGCCATTCATGTGAGCACTGAAAACCCCTCTCTCAACAGAGGTGGGGGGATCAGGCACAGTCTATCTGCCACTTATCAGGCTGTGATTTCAACAATACCCAGACAAAACAAAAATACTTCATGCCTTCCCCACAAAGGCCATTGCTAGGACCCATACTTTATGGGTTATAGCACCTAGGCCAGTTTTGGCAAACCTATGGCACGGATGTCAAAGGTGGCACTCAAAGCCCTTTCTGTGGGCACCCAACATCGCCCCTTCACAACCACCTGTAATCAGGTTAAATTTCTGTATTGGCACTTTGCAAAAAATTGGAGGGTTCTGAACAGCAGTTTGGGCTCTTGAAAGCAAACCTTTTAGAGACCAAGTGCCCAAACTGCGATTCAAAACCCACTATTTTTTTTGCAAAGTGCCAATAGAGCAATTTAACCTGACTACACGTGACTGTGAAGGAGCAATGTTGGGTGCCCACCAGAAAGGGCTCCGACTGCCACCTTTGGCACCCGTCCCATAGGTTCACCAACACTGGCCTAGGCCATTGTTCACCTTAAGGTTATTGAGACTGTTGTCTACCTAATGAGCCTATTCAGGCCATTGTCCATCTTATGAGCCTATTTCAGACCAGAGTGACAAGAGGTCAAAACGGACTATAAGATGGAGGACTCGCAACTAGCTTTCTTCAGACTGATGAAGTGTTTCAATCTCTCAAGAAAAAGAAGTCCAGCTGCCATGACTCAACTTCCAGATATGCAATCATAGAGGAAAATTACATATAGTCTTCCATTATATTCGCAGTTAAGGCATGTTAGGCTTTTAATTATTCTTAGGGCCTGTCCACGCTGTGAAATGTGTGTGTGTGTGTGTGTGTGTGTGTGTGTGTGTGTGTGTGTGTGTGCTCAATGCTTTAAAGGTTCTTATCTATAATGAGATCTGTTTTAATGTTCACTTGAGTGATCCTTCCATCCATGCTGGAAGCTGGGTTATGTATGGGTCCTCTTCCCCTGTGATCAAGGTCCACACAGAGCAGGGTTGACCAAGTTTACCAGCAAGCAACATTTACCCAACTTACTCATACATAGGCTCACTCGGTTTACTCATGAGTAAGAAAGCAGCAACAACAGCCACCAAAGGCAATGTGAGGGGAAAATGCTGGGGTGGAGTTTTCCTGCCTTTCTTCTTGGCCAAGGCTCTGCTGGAACTGAGTCTACAAAGGCCACATAGCCCTCCTGCCTTGCCTTGCCTCTTGGCGGTCATTCAGAAGGCTGGGACGAAACCACCATCACCACCACCCATTGGTAATTAAATAAAGCAGAATATAAAGGTGGCAATGCATCAACCTAATATGCTTCTAGTATTAGGGTATTTTTAAGACAAAAAATCATGGGAGAGGTTTCTCCGACCTTCCTTTCAATGCCACAATCTAATATGTTACAGGGTTGTTGCTGTAGTTAACACCACCACCACTCCCAGTGCCATTTTGGGTGCACGGTGGCTGTCCACTTAGGCTAAACCAGGACCTAATGGGTATCACTCTTAATTGTGCCAGAAAGCACACATGTCCTACTGATGTGCCAAAAAGGGGTGTGGCAGCTCTTAAAAGGGAAGGGTGATTCGTTTTAACTAGAATAGTGTGTGTGCTGTTATTTAGCTCAATTCAAAACCAACAGTGATCTGCATAATGATCATTATGCCAATGTGGACAGGCCCTTTCCCCTCACTTATAAACAGAGATGCAAAGTTTCCAGAAATTTTGGACCCATGGAGAAAAAGCTTTGGAGAAAAACAGAAAAACTGGGGGGGGGGGGGCACTCCTCCCCTGTTTTTTTCCCCACCAAGTTCCTGGAAAGTTGACATCTCTACTTATAACACATATTTTAAAGGAATATTTCCAGAACAAAAGAAAGTAGGAACAATCCCATAACTTAAATCCAACTGCAAGTTCCAATTTGACCACACACGTTGAATCGATACAATTTACAAAAGTATTGACTTCCTGACCAGCAGCTTTGCTCTAGCTGGGACCAGCAGGTGGATTTAAGTCTGTTATCAATTGTTTGTTTTTTTTACTTAAGAAGCAATTGTCTCATTCAACTTGCAAACAAAACTCTGACAAGACCCTACAGGGCCTACCTACCCACAGGAACCATATCCTGATACTGAGCTCTGCTGACTGTGTTGAACGTACTTGAAGGCCTCGGCAAAACAGGAGGTCCTGAATGGCGAGAATCTTCCCCTACCTAGAGACGGGGGAGGAAAAAATGTCATTTTCATTATGCACAATAACATCCTTTTATGCTGCATATTTACTTTGTATTTATTTTTTATTTTTTTAAAAAATATCCTTGCCTTTTAATATCCATACTCGCATGCATGACTAAAGCAGGCTAAAAGAATAATAAATATTAAAATAAAACTCTCTGGGCCAAATCCAAATGCTAGCCTCAATTCTGGGAGATGGTTTGCATACATACAATAAGAAAGGGGATAAATTGTTAGATGAAGCTTCTCCTCCCTTCCAGAGTGTATTCTCACCTGATCACACACCCACTGATGCACTCAATACAATCCAGTGCAAATCTGGCAATATATTCTGGGTTTTCAAAGAAGTGGGGCTATTTTTTAAAGAGGGATTTCAATATACAGTAGGACCCCCAATATCTGCTGGGAATTGGTTCCAGGCCTCCCCATGGATAATGAAAACTGTGGATAAGAGAGAATACCTGCCCGCCCACCTCCAAATTGCTGTTTCCTGACAGTAGCTTGCTTTATGACTGCTGTTTTGAGACAGCAGCTTGCTTTATGGCCACTGTTTGTGACAATAGTTTGCTTTACAACTGATGTTTGTGACAACAGCTTGCTTTACAGCGTGCTTTGTGGCTGCTGAATTATTATTTTTTTCCTCTGCCAACCGTGGATAACTGAATCAGTGGATAATGAATCAGTGGATTCGGGGGTCTTACTGTACTTTAAAGCAAGTGGTTTCACCAGAGATTCTGGGATGGTACTGTGTTTTTGTTCTTTCAATTAATGGAGGTCTAACCTTTTCAAATACGGGAACCATTTGTTTCATAGCCCGTAATCAAGCCAGAGGACTTTCAGCTTCCAAGAAATGAAATCTGTAGGCAGTTTTCAGAAAATATTGAAGGCTGTGACCATATATGTAGGTGGAAATTTAAATGCAACTGGGTACATTTTCAAAACAAACAAACAAGAACAGCTAGAAACCCTCCCTTCATGAAAGTTTCCAAATGTCAGAGAAAACCCCTCCTACTGGGCATTTGTAAGGTGCCCTTGATGGATACCCTACAATGGACACTTTGCTAAAAACACAAATAGCAGAGTCAGAAGGGGATCTATCAACGCACCCTGTTCCCCAGGCCTGTGCTAGAGGCTGAAACCTTGCCATTTCCCCCTCATGGCTGGTATGTACCTATCATCTACACCCATTATATTTGCCACTCTTCATGCCACAATGAGTTTGCCCAACTGTAGGATAGTCTCATTATCAAAAGGGATATGTATGCTTTAAAAAAGATAGCTGTGCCTTATTTCATTCAAAGAGCATTACAGAATGGCTCACTTCAGAGGTTTTAAAATATGCAAACACTTCCCTCCCTAACTCGTGACTCTTTATGTTTCCCCTACAGTACTACAATCAATCTTTCCGTTGCATTTTCAATCCCTCTTCACTCTGCATTTCAAAAAAACAGTGAAGATGAATAGGGACAGAATAAATGAAAAGGTAATGGCATGCAAATGAGCCAAACAAGGTGAAAAGCCTCATATAAAACACAACACCTTTTCTTATGTTAATACAACAGTGAAGGAGGCAATGTTTATTCATACTCTTTCCAGATTTTTTTAGGTATTTGGAACATGCAAGGCTAGTAAGAATTAGTTTAACAGCCCTTCAGATGTCTTCCTTGTAAAGCTGAGTCCTCCATGATGCTTGCGCTTTAATACTCTTTTCATTTAAACATCAGTAGTATTAAGTAGGGCTTTTTTAAATCGCACATTAACTGGCGCTAATTTCCCTTGTACCCATATTAATCACGTTCACAAGTATCAACCACTTTTCACAAACGAATGTCTCCACCCCCAGATGGGGTCTACAGCGACATGCATTATCCATGACCACTATAACCAGTGACCAGGCTGGCTTGCAACAGCACCATTTTAGTGTGACACACACACACACATTCCAGAGGGCACCATGGGAGAACAGGCAGCACAAGCGTTGAGCCACAGGGCTCTTCTACTGGCCAACCTTAATATCTCAACGAGTCTGGACTCTTGGTTTAAAAGATCCCCCCCATCTCATTGTGCACCATCAGGCAAAGTATTCACAGGCAGGATTCTGCTCTCACTGAGAAGAGCAAGGCTGAAGTTCTTAATAATTATGTGCCTTGAAATCAATTCTAGCTTATGGCTACCTCCAAAGGGTTTCCTACATGAAAAGTACTCTACAGAGAGCTGGCATGCCAGTTCCCGCTTCTTGTGGCACTCTGGGATCACACAGCTCACCCAAGGCCTCATAGGTGGTAGGGCACACACAACCCCCTTTACTCTCTCTCTCTCTCTCTCTCTCTCTCTCTCTCTCGAGTTCTTGGCTTTCTTCCAGGAGGCAGGCTAGAGATTCAAGCTCCTGCTCCCCTGTCATCCAACTCACCGAGCCATAGCGGCACAGTACCAACATTTACACAAAGCATCATTTATTGCAAAGAACCAACATCCATGGTGAACAAATGACCTACAGTCCACTCACTCTCAGAAGTGACAGCTTTCATTAAATTCAGCAAATGTTTTAAGACAGTAAAAATACAGCTTGGGTCTCATAACGGAAACCCCCCAAATGCATCACCTATGATTGCCACTCACTTCCCTTATTTACCATTGGGTACATTTTGCTTTGTAAAAGAAAAAAACCCAACAACCTTTCATTTTGCAAGGTCTTTGCACATTTGGTGCATGAACTTCAGCATTTTTAGCACATCACTACTTGTATTTTTTTATGCTTACTGCACTCTGTTTCCTTTCAGCGTGAGAAGTATGTACGTCAGTCAGGTTTAACCAAAGTAAACGACTCTATTCCCACAACGTTGCTTCTTTGAAACAGATATGACTCTGCCATAATTGGCTTTACAAAAACCACAAAGAAACAAAAATATCAAGAGCCTCCAAAAGCAAGATTGACCCCATTCTTCAGTGGAGGAGGAGGAGGAGGAGGACTACTGAAAAGTGGAAAGAACATCTCCTTCTGGAGTTTAAGCCAGAAAGTAGAAATGCGAGTATTGTTGGTGTCAACTTCTTCATTTGTTTTTTCCTATTTTTGAAATAGACTCTTCCTCCACCCCAACCTCAGACCCAAGAATGCTATTTAAAAAATAAGGCAGAGTGAAAAGTCTAACAGCACTTATGGGTTACATCCTTAAGAGAGAGAGAGAGAGAGAGAGAGAGAGAAAGAAAGAAAAAGAAATTCATTTTCACAATTGAACGTTTCTCTTCTTTTCCCTTTCTTCTCCTTCCCCTACCCTTCTTCAACAAAAACCCAATCTCCTCAACACCATCTCTCCTAATCCTGCCAAATGGATGGAGGTGTTAAAAGGAGACAGAGAAACATGGAAGAGGGATAACACAGGAGACAGCCTGTATTGTCTTTTATAGTGTATTTTTTGCTTTTTAAACATTGACCTTATATATTGATTATGTTGATTTTCTTTTGCTGTTGTAAGCTGCCTTGGGTCCCCTTGGAGAGAAAGGCGGCATAAAAATAAAGATTGTTGTTGTTGTTGTTGTTGTTGTTGTTGTTGTTGTTGTTGTTGTTGTTGT
>JAHTLZ010003542.1:6146418-6185631 GCA_023846285.1 Phrynocephalus versicolor
CATTAGGAGACAGAAACTTTGCATGTTTGATCCCTGACAGTTCTGCTTATAAATATCATTCTTTGGATGTTTTAGAGAGACCTTCGTCTGAGCCCTAGACAACACCTCTCAGTAGGCAACTGTAAGGTAAAAGGCAATCAGTAGGGCCTGGTATAAATCAGCTTTCTAAGACCCTGAGACATGATTCCACCTCCACCAGGAGGACAAATTCTCCAGGGGTGGAGGAATAAACAGGTTATGTACGTAATTTACTATTCTGAGCATGGGGGAAAGAAAAGGTAGCAATGAAACCAAGGAAGCCCATATCCTACACAAAATGCACGGTGCCACTTTCAGAATCATTGGAATTCATAAAGGAAAGTTCCTTACTTGGTGGCAGGGCCTCATCCACTCTCTGATAACGACTAACATCTTGGCGAACGGAGGGAAGTGTTCTCAGCGGCTGGTGGCCATTGGCTTGTTGGGAACCTTAAAAACCAAAGAATCTCTTCAGGTGCATTTTTACTTTAAGGCATGAAGTCACACACAGCATTACGCTTCTGTCTCAAATTAAATTTCTCAAAGGAAATGTGACTCTAAAGGTAAAACTTCTGAAGATTACCACACTTCCCCCCCTCCCCCGAAAAGGATATACAGTGGAGCCTTGTATAACAAACAGCTTGTATAACATAAAATCTGTACAACATAAAAAATTCTGAAGATAGGGGAAATTTGCTTAACATAATTGCCTATGGGGAAAATCCGTACAACATAAAAATGGGATTACTCCATTTTCAATGCATTCCTATGGGAATTTGTATAAAGGAAAATTTGCTTAACATAATTTCATCTGGAACGAATTAATTCCTTTATACAAGGTACCACTGTATCTTGTTTCATTTATGTGCCACAGCCCAAACACTTTTCTCTCTTTTTTACTCTCTTTAGTCTGTAGAGGGCTGGATGGATATTTCAGTGAGTTAGGCATCTGACTGCAGACTCTAAGACCAGGAGACCATTTCCCCCACTGTCCATCCCAGAAAATGCAGCCTATGTGTCTGTGGACAAACTGCACAGTCCCAGGATGCTCCCCAGAAGTTGGGAATGGTAACCCTAGGAAACCCGGAAAAGGGTCGCCATAACCCAGAATTGACTGGACAGACACATACTTATTATTTGCCTGAAGAGTCATGGGAGAATAATTGGCAATGGGGTTAGTTATGCTTATATCAGGCATGTCCAAACTTCAGCTCTCCGGATGTTTTGGACCAAAACTCTCACAGTCCTTTGTCATTGGCAGTCTAAGCTTAGAATTCTGGGAGTTGTGGTCCAAAACATCAGGAGGGCCGAAGTTTGGACATGCCTGGCTTATATGCTTGCTTAAGGAATAGGGATGGACACAAAATGAAAAACGAAATGCTGTTCCGTCATGTCGTTACGTAACGAAATGAAACAAAACGGAATGACATGAGGAAGCAGGATTTCATTACAGACGAAATGAAATGGCCTTTTTTTGTTGTTGAAACAAACCATTTCATTCTGTCTATAAGCTGCTTGGAGAAGAGAAAAAGTTTTTTTAAAAAGGTCCGGGCTTTTAAAAAAATATTTTCTCCTCTCTCCCATGCCACACCAGCTGATCGGTGCTGGGGGGGGGAAAGGTCCCCCCCCAGTGCTGAACAACTGAGAGGCGGGGCTTGGGGGAGGGAATTTTTTTTTAAAAGCCCAGGGTTTTCAAAAAACTTTTGGTTCCTCTGTCGCTTTCCAGCCCCCTCCCCCCACGAACCACTTCGTTAGTAGTTCATTTTGTACATTTTTTTTTGAAAAAAATCATATGAAACAAAATGAAAAAAATGTGTGTGGGGGAGGAGGAAAGGAAACAAAACAAAACATAATATTTTCATTTCGTGCTCATCCCTATTAAGGAACCATGTATCTGTTTAAACAAAGCAGGACTCCTTCTGCAGGAAAGGAGATGACAAAAAGAACCTTTGCCTTGCACTTCATTCATCCCCGCCTGAAAAGAGCAGACCCTACAGAAGCAGAACAAACAAGGAGGTTGAACAAAGACTGGCCTTGAAGTGCCTCTCGCCTGAACTTTCAGCAAGGTCTTTATTTTGAAATATCACTCCTGCCTCCTTGTGGAGGTAGAGTGGACAGCACTCTGTGTCCAGATGACTGGATGGCATGAGAGACTGAAGACGTACAAAATAATGCAGGGCATGAGTAAAGTGGATAGAGGGACACTCTTCTCCCTTTCACAAAATACCAGAACTAGGGGAAATACACTCAAATTGAGAGCTGGGAGAGTGAGAACAGACAAAAGATTTTTTTTTTAACCCAGCATGTTGTTAGTCTGTGGAACTCCCTGCCGCAAGATGTGGTGATGGCATCTGGCCTGGATGCCTTCAAAAGGGGACTGGACAGATTCCTGGAGGAAAAGTCCATCCCAGGTTACAAACCATGATGGAGATGTGTCATCTCCAGGCTTAAAACCGGGGTACTTCAAGGGCCAGATGCAGGGGAGTGGTATCAGGAGACAGATAGCTATTCTTGTGCACTCCCAGACGCATCTGGTGGGGCCACTGTGAAATACAAGAAGCTGGACTAGATGGGCCTTTGGCCTGATCCAGCATGGCTCTTATGTTCTTATGAACCAACACTGCTTAACACCTTTACATCCATAATACTGTACTCAAAACCTTCATATGGCCTTTTTTTTGGGGGGGGGGGATATGAGATGGCTGCAGGAGTACGTTAACTTCCAGTAAGTAGACAATACTGTGAATACACGCAGACGTTGATCACAGCTCCAAAGAACTTGGCATCCTCTTGTTGGATATTTAATGTACTCAAGAGCAAGGAATACCTTTCTAGGATGTCCATCACTGAATGTACTCTATGAGAGGCTGCTTATGAGGCAAAGCACTTTAATAAGCTTAAAGTTCCAGTGCCAGCTATCTTTACAGGGATCCTGGAATGGAGGGGAAGTAGGGTGTGGGTCCTCCCTGGTATTAGCTGAGGGTGTGTGGGGGGGGGGGGTTGAGCCCGACAGACATCCTCAAGCAAAATGGAACCATCACTCCATTGAATTTGAGGCCCCTCACATAATATCCATCAGAAGGGTTTTGAAATAGTACAACCCTGGGGGGGGGAATTATAGCTTCTAGTACAGTTGAACCCCCAATCTACCACTTCTCAAAGTTATTAAGGATGCTTATTCTCAGTCTTATCTCGTAGGCTAACAAGCAACACTGAATCTTAAAACATGGAGCGAACTTCTAGGTATTGACGGAACAGTATTCGCGATGAAATCTCATTGACTGGAGGGAAGGAAAATCATTTATGCTTCTCGACCCTGCCCTCAGTTGAAGAAGCAACAAGCTTGTGGTGTTTCTTCTTTTGCTGAGCCAGATACACCTGTTTCCAAGAGGCAGGAGAAAAAATGGGAAGAGTATGAAGGAGCCATTTGTATGTTATTTGCAAAGAAGAAGAAAGGCCTGCAGCACAACTTGGCCAAAATCCTCTTGCTGATCATAAAGCCAAATCATAATTTCAGATCTGTTCCTTCTCAGTAAACAAACTATTTTTGCTGTAACTTTCAGGCAGACAAAGTCATACCTGAAAACCCCAGAAGGGATATCAGGAATAAACAGACTAAAAGTTACTGTTTGACTTATGCAAAGCAACAGGATTTTGGCCTTCAGCTCACAATCTCCCCTGAATAACTAACATCCAGAAAAATGTGTTTGTTTAAACAATTGCAGTTTTTGTTTGCATAGTGCATATGCATTGAAGCGAATTCTTCCTAACACAAGTGGTCTTGAACACGGATTCTTCTATGAGCCTTATACATAATGCAGGCGGAACACTGCATTTTTATTAGTCCTCTAATGTTTAGAACTTCTAGTAATATTTTCCCTATAGTTATAGCAATAGCATGTTCAATCAGTAGTGAAGCTGTGTTTCATAGGAATAAAGTTCCAACAGCATCAGTAAGAGGAGTCAAAAGAGCAGGATGAAAAATGTGAAAAACACAGGGGCTTTGCATTAAGAACAAGCCCAAACGTACACACATTTTATTTCCTTTTTTTTGGTTTGTTTTTATACCTTTAAGATTGTTTTATTTAAGATGTGCAATTCACAAGCTCTATTTTGTTTTAGAAACGTACACAATTTTTCTCATTTTTTTCAGCACTGGAGATGACTTACACCAGGAGAATCTTTATACCTCAAGCTTGATAGAGAATAAACTTTGCATTTTCTTATTAGGCTACTTGGCCTGCAATCATGAGCATCCTTACCTCTGGATAAATTTATACAGAACTGACCGGAAAACAACTGGAGAAATGTAAATGGCAGCACTTTTAAAGCCAGGGAAGAATAGGCTGATATCACTTATAAATATTCAATTCATTTGTTATTCCATGTTGTTATCCCATCCATCCATCCAAATTATATCTATGTTCCCTTTCTCCCCACAGGGGATCCAAGGCAGCTCACTAAACTAGGTGACAACCACAGATTTTAAAATGTCATAAAACTATACAGTACTTTAAATCAACTAACATGCAACAATATTATAAATACTACAGTATTAAGAAACAGTTTTATAAAGATCTAAAGTGATGACTCTAAATTCAATAGACCACCCAGAGTAGCCATCTGGCCAGAGTGACAGGATACAAGTAAGTAAAATGAATGAATCAATGAAGCATTCCTAAGAAACACCACCCCCAATTGTTTAAAAGTCTGTTTGAAAAGGAAGGTGGTTGCATGATAATGGAAGAGGAGAAGGTTAAAAGTCATTCTTTGGATGCGTGCTTCTCTCAAGAAAAAAATCTGTGATATACTTAGATCGTAATATATGAACCACATTGTGATGGGGGAACTACTGTACTGGTATCCCACAAAATTACATAAAATTAATCAAGAAATCCCAGATAATTATTGGAGGAACTGTAGAAACAAGGGCACACTAGAACACATGTGGATCTCTTGCCCCAAAGTGGAAACATACTGACAGGAAATAATTAAATGGATAGAAACTTTATTAAATCAAAGAACAATTATAAATGAAGCTTTATTATTATTTTTGATATTTAAGGATGGAAATAAAATACTTTATAAAGATCCAATTGCAAATCTAATTGGTGTAGTAAGAGCTGAAATTGGAAAAGAAACTGGAGAAATGCTCACGATCTCTCACTACAAAAATATGTGAACAGAATCTGACAAATGGTCCTTATGGAAAAGTTGACCTATCAAATTAAAATATATAGAGGGGAAATAAAACATGATAAATTTATGAAAACCTGGAAACCTTTATTAACCTATGGAATTAGCACAAGAAATGAAGAATGTGCTATGGAAAATTATTAGAAAGAAAAGAAGATGCAAAGGGCAGAAACCCAAGGCAAAAAAAATAAAGTAAATTTAAAGTAAAAAAAAGTCTGAGGAAGGTTGATAGGAGACCTCCAATTTATACTCCATGTTGGCTTCACTTCACTCTAGTCTGAATATTCTCATTAGATGGACAATGGCCAGGAGTGTGAGAAAGTCACAACTAGGCAACCTTTCCCACACCCATTAAGTACGGGTCATTAGCAGTGGCCTTCCTAGTGGAGGGAAGATCAGGGTGAAGTAAACCAGTGAGAAGGTTGAACTAGAGGTCTCCTACCAACTTTCCTTAGACTGAAGAAGCTATTTGGGTGAATAGCGAAACATTTTGACCTAACAAGAAAAGAACTCCAGTTGCCACGACTCCAGAAAACCTCACAAGGATGAGTGAGAATCTTTAGAGACAGGATGAGAGAAGGAAAAATAAATATCCCAATAGATGCATGTTATACATCTGTATTGTGTTTCCTCTTGCTCACTTACTATTTAAACTAAACATTTCTGAACACTACAATCTTTCATGATACAGAAGATGAACATCTTGGATGCTCTTTTCTATAGTTTTTCCAGTTTTGCTATAATACTGACCAGCATTCCAGATAAGTATGCATACTATAGGCTTATGTGAGGACTGCATATGAAATTAGCAGTTGTATTCTTATATTCATTATTTAATGATGACCAACATAAGAACTTGGACCCTTACAGACACATTATGCAGGAAACTGGAAGCATTTAAAATGTGGATGCACAAACGAATTCTGAAGATACCTTGGACAGCCAGAATCACTAATGTGGCTGTATTACAGCACATTAATAAAAAGCTAGAATTCCTGAATACTATAAAGAGAAGAAAATTGCAATATTTGGGACATATAATCCTCATTAAGAAATACCATCTGCTTCAGGTTATCCTTCAAGGAAAAATAGGTGGGAAGCATGGCCCGGGGCATAGAAGAACATTCTGGCTCAAAATAATACCTTGACTGTCCTGTCTTGACCCTCATTCCCCTTGAAAACAGTTCCAAGACCATTGGGTCCCCCCCCCACAATCATTACCTCCACTAGCTCCATCCACCTGCAAGGCAGCAGCAACCTCGCCAGCGGCCTCTCCTCCTCCTGCCTCTTCCTCTTGAGACTGGCCACTGGCGGCCGCAGCCTGCAGGCTCTGCCTCCTCTGCCAGATTTCTTCAGCCTCGTCGCCGTCCTGCAACGCGCCTGATGCTTCGGGTAGCTGCCCCTCCTCTTGAGCTGCTGGTATGTTCACGGCCGGCAAAGAGGCCTGCGTGCACACCACTTCCTGGGTCTCCGGGGGAGGCTCGCCACTGGCAGCCTCCACGGCGCAAGCCCCCTCTTCCTCCTCCTGGGAGGAAAAGGCCGGCGTCTCGGGAAACCGACTGCTTTCAAAGGAGGAGCAGCGTGTGTCAACGGACGAGAGTCGGGGAGCGGGGCCTTCGTGGCCAGAGCCGTCGGCCCCCTCGGCGTCGCTTTCTCCTTCCGGCCTCGTGCTGGATTCACTAACGCTCTCCGTCCGAGCGGGGTCGCTCGGCTCCGTTTCGGAGGAAAGCTGAGAAGGTTCCGACCCTTGGTCGATGGACTCGGCTTCTGTCGTTTCCGTTCTGCCGCCCGAGGAAGGCTCCGAAGCGCCGGCTTCCACGTCGGCTGATGGCGTCTCAGCCTCCTGAGGCTGAGAAATGTCGCTGGCAACCAGATCTACTGGCCCGTTGTCCTGAGAAATGCGGGAAGGTTCTTCCTCTTCCCCCACCTCTGGTTCTGGAGGCCCTTCAGGGGTCTCCTGCTGATGACCCGGAGGCTGCGAGGAAGCTTGTGCCTTTGGAGCTTGCTCGTTTTCTTCGGGGACCTGCCTCGGCGTGGTGTGGCTTGAGGAGCTATTCAAGAGGCTCAACTCAGTGCCCCTGGCAGCACCGTTCAGCATGACCAAACCACCCCCATCCTCATCCAGGGAAGACTGGAACCCCAACGCTTGATGGTATTCGTGCTCCTCTTCGTCGGAGTCAATGTGAAGCATTGCATTGAGCCTCGTGTCTGTGGGGAAACTACTTCTCAGCTTGGGAGACGCCCCAACAACACGCTCAGTGCAAGTCGACGACCCAGGCCTATAGCGATTGCTTTGTTCTATGGCATCCAGGTAGTCGTTCAGAGAGTCCTGGCGGCCTCTGGGTGCTGACGACCTCGAAGCGGCAGAGGTCAGGTCCTCCTGATCTGTTTCTAGAGTGGCACTAGTCCTTAGGGAATGCCTTGTGAGGGTGTCTCCGGCTGATTCTTCATGGAGTGGGCCATTTGAACAAGCTGGAAGTGAGTCATGATGCGCGGCTGGTACATCCTCATCATCAGAAGGGCTGCCCAAGTCTCCATTTATAGAGTTTGCGACAAGCAGAGTCCCCACTGTTTCTGGCGAAGCATCTATCAAGAAACAACAACAACAACAACAGGTTCTTGTCTGTTGATGGAAGCTGTGGGTCTTAATCCCTCTTGTAGTAGTACGAATCTGAGCAATTCCCTCCCCCGCTGACATACTTGATCTACTGGGCATTCGGGGGCATCTAAATTAGTAAGGAGTTTGGTTTCCACTCAAATTGCTAGCAAATGTGTCATCAGCAAGAAAGGACACAGCTCATTTTTCTAGTGTGCACAGTCTTGTAAGTGAAATTAGACAGATCACACAATAGTCCCAGCAGTGTGGCACAAAGCCACAAAGTCTGGGGGCATGATATAGAGCAGTAGCTTGAGATGTATTTTCATCATGAATAGGGTTGTTGTGTCCTATAAACCTAGGGAATATAGAATTACTGTACACCTATGAATTACCCACAACCAGAAAGTAAATCATTATCATTAATAGTGTAACATCAAGTGAAAGGGTGGAAAGAAAAGAAATAATTCCTGTTCCAGAAATTTACATTCTTTTGTTTCATTCTATCTGTTCTTCATCTTTTAACATTTGGAGCGTTGTTTACTATGGGAAACTGAGAAGCACAGGCAGCTTCCCCAAGTAAATAAGATTAAAATGTATTTTAGAAAACAACCCTTGTCAAGAAATGAAGAAAATGCAGATTAAGAGTACAGAGACAACTTTTAGAAGATCTGTCTGTAAAATCAAGAAACGTACTAGATTAGCCCCTTGTCCAGTTCCGAATGCTTAACCATCCATATATTAGCAGAAGGAAACTAAGAGGAGCAGAGGACTATAGCCTCATTAAATCTTCAGTACAAATGACAGCAATGAACATAGTACAAGACCAAAGAAAATGCTTGAAAGGTTTGATCTTAAATACCATATATACTCGAGTTTAAGTCGATCTGAGTATAAGTCAAGGCCCCTCTTTTAACCCCCCAAACTGGGGAAACTTATTGACTTAAGTATAAGTCTAGCGTGAGAAATGCAGCAGGGCCTGGCAGCTCCTCCTTTGTCAGCTGAGGGAGTGGTGTGTGATGTTTAAAATGACTTTTAGCCATCGAGGCCAGAGTTTGCTTCAGTGGCTAAAAGTCATTTTAAACATTGCGCGCCACTCCCCCGTGATGCAGAGGGGGGGTCAGGAGAAGCGGCAGACAATGTTTAAAATGACTTTTAGCCACCGACCCAAGCACTTCCCTCAGTGGCTAAAAGTACTGACCTGAATATAAATCGAGGGCCCCTTTTTCAGTCCAAAATTAGGGCTGAAAAAATAGACTTATATTTGAGTATATAAAGTATTTTAACTGATGGTCATTTAACAACTTATATTTTAATGTTTGTTTTGGTTCTCCTTAATTGTTTCCACTTCTTCTGGAGTGTGCTTTCAGATATTGTTTTAAGAGTAATTAAGTGCCACAGATGGTCATCAAACTAAATAACAAAATAAATAGGATGTCCTTTCAACTGGCTAAGGAAAATACATGAAATTATAAAAAGAAACCCACAGATCAGCATTATCTTATGTGCAGTTTTAGCAGGAGATAATTTGGGGGGGAAACTTTGTTAGGAAGGGTATAATGTAGCAATCATTCTGCTCTGTGGAAGAATGGTAAACTGGGAGTGGAACAGTGACCTGGACATAATCAAAATTATTTAAGAATTATTAAACCCTTTAAGAAATAACAATTTCTGTTCCTATCCTGTGCCATCTCTCAGCACCTGAGGATTGTGATAACTCAGTCTCGTTTAGTAGTGCCAGTAATTTCAACTCACTGAACCCATGAGTAATATAGTGGCTGAAAGCTGTGTAAAGAAAATGTAATGCAAGAGCAAAGTAGGTTCAAATGAATGGCAAAGAGGCACCTAAGATGGAAATGCTCACCTTCCTGGACGGAAGACATAATCTCTACCTTGAACTGAAGACAGCCACTCACATGGTCAGCTGGAAGCCGCCGGCCAAGGTTATAGCTCAGAATTTGGTCTCTGCAAAAGGGAAGAAAAATATGAACTCATCTATGTGTTCTGCAATGGTCAAAATGCTTTCATTAGAACTGAGCCAAAGCAGGGAAACAAATTTCACAAACAGATCCATACATCTTCACAAGTAACCTCGGTTTTTGTTGACTACGACAGGTGCAAACACTGTTTTCAGGGGAAAGATATGAGACGGGGGGGGATATGGATGCTTCTTGTCTTTCTTTGTTGCACTGTTGGGGCAGTGAAAAGAGAGCGGTGCCCGGATTCTGCCCAAGGAAACAGCGGATGGAAACTGGTAGCTGAATTCTTAACTCAAGAGAGATGACAGTGGTTACGATCTGAAACTGGGCTCCGCAGCTGACCGCCACTGGTCCATAATTTTTTAAACCTCCTTTTTAGGTTTTGCTCTCCTGCTGGTTAAGAGGCCTCAGGGTCTAGACCAAACTAGGTGGCAGTGAGAGATGTTTGAGGGATGACCTCACAAGAACACACTCATCATCACACCTTGAAAAGGGCATTCAAGCAAAGGAACCGGTACCACGGAGAACTAACTCCTCAATTCAGGGAGTGCTTTTCCCTCCATTTGCCTGACTGGCAGCTGCCCATGTTGGAAGTGGCATGTTAGTCTGCCAATTTGAATTATAAGTAACTAAAATACTGTAAGTGTTGATGGCTTCAGTACTTGATTTGGATAAATAGGTTACATTTAACTAATCTATTTCGCTTCATTCAGTTTATTTTGCAATAAATTTAGTTTAAGGATTAAATACCCTTCACGGAATGAAAAATACAATATTTTGTGTAAATAGTAATTAAGCTGGAGTGCAAAGCAGAGGGTATTAGTGGCTTAATGATACATTTACTTTGATGATATTCCATACTGTACTTACTTTATACTTACTGTAATGATATAGCTACCTTAATGAAATTAAAATATTAACAATACAGTGGATTTTATTTATTTCCCAAACACATTTATATTCTATGAGCTGCAAAAGGGTGTAAGGTCATTTCAGAAGGTTAATAAACACTTTGCCTTATTGGTTTTAAGTTAATACTTGCAGGGGCCCAATACTAGGACCCAAAGAAACCACCTGATCTGTCCTCTGATGTGCGATGAGTTATTGTAATCCTACTTAAAACACAGCAAATATGCCTCATGGTGACATATAAGCAGATATCAACTTAATTAGCACATGTAACTTTAAGGCAAAAATGTTTGGGGTGATAAATGCCCTTCATTTTGGTGACTTTTGTTCTCCGTGTCTCCCGTGTTTGTGCTGTGGCAATGCCCACCATGCTCAAAACACAAGATAAATTTTACATGTCTTCACATTCTTCCCAGCTGGGCGTTAAGACAGAGATTAAGAGAGGCTCCCCTCCTTCCCAGCTTCTGACACCTTTGCCCCATCCCCAACCCACCCACCCCCACCCCCAAGTCTCCGCCCTCAACATAGTCTCCTGGTTTCCTTTTCCAGAAGCCCTGTCTTCTCTCTGAGTTCAGTTCTTGTTGACCCTAATTACTCTACTGCTGACTTAAGGGAAGAAAATTATTCACTATTTTAAAAGCCTGCCACTAGAGTACAGACAGACCGGAGTGGGGCGGGATGTCCTGTGTGTTTTCCTCAGCAGAAGGTCAATGTAACTACTCTTGTCCTTCCATTCGAAATGCAGCGATATCAGGGCTAATAACTGGGCAGCATGGTCCCTATCACCACCACAATAACTATCCCATCCTTGAGCAACTGGGATCATATTATAGACAAAAGGTAGGTTTTTTGTGTGTGAATGATAAGTGCTGAAGTAGCAGGGATGAGACGGGGAAATGCACAGAAGTCAAAAGGGGAGTCAAGGGGAGTTCAGGGTGAAGAGTTTTGTGAATGTTTCTCAGGTTTCCTATAAAAGACGTCTGAGGGCCAAAAAGGTTTACCCCTGAAAATTTGGAGCAAGACCAGTTTTAACACTCCATATTTTTAGCAATATGGAAAAACAGTCCAAGAGCAAAACTGAGCAACTATGACTAACAGTTAGAGGTGGACCTGCCTTCCTGGTCCTGCCCCTTCCAGGTGCTGCCTCTGAGTGGGCCCCCATGGGAGGACATTGGGCTGGGGAGCACTGAACCTCTGAAAGGGTGGACTTGCATGGGGCAGCAGTTCGCGTCCGTCTCTAATAACAGTCAATAAAGATCAAGACAAATGAAGATGCTTAGCACCATATTTTCCCTTGAGTTGCCTTTCTTATTGAAGGGAGGAACGAAGTGGTATTTTTTTTATTTGCATGAGACGGTCGAACAATTTATAATATGAAACATAGGTAAAATTAAAAACAATTTTTTAAAAAGCTCAGCAATGTTTTTGTTATTTTTCTAGCAGCCTATGAAGGTATTACCCATAGTCTAGTCTTGCTTTTTTTAATGGCTGCAGGTCTCCAAACTTCTTTTTTACTGAAACAAATTAAATGGGGGGGGGGGGAGGAAAAGAAACTAGGAGGTCCCAAAACTGGATACCTTCCGCCCCCTAGTGGTGCTGGAAAAAAACATTTGAATACAATATGTGCTTTCTGCATTTATTGTAGCTTTCATTGCAATTCCTGGGTCAGGGGAATGTTTACTTTAATTCAGGATCTAGGAAGCATTTATTGTATTAACAACTAGTAGGTCTATCCATTCTTATGGTTTCTCAAATGTTATCACAGGCTGCCTCTCCTAAGCACTCAGTTCAGTGTACAAAGCTCAGTGAAACCTATGTTTGGGAGGCCAAGAGTTTCCTACTTCTTAGGCGGATTGTTTATAGATCCTTGGATCAGACATAAGGGCTGGCTTATATCAAAGCTTAGGAAAGCTACTTTTTTTGTCTATAGCTTCTGGAATCGCTCTGCCTATCCTGTCCACGGTAATTTAGGGAGCTATCATTTTTTTTAAAAAAAAGCAATTATACCATGACAGAGGCTGCTCTCAACCATCTCAGCAGGCTGTTATAGTTACTGCATGGATTATTGCACTACTCTCCTTTATGCTACAACTGTTCTCTTTTTGACGGGAGCAATGGTACTCGGAGGAATTGTCACTCAGTCCGAAATGGAAGGCGCCACTTGGAAAAAAAATAAACATGATCTCCAGGTAGCAGCCATAACTTGTACACTTGCTCCCACTTGGTAAATGTTTGTGGCTTCCAATAGTCCTTTTACCAGGAGAAAAGCAGCATTCAAAAATGCAGCAAATATATCATTAAATAAATAGAAAAGAAAAGAAAAATGAGTGTTTGGCTTTTGAAAACATGTAAGGAATTATGCAAAGTTGTCTGGAATGGTAGAGATGATGTTCCGTCATCCAGCAGTGTGCAAATTTATTATAAACACCTCTATTAGTCAACTATATCCCAATACTTAAATTTCAAATTTGGTGACACTTTTGCACTTCATTCTATTGTAAAAACCAGCATTGCTTAGGAAAATTAGTATTAATTACTCTTGACCTCTAACCCGTGCTTGGAAATCAAGCATGGGTGTTCTTCGTCCAACACTTAAAAACCACTAACCAGTCCAACAGGACTCTTTTGTCAGCCAAGCCCAGGCAAAACAGCCTGGCCTGTCTGGTCAAATCTGCAATATATTTTGCTTACCTGAATCAATACCACCTTGGGAAAAGCTGACAATTGTTTTCAAACTGAATTTGTCTTTCTCCATTTATGCAACGTGGGGTTTTTGTTTTGTTTTTTGGGTGGGGAAATCTGTGAAAAAGGAGGCCATTTGTTTACAAGCTGATTTATTTCTGGATAGTCATGCGATAGCATGACAACACTGTGATGAACTACAAACTTCACATAATTGAAGGTAGGCTCTCTCTTTCTTTTAAATAAAATCTTCTCTTATCAGTTTTATTGGGTGGCTATTGCATTTAACTCAAAGTATTCCACGGACTTCAGGATGTTCTAAGTCACTGTGTGAAATAAAGTATTTCCGCGAGGAATGACCAACCACCTGCTGAAGCCACATACAACCCCCACACACACTTTTTATTGTGTACCTATTTGGCTCCAGCCAACAGTAATTTCTCCCTGTGTACGCCTCACTGAAATCTGCTCTTAAATAAATTACGGGGGAAATTTCTCCATATAATTACTGGTCTCCTGGATGCAACTAAGAAGCTGCTTAAGAAGACCTGTTGTGAATCTTAGAGATGTTCCCAGAGGAAATGCAGGAATCAACCATGCTGAAAGAGCATCTCTGGTATCACATACCCTACTATATACTGCACTAATCTTCCTATGGACATTTTTCATTCAAACAGAGAAATCAGAAATGTCACCAGACAAATGTAGTACTGAACTACTGGGTAGGGGGCACTTTTATATGGTATTTTTCTTATGCAGGTGCCACATTTACTGGACAAATTATGAAAGCCCTTAGGTAATTTAAAGAGCTCCATTTCGAGCAGAATCTTCAGTGACTACTGCCACTGCTATTGATCAAAATACTCTTTCGGCTTCTGTATTGTAAGGTCTCCGCAAAACACTATGATTCATTTTCCCCTTAGGTGTTGCATTCTTTTCCCTACAATGCAATAAAATGAAGTATAACAATAATCTGGCCTAATAATATCGCCTCATCTTGCATACAAATTTATAGCACATTTATATGCTATATATCTTTGTCATCAAAGCTCTAGACTAGTAAGCACATTCGTCTCTTACTATAAATTTAAAAACTTGTGTCATCTAAGATTTTGCAGTGCCTTGCTAGGTACTCGAGAACCATATGAACGCAATCAGTTTAACAAACTGTTCACTAGGGAACATCATGTAAAAGTAGCAAAACATTCATAAAAGCATGGCCAGTGTAGGAATCAATTAATGAATTAATGCTGCCTTCACCTTCAACAAAATTAGTTGCAACTCTTATGGATAAAGGGGCAGTTTACTATTTTTGAGATGTTGAAATAACAAGACCAAAATGTGTTGTCAGTAAATTTGCACACTACTGTATGAACCCGTGCCTGACAACTCTGTATATTCCAAGAAAAATAAATCTATATTGCTTTAAATACTTAATACACAGGCGGTATTGAGGGGAAGAGCCTGACAATAAATGGAAGACAAAAAGATACCCTTAGAGGTTACAAAACACCCTGCAAGAATGGGAACACGGCTTCTTAGCTTCCTGGTAAAGCAATCGATTATTAGGTGCTATTACGTTTTGTTAGATGGGAACACCTTTCTTTTACCCATGGCTAAAGCAAAATGAACAACAAAAGTATATTTATTTACCCAATGGCATGCCTTTCCAACAGTCTTTGGACTGGTATGGTGAGTTTCCCAAGAAAGCGCTTGATGATCGGCCGACTCTTGGCAAATTTATCTTTGATTTCTATTTCCAACACATCGGTCAAAAGTGCCACAAAGGAATGTTTCTGCAAGGAAAAACAACAATGCATTTAATACTGTAAGGAATATGGGTCCATTGTAGCATTTCAGAATTAATCAGCAGTGCTTTAACATTTTTATTTTATACAAACATACCATCTTATACAAACATTTCAAAGTGCATTTAACCTAAGCATGTGTAAATGTGCACCATATTTGCAAACTTCCTCTGGGCGCAGAAAATATTTATCTCGTTTGTGTGCTAAACAAAAAGCCCTGTATATCTACACACTATCATACACTCTACCACTTAACAATGACATGATAACTTGTCCACACTTATCTTGTTTTTAAGAAACCAAAACTCTGTGTCATGGAAGGCCAAGAGACACTATCATCAGAAGCTTTATTGTTTCCCAGCAAGAATACAGCAGAGGTAAGAAACTCCTGGGTTTTACTCAGGTTTGACCACAATACGCACATAATAGCAGCCAATCACAGGTGGCGCAAGAGTCTGACAAGATGCAGAGGAGAAAAATTAAATCCCCCCTGAGAAGGATCTGAGAGCCGTGGGTTTTCCCACCATCTTCTCTAAAGCCTAAAATGTTTATAGAACAGGCAGTGGAATCTGAGGAACGTTAAAATGGTGGTACAAGTACATCTTGCTGTTGATGCTTGGCTGAAAACTGAAAGCTTTCTTTCACGGGTCTTTCAGGTCTTGTTTATTCTTCTGTGTTTCCCCAGGGACTTCCACTCAGATTTCCTAAATTCTTGCCTATTTCCAATGTCAATCCTCACTCATGCCCTCTCTACAATTATTATATACATATATTTGTATAACTTCTGTGTTTTAATATGATTAATTCTTGTATTTCTTATGTAGTTTATTAATATGTATGTACAGTAATTTGTTATTTATTGTGTTGTACACCACCCTGAGTAGCCCATAGGCTAGACCAGTGACTGATTTTAGAGACCGAGTGCCCAAACTGCTATTCAAAACCTACTAATTTTTTTACAAAGTGCCAATATGGCAATTTAACCTGAATCTAGGTGGCTGTGAAGGGGCGATGTCGGGTGCCCACAGAAAGGGCTCTGAGTGCCACCTTTGGCACCCGTACCACAGGTTTGCCAACACTGGGCAAAATGGAGCAATATAAGTCAAATAAATAAATGAATATCTTTCTTCCTCTTCCATTTAAGAACCTTCACATTTACTACAGAATGATCCAAGAGAATCTGTTGATAAAGTCCTAAAGAAAGTGGCAGCCAAAAAATTCTAAATGTGTCCAACAAGGGAGTTTTATGATACTTCTTCAGGCCCACCATGGCCTAAATTCCTCACCACAGAAGCCTCTGTAGCTTCCTGCTTTTAATATCAAGCATGGCCAATCTAGGTTCTTCTCTGTCGCTCTATTGCTTCCATATGAACTAATTTCATAATAATTTCTAAAATTAGATGCACGTTCCACAGGTTAACTCAGTGAACCACTTTATATATTAAAATGAACATAATTCAACAAACGCTTCTAAACACACATCTTTTTCCCATAACTGAAGTCAATGTAGCAATTTACAAAAGTATACAAGACTCTAGGGCTTCATTTCATTGCAGATGCCAAAACAACTTTGGCAAAATAACTTCCTGTATCTGACCAGAAATTCCTTCAGTAATTAAAGTCAATGAAGCAGTGTCTACATGAAGAATTAAAACAACCTGAACCCTTTCACATCAGGGCTGCTGATGTGATATTATTTGTATGATAGCATTTGTCATTCGCGGAAATTCACAGACTAATCAATTTATCTAGGATTTGCTATCAAGAAAAACACCATTGGGGGGGGAGCCACAATACATTTCAAACACATAAAAGTTGACATTAATAGACACTGTTAGGGATCTTTACAAAGAAGTACAAAGAGCACAGGGATACTGTGTGTTTCAATTAAATGAACCATTACTTTAGAAATAAGCCACCAGAAGATGTTGTAGGGCAACAGCAGAAGAGAGTTTTAATTCTAAGACAAGATAATCCAATTAGCCTACTTTTCTGCGTGCATCAGAAAGCAGAGTCTATATATTCCTGGCTAAGCTAGAATATGATCATAATTTACATACAACACCAAGTGTATTCATAGCAGCTTTGCAGAGGTAATGGGATCTTGTTATATCTGTATCAACTATCATTCACAGCATTTCCCCTCCATCCTAAATCTTCAGTTCTCAGATATAATTGAATTTTTGAAGAATATGTTGCCAAAATACAGAAGGATTTTCCGTATGCTTCTACATTTCCGTTTTGAAATTCGGAAAATGTCGAAGCAGCACCGCATGATTATTAACTTTATGCCTGAATATGAAAGTCATGTCAGCTATCTGTAATGTGTATGTAAATAAGAGATATATACGTTCTACAGATGTAACAAGACGTTCAGTACCTTACACACTTGGAACACACTTGCTGCAGGTGCTCTGTCTCTGTTATGGGCATGGAATATCACTAGACTCGTAACACACAAGAGGAAGGAGAGCAAGGATAAGATACTGATTTATAAAGAGGGAATAGCAATTTAGGGGGGAAAAGACTGAGTTGCTGACACCAAAATAAAAGATGAATGGTCGCTGAATCACTCAATAAACTGGACTGGAGGATAGCAGATATCACACCGATTTTGAAAAAAGGAAGGAGGGGGGACCCAGGAAACTACAGGCTGGTTAGCCTTATATCTGTCCCAGGGAAGATGGTGGAAAGCCTCATCCAAGAGAAAATCTTAAAACACACAGAAGAACAAACTTTGCTGAGAGAAAATCAGCACGGTTTCTGTAAGGGTAAGTCTTGCCTGACAAACCTTTTAGAATTCTTTGAAAAGGTAAACAGGCATGTGGATTTGGGTGAACTGGTGGATATTGTCTATCTGGATTAGAGATGGGCACGACTAGGGAAAATGACGTTTTCGAGTTGTCGTGTTTCGGAGGCGGCCCGTGTTGGCTCGTTTCCGTTTTTCGCGAAAATTCGCAAAAATTTGTCGGCTCGTTTTTTGTTTTTTCGTCTGTCATACTGGTTTAGGGGGGTAGCGGGCTCCTGGAGGCACCTCTTTTTTTGGGGGGGTGCCTCCTCTCCTCACCCGCTAGGAAGGGAAAGCAGGCTCCAGGAGACCCCTCCACATGGGGGTCTCCTCTCCTCACCTGCTGCTGCAAAAGGGCATGCATAGCCATATGGATATGCATACCAAGTTGCAGACAGAGACACAGCAGACTGGCAGAGGCACCCCTCTTTTGGGGGTGCCTTCCCTGCATCAGTCAGTCAGGCCTCGGGGGCATGATGGTGTGCATGGCACACAAATCTGCCGCTGAGCCGAGCCGAGTAGGAGTCAGCCAGAGCCACAAGTGACGGACTGGTCTGCACCCGCTGTGTCTCACAAAGAAGGGAATCGTACTTGCGTGTAGTGCAATGCAAGTAGATCTGGCTTAGGGGACAGCAGCTTAGCGCAAGGGCTAGGGTTAGGCTAGTTACTGGTGAGGTTAGGGTGACTATTGGGGTGGACCTCTGGGTGCCTCTCTGACCCACTAAGAGGACAGTGTACTGTGGCGTATGGGTAAGGAATCAAGGATTAGGGTTAGGGTTAGGGGGCTAGGGCAGGGTTTAGTGGGCTTCTTGGCACATCCCAGAAGTCTCAGTGGCCAAGTGGCCATTGATGGCTCCAAAAATTTGCATGGTCACTCCCACATGGCCACTTGGCCAGCCCATCATTGCGCAGGTGTAAATAAAATAAAATAAAATAATATCAATGGAGACTGAGAGTGAGAGAGGACAGGGGAGGAGACATTTTGTTGCAACAAAAACCCACTGCTACTGTAAAAATTCTGGCAGTTTTATAATAGCAATTTTCGCATGTTTCTGTGGTGCTTGTGTTTTTGGACCACAATTTCAAAAAAAAATATTGCGGTCGCCGCCCCATTTTGGATCCCCCGCCCGCACCGCATGGCATTGTGGCGACTCGAGTCCGGCTGCCCAGGACAGGACAGGAGGAGAGGGGGGGAGGCCGGGGACCCCCTTCCAGAAACCACCCCTCTGGTAGGTGCCCTGAGCCCTCACTCAGGCAGGCCAGGCATATTTCCCCCGGCTTTTTGGCCCGGGAATGGGGGGGGGAGTTTTAAAACTTTTTTTCTGTGCCGCTTCCATTTGAATTGCATTTGCGGCCGGCCTGGCGAGCTGGCGAGCCGGCGGCGACTTTGGCGGTGCGATGAGGATGCCTGCCCCCAGCGCAGCCCAGGGCCAGGAGGGATGAGAGGGGGGGAGGCCGGGGACCCCCCTCCAGAAACCACCCCTCTGGTAGGTGCCCTCCTGCACCTGAGCCCTCACTCAGGCAGGCCAGGCATATTTTCGCCGGCTTTTTGGCCCGGGAATCAAGGGGAAAAAAACTTTTTTTCTGTGCCGCTTGGCATCGCGGGATGGCTGCGATGCCAGGAACGACCACGACAAATCAGACCCAATTATTCTTTAGTCGGTTCGAGTTCGAGTTCTGGCGGAGTAATTCCCGTTACCGTTTCCATTGCGTAACGAAAACGAGTAACGGAAACGGAAAGAACGGGTTACCTACCTGTAAGGGTAGTTCTTCGAGTAACGCCTCTGTGAATTCCCACTGATGGGTTTAACTGCGCGCCTGCGCAGCTCCCAGACCTTCTAGAGTCTTCTTGTAGCTCCTAGGGACCTCCTCCTGCCCCACTGCGCATGCTCCAGGACTCCCGCGCTGTAGTCCTCAGTTCCCCATGTGTCCACCGCTGCAACGAGAAGAGACAAGAGAGATGTGACGGACAGAGGGGAGGACGGGTGGGGAGTGGGAATTCACAGAGGCGTTACTCGAAGAACTACCCTTACAGGTAGGTAACCCGTTCTTCTTCTTCGTAGCCTCTGTGAAATCCCACTGATGGGAGATTAGCAAGCTAACTTACAGGCGGAGGGCCGTCACGGCAAGGAGTAGGAGAGGACGGCTCTGCCAAAGGCAGCATCAGATCTGGCCCTGACATCCAGCTTGTAGTGCTGCGTGAAGGTGGACGGGGTGGACCAAGTCGCGGCCTTGCATATGTCCTGTAGGAGTATGCCTCTAAGGAACGCAGACGATGTAGAGATAGCTCTCGCCGAATGACCTCTCGGAGAGGATGGTAGCGGGGTCTGAGAAAGTTGGTAGGAAAGGCGAATAGTCTCCACTATCCACCTAGAGATAGTCTGAGAAGTCACAGGAAGTCCCTTGAGAGGA
Source organism: Phrynocephalus versicolor (assembly GCA_023846285.1). Classification (NCBI taxonomy): domain Eukaryota; kingdom Metazoa; phylum Chordata; class Lepidosauria; order Squamata; family Agamidae; genus Phrynocephalus; species Phrynocephalus versicolor. The sequence goes on from JAHTLZ010003542.1 coordinate 6,166,807, forward strand.
CCTGAGGTGTTAATAAAGCGGCGTGGCGACTTCCTGAAGGGCTGAGTCCTGGAGGTGTAAAATAACATGGCTCAGTGCACGTCCAGCGTATGTAGCGCCCTCTCTACGTTAGTTTGTGGCGAAGGGAAGAAGGTTGGCAGCGTAAGAGGCTGGCTGAGGTGGAAGTAGGAGACAACCTTTGGTAGAAAGGAGACATCCGGGTAGAGGGTGACCTTATCCAGGAAGAACTGGAGGAAAGGTGGGTCTACCCTGAGGGCTGCCAGTTCCGATGCTCTCCTCGCAGATGTGATGGCTAGAAGGAAGGCCACTTTGAGGGAGAGGACATGCAGGGGAACAGTAGCTAGTGGCTCAAAGGGAGGTTGCATGAGTCGCTGTAAGACGATTGAGAGGGACCATTGTGGTGGGACCGGGGACCGTTGAGGTCTGAGGTGAGCTGTTCCTTTGAGGAATTGCTTGACTAGAGGATGTCGGAACAGTGATGCTGAAGGAGAGTCCGCAGGCTGATGGGCAATAACAGCCGCAAGGTAGACTTTGATGGTAGAGTGGGCTTGGCCCCTATTGAAAAGGAGAAGAAGAAACTGCAGAACCGTGTCGGCGTCAGCCGGGCAGTATAGAAGACCACGTTCATTAGCGAAGAGTAAAAACGATTTCCACTTGTTTTCGTAAAGGGTCCTAGTGGAGGACTTGCGGGAGTGGTAGAGGACATCTGTCAGAGAGAGTCGACCAGCCATGCCGTGAGGTGAAGGGAGGCGAGGTTGTGGTGGAGAAGTTTGCCTCCCTCCTGGGACAGGAGGTCTGTGCGTTGTGGTAGATGGACAAATTGGTGGGACATGTTCTTGAGGGCGAAGAACCAGTGCTGTCGTGGCCACCAGGGGGCTATGACAATGGTCCGTGTGCGTTCTTGTCGTAGTCTGATTACAGTCCTGTGTATTAGTGGGAGAGGGGGGAAGGCATACACTCTCATTCCTTCCCATGGAGTCGAGAGAGCATCTCCCATCGAGTTGGCGCCTTGACCGGCTCGTGAGCAATATCTGGGGCACTTGGTGTTCGTGGGGGAGGCGAAGAGATCGACTGTCGGCCTGCCCCACAACTTGCATAGCCAGGTGAAGACGTGCTGGGCAAGGGTCCATTCGTGGTCGTTGTAACGGCGGCGACTGAGGTCGTCCGCCACTGAGTTGTCCTGTGAGGCAATGTGGACCGCGGTGAGCAGGATGTGGTTGTGGTAGCACCATGTCCAGATATCGATCGTCAGTCTCAGGAGGGAGCTGGAGCGGGTGCCTCCTTGCTTGTTGAGATAGTGCTGAGCTGTAGTATTGTCTGTAATGATCAGAACGGAGTTGTTCCTGGTCAGTGGGGCAAAGGCCTTGAGGGCGTTGAAGATTGCCATCAGCTCTAAATAATTGATATGCTTGCTTTGGAGAGGTCGTGGCCAGGTTCCATGAGTCCTTAGGCCTCTGCAGTGGGCTCCCCAGCCTGCCGTACTGGCGTCCGTAGTGATGTGAACTGATGGGTATGGCCGTCGGAACGGACGTCCTGTGTCCAAGTGACGTGGGATTGTCCACCACTGCAGGGCTAGGTGGAGAGAAGGGGTAACCCGGAGTCTCTTGGCTGGTGAGTCCCTTAACGGACGAAACCTGGATAGGAGCCAGGCCTGTAACGGCCGGAGCTTGAGCCTTGCGTATGGCAGCACTGATGTAGTGAACGCCATCAACCCGAGAAGGTGTTGGGCCAGTCTGGCGGTGACATAAGAGCGCGGTCCGAATTTCATGACAGCTCTGCGGATCTTTGTTTTCCTGTCGGGAGGTAGAAAGGCCATGGCTTTTCTGGCATCTAGAATGGCTCCTATGTATGATACCGATTGCGTGGGTCGGAGGGTGGATTTCTTTTTGTTTATAGAGAGACCTAGTGATGTAAGGAAGCGTATTGTGTACTTGATGTGATGGTCTGCTTCTTGTTTCGTAGGCGAGACGAGGAGCCAGTCGTCGAGATATGGGAATATATTGACGCCCTTCAGCTGAAGGAACGCGACGACGGGTGCAAGACACTTAGTGGACACCCTTGGGGCGGTGGAGAGGCCAAAGGGAAGAGCCTTGAACTGGTAGGTGTGCTCGCCGATGGCAAAACGAAGGTACTTCCTGTGCGAGTGTCGAATTGTGACATGAAAATAAGCGTCCTGGAGGTCCAGGACCGTGAACCAGTCTCCCTTTTGGAGCAGGGGTATGATAGACTCCAGAGTGGTCATCCTGAACTTCTTTGGCTTGATGAACAGGTTGAGTCTTCTGAGATCTAATACAGGGCGGAGTGAGTCGTCTTTTTTCGGTATGGTGAAGTAACGCGAGTAGAACCCGTATATATCGTGAGGCGGCACCGGCTCGATGGCATTCTTGTCAAGTAAAGTGCGTACTTCTTGGTCGAGGACGGGGGAAGGGGTAGTGACGACTACTCGCCCGAGGGGTGGCCAGTGTTGGAATTCTATGGCGTAACCCTCACGAATAATATCCAAGACCCACTTGTCTGATGTTATGGCTGCCCATTGGGAGAAAAAGGGACACAGTCGGACATCTCCTGGAGGTAGTGATGTGACTGAGGCGAGGTCAGGAGGTATGTTTGGGCTTTCTATCGTAGCGTTTCGCCGATTGAGATCGGCCTGGATGCTGTTGGGCTGGGCGGTAATATGGAGACGATTGATAGGGGGTCTTGCTTCGTTGTTGGTTTCTCTGAGCTGGGTTGTGGTAAGGGCGGCGCCATGGATAAGATGTCTGGCGGGGTGTCTGTTGGGATGTCGAGCCTTGATATGTGTAGGAGCGTGCTGTTCTGCGCATTTTTAAGATGTTGTCAAGGGACTCATCTGTCGTAGCAGCGAAGAGGCCCTCTCCATCAAATGGTGCACCTTCTATCCTATTGCGGGCATCGTCTGTGATAGTAACGATGCGCAGCCAGGCATGCCGGCGAAGGTAAACCGCATTGGCTAGTTGACGAGCCGAGGCATCAGCGATGTGGCATGCTGCTATGGTCTGGTAATCTAGCAAGGTCAAGAGCTCCGCGTGAGCTGTGGTGATTTTAGCTTTATCAGCGTCTGGCAAATGGTCAAATAGCGGGAGCATTTCCAAGAGAAGATGACGAGAGTATGCTTCCATGGCGCAGAGGTGGTTGGTAGTGCGCAGGGAAAAGGATGCCAGGGAATACTGCTTCTTGCCCATAAGATCAAGTTTCTTTCCCTCCCTGTTGCTTGGCGCGGAGGTAGAAGTGTTCTTTGCCCTATTCTGAGTGGCATTAACAATAAGCGAATTTGGAAGAGGGTGTCGAGCGAGGAAGTCCACCTCATCCCCATAAGTGCGGTAGAGATTGTCTATGCGTCTAGGCATGAGAGGTGTAGCCGAAGGCTTCGTTAGCGAGGTTTTAGCTGACTGTAGAAGGGAAGGAATAAATCCCAGGCGCAAGGGTGGGGTCTTGTGCTTCTTGAGGTGTCCAAAGAACTTACAAGAACCCTTTGGATCTGGGAGCTCAACCTGTAGCTCCATGACATGAGCTACCTTGTTGATGATTTTAGAATATGTGGCAAAGTCCTCCTCAGGGGAGACCACTAAGACATCCCCAGGCTCTGAATCTTGAATGTGCCTCTGGTCTTGTGTGGCACGAGAAGAATGAAATGAGTGAGCATCATCCTCGGACTGTGATAACAGAGACTTGTCCATGGATGCTGGTGACAGGGTTCTTTGTCGACCAGATAAGCTGTCAGAAGGCCGCTCCCTAGACTGACGGTCTCCAGATTGGTGAGTGGAGGCTATAGAGCGTGTTGCTGTTCCCGTAGACACCGCAGTGTGCTCTCGATCAAGAGCACGAGATCGAGAGTGTTTAGGAGTAGTCGAGCGCTTCCTTCAAGAGCGGTAGTGGTCGCGGGTGGCATACCGACGGCGCTTCGGTGACAGCGAGGCGGAGGATGATGACGAGCGTCTCCGATATCGGCCTCTCGATCGCGAAGAGGAGTCGGAGGTGGAGGTGGAGCGTCGATGGCGGTGCTTCCGACGCCTCGACAGCGAGCGCTGCTTTCGGCGTCCTCGGTCTTTCCGGGCCGCTTTCTTAGGGCGGCGAGATTTGTCAGCTGTCACAGCGCCCGCATCCTCGCGATAGGAGGAACTGGTGTCGGAGTCTGAGTAGGAAGAATCCCTTGCTCTGCGGGTACGCTTTCGCGGAGAGCGGGAGGGACGGTCCGCCAGTGTGCGGCCAGTATCAACCGTTGTCGTGCGAGACAAAGTCTCTATGCGGAGCGGGGGTGGTCGTGCACGAGCGGGCACATTCCGTAGTTGCGAGGCGCTTTGCGCCGCCTCATCTTGGGCACTCATCGCCGTTGCCGAGAGCACGGGGGAGCGTTGTCGAGGCTCTATGGCGATGTCCCTCGATCGTGAGGTTAGCGCATGGCTGCCCGACCTGGAGGAAGCTGGGGAGGCAGACCTTCGGGCAGCAAGGCGGAGCTCCGTGTTGGTAAGAAGGCTATCTGTAGCCTGGGACGCGGATTGTCCCACCAACATTTGCAAGTGGGCCCGAGTAGCGCCGGATGGCGAGACAGGCGCGGAGGCTTGCATGGTAGACGTAGGCTTCTTTTTAGTTTTTTTGAGGCCTTGTGTGGTCGCAGACTTGGATGACTGGGAAGTCTTGGACGCCATAGAGGCGGATGAAGAGGGTTCTCCTTGGGCCTTGTGCTCCATAGGCTTAAGGGATTGCTCCCACAGATACACTCGGAGGCGACCTTGGCGTTGTTTAAGCGCCGGCTTAGACAATTTCTGGCACTCTTTGCAAGTCTCCGGTTGGTGCCCGTCGGAGACCGATATTTTGTTGGGGCACGTGAGACAGCGCTTGAATAGCGCTCCGGGGGCCATAAACGGCCGGAGGGGGGGGAGGTCTATCTATCTAAGTACTATAAATCTTTTTTTTTTTTACTAACTCTAATTCTAACTATAACAACTAAATAAGAGAAACAAGAGTACTTATCAAACACAAACAGCAGACGTTTCCTTTCTCTAGGAGCTACCGACAAACGTGTCCGTTGCTGGCGGCGGCAAAAAAGGAACTGAGGACTACAGCGCGGGAGTCCTGGAGCATGCGCAGTGGGGCAGGAGGAGGTCCCTAGGAGCTACAAGAAGACTCTAGAAGGTCCGGGAGCTGCGCAGGCGCGCAGTTAAACCCATCAGTGGGATTTCACAGAGGCTACAAAGAAGAACGGGAATTCCGCTAAGTCGTGCCCATCTCTAATCTGGATTTTCAGAAGGCTTTTCACAGAGTCACTCACCAAAGGCTGCTGAGAAAATTGCACAGTCATGGGATATGAGGGCAGGTCCTCTTATCGACTGAGAACTGGTTGAGATTCAGGAAACAAAGAGTAGGTGTCAAAGGGCAATCTTCACAATGGAGAGAGGTGAAAAGTGGTATGCCCCAGGGATTTGTCCTGGGACCGGTACTTTTCAACCAGTTCATAAATGACCTGGAGACAGGGATAAGCAGTGAGGTGGCCAAGTTTGTGGATGACACAAAACTCTTCCAGGTGGTAAAAACCAGAGAAGATTGTGAAGAGCTCCAGAAGGATCTTTCCAAACTGGGGGAAAGGGCTGTGAAATGGCAAATGCATTTCAATGGCCAAGTTTGCGGATGACACAAAACTTTTCCAGGTGGTAAAAACCAGAGAAGATTGTAAAGAGCTCCAGAAGGATCTTTCCAAACTGGGGGAAAGGGCTGTGAAATGGCAAATGCATTTCAATGTAGGAAAATGTGAAGTAATGCATATTGGGGCAAAAAATCCAAACTTTATCAACTCATGGACTCTGAGCTATCCGTGACGGATTAGGAAAGAGATCTTGATGTGCTGCTGGTGGACAGCTCAAAGAAGGTGTCTACCCAGTGTGTGGCAGTGTTGAAGAAGGTCAATTCCATGCTAGGGATTATCAAAAAGGGGATTGAAAATAAAACAGCCAACATTATAATGCCATTGTTCAAAACGAAAGAAAGGCCGCACCTGGAGTATTGTGTGCAATTCCGGTCACCGCATCTCAAAAAAGACATAGTGGAACTGGAAAAGCTGCAGAGGAGAGTGACTGAAATGATTACTGGGCTGGGGCACCTCCCTTATGAGGAAGGAAAGGCTAAAACATTTGGGGATCTTTAGTTTGGAAAAAAGGCACCTGAGGGGAGGGATATGATTGAGACGTACAAAATAATGCAGGGCATGAGTCAAGGGAATAGAGGGATGCTCTTCTCCCTCTCACAAAATACCAGACCTAGGGGACATCCATTCAAATTGAGGGTTGGGAAAGTGAGAACAGACAAAAGAATGCCTTAAAAAGGGGAGTTTTCGTTAACGAAACAATGAAGCAGTTTCATTTTTCATTTTGTGCCCACCTCTGTTTTTCAGTGCTTCTCTCCCCTACCCCCTCCAGGGGCTGCCTCTGAATGAATACCTGCTGAAGGTGGTGATGCTCAGATGCACCAAACATCTGTTTGGTTGAAAAACAAACCAGTTCATGCCCATCTCTACTGTGGATACATGTCTTAATTAATTCTCCTTGTATGGGCTCCATCAGGATTAGTGGACTAATTAGTGACTCTTTCCTGCCCAACCATCTCTGCCTTTTTGCTTCTTCATGCTGGTGCAAAATCATACGGGTTTGCATTAGGGCTCAAAGCTCACTTGTAGGCAGAAGTAAGATCTATATCTTTATCATGGAATTGATTCCACTATGCAAATGCCACCCCAAATCCAGGTCATAGCTATTTGTATCATTCTCAGTCAAAGGAAAGGTCTTTCCAACACTCCCTGCATGGAGATCCAGAAGTGTTAGAATACTGTAATAAAACTGAACAAGAATCTAGATTAAAGATGGGGATGAATTTAAAAATTGTGAGTTATTATAATTTGTTGGGGTTGAGGAATCAATGAATTGATAAAATGCCAGACATGAATTGATTGATGGATGAATCAGTTTGACTCCCCATTAAAATGTTCTTTAAAAAAACACCTTAGAATCTAGATGACCCAAATGTGCAGGGACGCTTCCTCTGCCTCTCCTCTACAAGGCATACATGCTTGGTGAAGATTGGGATTCAGATTTCTAAGCTCTGCACCCCAAAAGACGGCCCTATCAGGAAAGTCCCCCCCCCAAAGACACCTAGGGACACCAAATATGTAGAGAGGCTTCTGCCATCTCACCTGTACTATCCCTCCAAGCTTGGTGAAGGCTGGGTTTCAGACACCTGAGTTATACATCCACAAAGTGGCCCCCACCTAGGAAAGTATCCTTTAGAAACTGGGTTAGGAAAATGAACCAGTTACTTACCTGTAAAGGTGGTTCTTCGAGTGGACCTTCGTGAAGCCACACAGATGGGGTTTCCCAGGCACCCCTGCGCCAGAGGTCAGACTTCCCTAGCAATAGGAAAGTTCGTTAGTCTCCACCCCCTGGCACTACGCATGAGTGGTGGCATTCCCACCTAAATGCCTCAGTTCCTCTTGACCGCCAGGATGACAGGTAAGTACCCATCAAGGTGTGACGGTCCGAGGGGAGGCGGGCGGGTGCTGTGTGGCTTCACGAACGTCCACTCGAAGAACCACCTTTAGAGGTAAGTAACTTGTTCTTCTCCATCGTGGCCTTCATGAAGCCACACAGATGAGTGATTGCGAGCAGTACTCACTGGCAGGAGGGTAGTCAGGCCGTCACAAAGTAAAGCACTGGCCTCTCGAAGGAAGTGGACGACCTCCTGCGGGCATCCATCCTGTAATGGGTCATGAAGGTTTATGGTCTGGACCAGGTGGCGGCATTATAAATATCATCTAGTGGGACACCCCCGAGGAATGCCGCTGAGGAGGACATTGTTCTGTTAGAATGAGCCCAAATAGCGGCCGGCGAGAGCCGTTTTGCTAAGCCGTAAGCCAGTTTAATTATTGAGACTACCCATCGGGAGAAACGTTGGGAGGACACAGGACAACCTTCGGCTGAAGGATCGTAGCAGACAAAGAGTCTTTGTTATTTACGGATGCACTCAGTCCTAGACACATGAAAGGCCAAAGCCCTTCGCACGTCCAGCAGGTACAAGTCCTTCTCCATCCTGGTAGAAGGATTAGGAAAGAAGGCAGGCAGGATAATGGGCTGGGAGATGTGGAAGGATGAGACCACTTTAGGGAGGAAGGTGATGTCCAGGTAAGCTACTACCTTCTGCAGGTGGAATTTAAGGTAGGGTGGGTCACACCTCAAGGCACAAAGTTCACTTGCCCTGTGAGCAGAGGCAATGGCCACCAAAAAGGCAGTCTTGAAGGTGACTAGCCTGAGGTTCACAGTAGCCATGGACTCAAAGGGAGGCCATTGAAGAGCCCTAAGGACAAGGGAGAGAGACTATTGGGGAGGGATCGCCTGCAATCAGGGGAAGTGTTCCTAAGGCCACGTAGGAAGAGCTTAAGGCGAGGATGTCTGAAGGACGAGGCAGCAGACATCGGCGGTTGGTGGGCGACGATGGCCAAAAGGTGGACCCGCAGGGATGCTAAGTTAAGGCCAGACCGTTTCAGATGAAGGAGGTACTGGAGGATCCAGGTAAGTGACGGATTTATGGGCTTGAAGCCTTTATCAGCCGCATAAAGGGTAAATCTCTTCCACTTGTAACTGTAAAGCTTAGTGGTGGAAGGTTTGTGGCATGCAGAAACAATCCACTCTATCAGTTCAGTATCCTCCACAACATTAACTGGAGGCGAGGGAGGTCTGGGTGAAGGATCTGGCCCGCATTGCGAGAGAGCAGGTCCGGAAACTGAGGGAGCTGGAAATGATGGTTGGACAGATTGAGGAGGGAGGTGAACCAGGGCTGTCTAGGCCACCACGGGGCGACTAGGATGAGGTTGGGCATCTCCTGGACGATCTTGATCATCACCTTGTGGAGAAGAGGAATGGGGGGGGAGGCGTACAACAGATGATCCGTCCAGGGAAGGAGGAGAGCATCCCCCAGAGAGCCTAGTCCCTTGTCTGCTCTCAAAGAGTAGAGGGGGCATTTCTTGTTTAGGGTAGAGGTGAACAGGTTGATGTGAGGCATCCCCCATTTGTCGCAAAGGCGGCGAAAGACCGTTGGATGCAGCTCCCACTCGTGTGAGATGTTCTGTCTTCGACTCAAGTCGTCAGCATCGACGTTCTCCGTACCTGGAAGGTGCATAGCAATCAGATGGATGTTGTGGGCCAAGCACCATTCCCAGAAGTCGAGGGACAACTCGAGGCGTATTGACCTAGTTCCGCCCTGTTTGTTGATATAGTACATTGTGGTTGTGTTGTCGGTCACCAACAGTAATACATTGCCGGAGAGGTGTTGGATAAACATCTGGAACGCCTTGAAGACAGCCAGGAGTTCCAGCTCATTGATGTGGAGTTGATGTTCCTGATGAGACCATCTGTCGTGAATGCGGTGGGTCAGGCATACCACCACCCCAGCCCGTGTTGCTAGCGTCCGTAGTGACCTGGATGGTAGGAAATGGAGCCGGAAATGGGCATCCCGTAAAAAGGTTGGTCATGCTGGACCACCAAGTGAGATGTTGAGGTAAGTCGGCAGCAATGGTTAGAATCTTCGAAGGTGGGTCCTTCAGGGGGTCGAAGTGATGAAGGAACCAGGTTTGCAGATGTCTGAGTTTGAGTCTCGCATGTACGAGGACGGATGTGGTTGAGGCCATGTAGCCCAAGAGTCGTTGAACCTGAAGGGCTGCTACCTGGGCCCCAGGGTGGAACAGGGGCAAGAGTTTGAAGATTTCTGCCACTCGCTCCCTGGGTGGGAAGGCCATGGCTCTTGTGGAGTCCAAAATCGCTCCTATGAATGAGACCACTGGAGAGGGGTCGAGGTGAGACTTTTTCAGGTTGACCTGCAGTCCCAAATTCTCCAGGGTGCTGAGGACCATGTGGATGTCTCGGCAGGCCTGGCCCTCGGATTCCGTGACGATTAGCCAATCGTTGAGATAGGGGAAGACCATAATGCCCTCCGTACGGAGATGGGCTGCCACTGGGGCCATGCATTTGGTGAAAACCTGAGGGGCAGTGGATAAACCAAATGGCAGGGTGGAATATTGGTAGATGTCATCCCCTATAGCGAAACAGAGGAAGTGATGGTGTGCAGGATGTATTGAGATGTGGAAGTAAGCATCCCGCAGATCCACAACTCCAAACCAGTCCCCTCTGCGGAGCAAGGGTATGACGTTTTCCAAAGTCACCATTCTGAACTTTTTGAAGACTAAGAAGGTGTTGAGAAGTCTTAGGTCCAGGATGGGACGGAGGCCTCCGTCCTTCTTTGGTACTGTGAAGTACCTGGAATAGTGGCCTCTGGGGGCATGGCAATGCAGCACCCTTTGAATGGCTTGTTTTTGGAGGAGTGAGGGGACCTCCTCAAGAATGCATGGAGAGGGGTCGGTACAAACAAGGTTCCCCAATGGGGGGAAAGAACTGAACTCCAAACGATAACAGAGAGAACCCAACTGTCCGATGTGATTGCCTCCCAGGCATGACGGAAGGGTTGCAGGCAGATGTTGGGAGGTGAGTCAAAACTCGTACCGTTGTCTCCTTTCTCTGGGCTTTGAAGCAGAGGAGGAGGAGGACTTGGACTTCTTGCTCCTGTTGGCATAGGAGGAGAAGTTGGAGGGTCGATTGGCTCTATCGCGTTGAGTCTGTCTGCTGGAGGTAGACTGAAAGGACGAGGTAAAGTAACGTCATTTAGGCTGGAAACGAAATGGCTGCTTTGGTTGTTGTTGGATCACATTCAGCTTCTTGGCCATATTCTTTTTTTTTTTTGTGTGCCTATCCTCCATCGGGTTGTCCATAGACGGGTGGAATGGACCTGTGCCTTCAAAGGGGAGTGCCTTGATTTGGGCCTTGTGGTCATCTGATAATCCAGTCGTGTGCAACCAGGAGTGACGCCGGAGGGTGACTGCGGCATTCAGTACCTTGGAGGAACAGTCAAAAGTGTGTCTTGATGTCCTCATCTGCTGGGCCGCTAGGGCCACAGCCTCCTTGTAGATCACAGAAGCCTCGGCCCTCTTGGATTAAGGTATAAGCTCTAAGAAGGGATGCAGATCTGCTAACAGCTCCCTCTGATAGGCTCCCATGGCACCCTGGTAATTGGAGATCTTGTAGAGTAAGGTTGCAAAGCTGTACATATTCCTCCCCAGATTGTCCAGCTTCCTGCCCTCCTTAGAAGGAGGAATGGGAATTTGTTTGGTATGGGACTGTACCTGGGAGGCAGCAACCACTACGGAGTTCAGTTGTGGATGTTTATTCAAATAAACAGCTTTGTCGTCGTGAACCCTATACAGGGATTCAACGTTTCTCGAAACTGAGGTAGAGCTAAGGTTTTGAAAGGACTCTTCAGCTATCGAAAGAAATGATTGAATCATTGTAAGGTGAACTGGGGCTGTGTCCTCAGAAGAAATCCTACCAAAAATGTGGCAGGTATGCTTAGGTTTCGGCTGATGAATCGGGAGTTCAATGGTCTTAGCGATGCAAATGAGAAAATTTGCATAATTTCTCATTGCCCCTGAGGAGGATGAAGGAGACCATTCTTCCACCTCTGAATCCAGAGAGGCCATAGTGCAGATCGAATCCAATGCCTCGGATTCGATATCCGTCTCAACCAACTCTGCGGATGAATCGAAAGAGGTGTCCAGGGAGTGCTTTTCCAGTTGGGATGAATCTGAAGACTGTATGGACCACTGTTTTCCATTAAATCAGAGGGAAAACGCCGGGATCAGCAGCACTGAGATAGAGGGAACTGGAGACTTGTGGTGGCCGGTACGACGTTTCTTCTTCGGTGGCTTAGATGTAACGGCCAAGGTAGAATCCAACCTGGCGGGAGCTAGTGCGGTAGGCACAGCCTTGGCTACAGAGAGGCTTGGTACCGAGGAACTTGGTATGGACGAGGTACGAGGAGCCAACAAAGCTGGGTCCGAAGTAGGAACCGAGAGAGATGGAACCGAAAGCTTCAGAGACCTCTCTTGGATCAACGGATCCGAGGTCAGTACTGCATCGGCGGTGGACGGGAGTTGAACCCATTTGCAGTGTTTCTTCTCCAAGAGGAGTACTTTGGCTTCGGAGGCAAAAGCATCCAGGTTAGAAGGAAGCTCCATAAAGTGGTCGTCGAACTAGACAGTTGGAATGGGAGAAGACGCAGCCCTTGAGAATATTGAGGTGGTGGGAGACCTCGTAGGCATGGAAGACGCTGGGGACCAACGGGTCCCAGAGTCAGAAGTCAGCGTGAACATAGTTTTCATGAGGCTGATATTCGGGGGTTGACCCGAAGCTGTTGTGTCTTCATCTGATGATGAATCCGAAGAGTCGGACGGGCAGAGTTGTTGAAATTGAGGCCGGTCCAACATAGCCAGTACTGAAGCCAAGAACTCGGTCTCGATGAGCAAAACATCTGGTGATTTGAAAGACTGGGACAATTCCGGTTTAAGCGATTTCTAAGGTTTCGAAGATATTTTCAGTTTCGAAACCTTCTCGAGAACCGGTAACTTCTTCGGCTTATCAGAATGTCCCAAAGCGGAAAACTTACGGGGGGATCCGAAGATGATTTTTGCTGTTCCATTGCTTGCGGACGGAGAGATCTTTCAAGGAGGTAAAAGTTCAAGCGATTGTGTCGGATTTTAAGCGCTTGTGCACTGAATCTCCCAAAAATGGAGCAGGCCTAGGGTCGGTGACTTTCACTGAGGCAATACAGGCACTTCGAGTGTCTGCCAGAATGCGGGATCTTGTTGCCACAGGCCACACACTTTTTAAACGGCGGAAGGATTTACATAGAAAGCGTTTAGACGGAAAATATTCCAAAAATATCAAAAATCCCAGGAGACTAACGATAGTGAACCTCTAGACGTTGTGGTTAAGAGGAACTGAGGTGTTTAGGCAGGAATGCCACTGCTCATGCGCGGTGCCAGGGGGTGGAGACTAACAGACTTTCCTATTGCTAGGGAAGTCTGACCTCTGGCGCAGGGGCGTCTGGGAAACCCCATCTGTGTGGCTTCACAAAGGCCACAATGGAGAACCAGACTTTACCAAACCTGGAGGGATTGTAGAAGAGAGTCAGGGGATGCTTCTCTGCTAGGTTGGAGTCTCTAGGTGCCCTGGGGAAAACATTCCTGGGGGGAGCTATTTGGGTAGTGCATAGCTTAGGCATCAGAACTCCAATCTCCATGAAACTTGGAAGAATTATATAGGAGAGTCCTAGGAAGCAACTCTCCAAATTTGGTGCCTCTGGGTACTTTTGGACCATTTTATAGCCCAATTAACAAATCACAATTTGCTAAAATTCATAAGTTTGTATTTGTTAGGGACTTTATGAAAAATATGATGAATATTGACAAACTGGCCAAATTTGTCAGAAAACTTGATTTTTTTTTCAATCCCTTCCCATCTCTAAACAAGAGATGGAAATGAACTGAGGACCAGTGAGATGGGACTTTACACAGACTTACATGCTTGTCCTTTTCTACTAACATGATGAGTCAAGTTCTTTTCCCCACTTCTGGCTTTTGAGGGAAGCCCCTGCCTCCTCTTTTTCTTTGCTTGTTTCCACTGTCTCAGTTGCTGATAGCTTTTCTTCTTCCAACTTTCCTCTAAACAACAAGCATTGAAGATCACTGCCCATGGTGTAGACTCAATTTTCCCCTTCAGACTATACCTATAAATGGTTACTGTAAGCAAAGATGCCTTTTTTCTAATTGAAATGTTCCTAGAGGGACTTTATCATACAAAGTGCTAGCTGTGGAAAGAAACCAAAGGGCTGGGGGGAGTAGGGAACTATTGTGACTAGGTTGATCTTTCCCCATTTCTGTGGGTTGGCTCCCCCTCCCAATACTGTGCTAACTAAAAGGAACAATCCAAATACTCCCATCAGGGTCGAGTCAGAGGCTGAAAAATCCAACTGTCTGCTGCTGTTCAGGCAGGGGCAGGCCAGGCTGCCCTGCCTATCAGTAAATGACTGTACTTTACATTTCAAGGCGTCCACGACACATCCATCCTGCCAGGAAGGAGAAGCCCAGCAGTTAACCGTCGTAAGGCTTAGATACAATAAGCAAACGCCCAGAAAATAAACATTTGTCTTCCAGCTATAATGTACTCACCATCTCTCTCTCAACTCAAATAACTAGCTTTTAAAAAATTAGCACAAAGAAGCGAGCATCAAGACGAGCCAGTAAGTCAAATCAGAGAGACAAGAGCACCACACATTAGTACAACAATGGTAACGATTGAATTTTTTAAGGGTCACCCATTACCTCTCTGTGCCAAACAGGATTGGTTGTGTTACTGATGATAGTAGACCGCCTTTCCTGGCCATGATGGGCAAAGGTAGGAAACGTACTCTTCTTTCCAGGCTGAATGGACATCTTCAAATAAGGGTCAGGATTGAAGAACATTCCTTTTTTAAGCCCAACCGCCCTGATATCTTGGAAAGACAGAAGGGGGAGGGAGAAAAGAGAGAATGCATCAAGCATCAGGGTGGTGGTGGTGGTGGTTTATGGCTCTGTTTTTAAGTCATGTTCCCATCTATCAGGTATGCTTCTTTCTTCTAGCATGTCGATTACCCAGCTTCAGAAAACATGCTATGTATGCCCTTGTCACATCAAATCTGTCCGGATCTATATAAGAGGGGTAATGAAAATCTGTGCAGTCTGTATGAGCACACCGTGGATTTAAAATTAGCCTTGAACACCCATCCTTCACAGCTAACATGGCAGCCATACTGGATGTGGCTGAGAATGGTTACAGCCCAACACAGCTGGAGGGCACTAGATTGAAGTAGGGTGATTTACATGCACAGCAAGCCTAGTCAAAACAATCACTATCACACCCTTAAGCCAAATCAAGTTCCAAACTGAGTGATGGCCATTTGGGTGGAATAATTTATATTTAATCACTATCACACCCTTAAGCCAAATCAAGTTCCAAACTGAGTGATGGCCATTTGGGTGGAATAATTTATATTTATGTATTGCTTTCCACAATAGCCTGAAAGCATGATTTGAAAGAAACCAGAAGGATTTCTTCCCCCTTTTTAGGCTGTGACCAATATTAGCAAACTAACGCAAGAAAGAACACTGTCAATTCAAGACAAACTTTAAATGCATTCTGTATTATCTAGAACTGCATTTTTCAGAGCACTCTTTGTGAATTTTATGAGGGCCTCTTATGCAGGGAATGACACAAAGGAGGCAGAGAACCAACTAGAGCGAGGCAGTTCTAAATATTTCTCTTCCACTCTGTCCACAGTTTTTTTGCATGTCACATTGCTCTGGCATACGACCAACATTATGACAAGGAACCCTAGAAAGTCTGCAGCAGATTTTTAAAATTTCTTCATTCTTGGATCTCAGCTGTCTTGCGAGATGTGCACATCACAACTTCACCCTCGCTTCCAGTATGAGGTTTATCTTTGCGTTACTAGAAGCATTTCCATAAACTTCAGATAATGCACCAGCAGATATTAACAGTCTTGAAAAAGTGGTGCATGTACCATTTACCTCCCAAAACTGCATGTGCAGAAACAACTCCATTTTAACTTAATGTGCTTCCAACAAGATGTTTATTATGCAGTCCCCTGGCTCAAACATAGAAACAGGCAAGGGGATTCTGGATGGTGCTGTGCTGAAGGTCTAACCCTCTTGTGTTCTCTGATTGTTTTTTCCATCTCTTTTCCCCACACTCCAAAACAATCTGTTAAGGAAGGAAGGACAGTATATCTCCACAATGCTTTTTGACTAGCATTGCAAGCAGCCATCTGCCTTGAAGCTGCTTTAGATGCACGCTACAGAGATCATACATGTGTATTCTACACCCATACAAAGGTTTGTAACATCCATTTCCATCTTTAAACAACGTTAACAACGGATGGCATAATATTAAAGAGCAAAGAAGCTTGCTTTTCCAAACATTGGGGAGAAAATAAAAATCACATTTAGAAACACCTGAAAGATTTAGAGCTAGACTTGACTTCCCAAAGAAATATGTAAACAGAAATCAATGAGCAATAGACAAAGAAGAAAAGATAATTCTGCTAATCTCATGGGGGGATACATACAATCTCTTTCCAATCTGAGAACTGAGGACAACATTAGTTTTTTAATACTGTACTTTATGAAAACACTAGTGCATTATTTCTATTGTCCATTTGTTTATATTATCAATCTGTTGGAATATTTGGTAAGATTTACATTTCAGCCATTACAGGGTTAATGTGAATGTAGAGTATTATGGGTTGGATTTAATGTGAAGAGGGAAGCCGATTGGTTGTTGAGTTCACACCACTTGGAATTAGAGATGGGCACGACTTAGCGGATTTCCCGTTTCCATTTCCGTTCCTTGTTTCCGTTACGGAACGGAAATGGTAACGGGAATTACTCCGCCAGAACTCGAACTCGAACCGACTAAAGAATAATTGGGTCTGATTTGTCGTGGTCGTTCCTGGCATCGTGGCGATCCCGCGATGCCAAGCGGCACAGAAAAAAAGTTTTTAAAAGTTAAAAAAAAACCCGATTCCCGGCCAAAAAGCAGGCGAAAATATGCCTGCCTGAGTGAGGGCTCAGGGCACCTACCAGAGGGGTGGTTTCTGGAGGGGGGTCCCCGGCCTCCCCCCCTCTCCTCCTGTCCTGTCCTGGGCTGCTCTGGTGGTGGTGGGACGGCGCAGGCTCGCAGCAACAAGCCGGACGAGTCTCGCCGCCGGCCGCCGCAATTCAACTGGAAGCGGCACGGCACAGAAAAAAAGTTTTAAACTCCCCCCCCCAATTCCCGGGCCAAAAAGCAGACGAAAATATGCCTGCCTGAATAAGGGCTCAGGGCACCTACCAGAGGGGTGGTTTCTGGGGGGGGTCCCGGCCTCCCCCCCTCTCCTGTCCTGGGTAGCCGGACTCGAGTCGCCATGCCATGCGGTGCGGGCGGGGGATCCAAAATGGGGCGGAGACCGGAATAATTTTTTTTGAAATCGTGGTCCAAAAACACACAAGCACCACAGAAACATGCGAAAATTGCTAATGCTATTGCTTAAACTGCCAGTAGCAGTGGGTTTTTCTTGCAACAAAATGTCTCCTCCCCTGTCCTCTCTCCATTGATTTTATTTTATTTTATTTTATTTACACCTGCGCAATGATGGGCTGGCCAAGTGGCCATGTGGGAGTGGACCATGCAAATTTTTGGAGCCATCCCACCAATCGCATGGCCACTTGTCCACTGAGACTTCTGGGATGTGCCAAAAAGCCCACTAAACCCTGCCCTAGCCCCCTAACCCTAACCCTAATCCTTGATTCCTTACCCATACACCACAGTACACTGTCCTCTTAGTGGGTCAGAGAGGCACCCAAAGGTGCACCCCACTACCCCACCCTAACCTCACCCGTAACTAGCCTAACCCTAGCCCTTGCGCTAACCTGTCTTAACCCTAAGCCAGATCTACTTGCATTGCACTACACGCAAGTACAATTCCCTTCTTTGTGAGACACAGCGGGTGCGAGAGCCTTAGGCATCACCCTATGGCTCTGGGTTCTGCCAGTCCACTGGTCTCATAGTCTGCACTGGTATGCATATCCATATGGCTATGCATGCCCTTTTGCAGCAGCAGGTGAGGAGAGGAGACCCCCATGTTGAGGGGTCTCCAGGAGCCTGCTTTCCCTTCCTAGCGGGTGAGGATAGGAGGCACCCACGGGTGCCTCCAGGAGCCCGCTTTCCCTTCCTAGCGGGCCAGAGGAGGCATCCACCCCACAGAGGTGCCACCAGGAGTCCGCTACCCCCCCCCAAAAAACCAGTACTAACGACAACCGAAAAACCAAAAAACGAAATGACAATTTTTTGCGAAGTTTCGCGAAAAACGGAAACGAGATGACACGGGCCGCCTCCGACACACGACAACTCAAAAACATCATTTTCCCTAGTCATGCCCATCTCTACTTGGAATGTTCTGGTAGAAGTCTAGTTAGTGTGTGTGCCTTGTATTCTTAGAGAAGTATTTTCCTGGCTTAGCAGGATGGCTGTTAGAATAGTTATTGTTAGGAAACCTCCCGTGTACCCTTCCCTTGTAGTTAAATAAATAGTTTTTTTCATATAGTAACACAAGAGGTGTCTCTCGTTAAAGCAACTAAAAATCATGTGCAACAAACGATCCAACAAAGATCCCCAACACAATCTCATTTTAAACAGTAAACAACGCAAATGACCATTTGTAGCGATGAAAAAGAGCACATCACTCATGCAGCATGTTCCAAACTGAAATGGGTTGTTTTATGGCCGAAATATCAAAACTTCTAACATGTTAGTGGCACAATAGAGGGATATATTTGTTTTACATTATACATTTCTGGCTTGGAAAAGATGAGGCAAAGTTTAGTTCTGCCTACTCAGCACCCCTCCAATGTCTCAACAGAAAAGTGCATTTTCAGAAAGCAACCCGCATATATACCCTGCTTTAGAGTGCAATCCTCCTTTATGCTTGGTCTCTCAAATTAACTTGATTGCAACTCATATTAGTTATTATTATTTTGCTTACCGTATATACTCGAGTATAAGTCAACCCGAGTATAAGCCGGGGCCCTAATTTAAACCCCCAAAACTGGGAAAATTTATTGACTCAAGTATAAGCCTAGGGTGGGAAATGCAGCAGGGCCTGGCAACTCCTCCTTTGTGAGCTGGGTGTGTGTGTGATGTTTAAAATGACTTTTAGCCACCAACTCAAGCACTTGCCTCGGTGGCTAAAAGTCATTTTAAACATCTGCTTTTAGGAGGGCACTAAAAACCTGGCTCTTTAGGGAATGTTTTGGAGATTGCTGATTGTACGTTTGCGTGGTTGTTT
>JAHTLZ010003542.1:6194308-6235864 GCA_023846285.1 Phrynocephalus versicolor
ATAATAATAATAATAATAATAATAATAATAATAATAATAATAATAATGCTTTCAAATTATTATGTTGTTAATTGTCGCATTTTCATCCCAGTAAGACTTTGTGGGTGAGCCTCAAAACAAATAGCACAGATGGAAGTGTTAAGAAATACAGTAAAACAAATACAATTAAATTAAAAAACAAAACAAAAAACAAGCAGGCCCTGCTTCTACCTGGCAGCATTCATAAAATATTCTGAATTAGCCAGATTACTTACGTTCCATGAAATAAGGGCCAGGCTCAATTCGCCATACGATTTGTCCCTTCTGTGTCCCAGTTACACCCCGGTTTTTTGAATCCCAGAAGTTTGCTGGTGAGTTCTCATCTGAAAGGCAAAAATAAATTATTTCCCCTCCATCCATAAAAATATTACACTGATTAAATGCTAATTGCTACCAGCTTGTCTGTGTGATTAAAATTTCAAGAAACTATTCTGAGCACTGTAGTATATATCTGCAGGGACATAGAATGAGTGTAAATGGGTGGGTATATTCACACTGGAATGCATAGAATGCAGATACATTGATGTTAGTGTAAACAGAAGTTGTAATATACAGTATAGAAATACTTGCTGCATTTTTAAGGCCCGGAAGCTTTCCCCGTTCCCTCTGTTTTAAGCAAAGTGAGGTAGGTTCACAACATGTTACAACTCAAAACACATTAAGTCAGCTACATCTTTGTGCAGATATTAACTAAGCTTTCTTGGCATTTGTCCTTGAGGGGGAAAATATGCCATTCCCCACTATTTTCTCCTAAGAAGGCAAAAATGAGACAGACAAAAAAAGAAAAGAAAAGAAAAGAAATAGGGCCGCTTAGAGTTCTGTTCAGAAGATAAGTGGGATATAAATACAACAATAAATAAATAAAATAAATAAATAGGGCCAGAAGAAAGTATGCATGGCTCTGGGATACACAGTGCAAGCCCTGTTGCTTTTTCTTTCTGCATTCTTAGAAATGTTTCAACCAAAAAGTCCTATGCAAGTATTCACTAATTGGCAGTACAGTACCACCCCCGTATTCGCTCATTCGCCATCTGCGGATTCAGTGGGCGGTGGGGTTGGGGGCGAAAGCTACACCATGCTGCCTGGACAGTGGACTGGGCGGCGGGAGAGAGCATCTTCATGCTGCCTGTTCTACCCAAAGGTGCAGCAGCATGGAGGACCGGGTGGAATGTAGGTGCTCTCTCCTGCTGCCCGGTCCACCAACCTTCCCAGTGGGAGTGGGCAAGTGCCGAGGGTGAAAGCTTCACCGTCACCACCGTCACTCCCACCCCCGCTGGGCAAGTCAGCAGCCCTTTGCATTCAGCGTTTGGGAGGTGTCAGGGCAAAAGCTTTTGCCCCCAGCACCCCACCATCCCTGTCGCCACCATCCCCCTTGGATAAGAGAGGTCTCTCTTATCCATGGATTTCAGTATTTGCATGGTGGCCTGGAACCAATCCCCCGCGGATACGGGGGTCCTCCTGTACTCAAAATTCAGCAATATGAGCAGTGGACAGAGGAGACAATGCACACACCCCTCACAGGAATGCATAGGGAGCAAAAAAAAAAGGTGTACAGATATGCTCACGGAAAAATGCAGGGATGCCGATTGGAAATCCAAGAGCTTGTAAGATTGTTTTGATTGAAAAAGTGCTTCAGGTCCTTAGCTAAAACACATAGTTGCTGTTACATACACATGGTTTAGGAAAGAAGTGGAAAAAACTGTGGGCCGTGTAAATGTCGCTGGACTCCAAGTCCAACCAGTCCTAGCCAGCACAGCCATTGATGATGAGTGCTGGTTGATACAGTCCAGTAGCATACAGAAGGTTCCATTTTGCTCATCCCTGCTTTAGCACATGAGGGAGCACACTTAAAGAGTTTGATCAATTAATGATTTGTCACATGTACACCACTGCATTCTGAGTAGAACCCTGGGGATTTTCCTGGGTTTATTCTGAATAAAATCACAGGTGAGATTTGTTTTTAAACCTTCATTGTGGAATGGCTTTTACTATATTAATAAAATGTAAATTTAAATATCAGTTTTAACACCCTGTAAACATAATTAAACTTTATTTATTTGCATAAAAACAATTAACATGTTATCATTTTTACTCTCTTTCCAATATCTGAGAAGAACTAACAAATGTTTAAGAACATAAGAACATAAGAAGAGCCCCGCTGGATCAGGCCAAAGGCCCATCTAGTCCAGCTTCCTGTATCTCACAGTGGCCCCACCAAATGCGTCTGGGAACGCATGAGACTAGATATCTGTCTCCTGGTACCACTCCCCTGCATCTGGCCCTTGAAGTACCCTGGTTTTAAGCCTGGGGATTACACATCTCCATCATGTGTTTCTTGCTTCAGGATGTGAATGAGATGATTTTAAAAAAATTACTTCTCTATGACAGAGAGGAAGACAAAGACTGAAGAAAATGATCAAACATACAGCAGATACATATTTTCTTTTCTTTTACAGGGCTCTTTCATATTAGCTCTTCAAATGGTAACACTGCTCTAGAAGACTTGTGTTTTTAATTGAAAGTACAAGGGGCATATACTGTACATTGGTCATTTACTTCACAATTCACATTGGACTTGGCACAGATAAAAACAAATTACAGTACTCCCCCATTTATGTGGGAGGTAGATGCCTGATCCACCCGCGATAAAGGAAAATCCGCAAAATGCAGACGCCTCAATAAACTGACCTTGGGCTGCTCCTGCCAGCTGCGTTTCCAAAGAGAGGTTTTTAACCCCCTCCTGAGACATCAGCAAACCTTGCTGCCAGAAGCTCAAGGTCAGTTTGCTGAGGTGCCAGGAGGGGGTTAAAAACCTCTCTTTGGAAGCCTGCTTCTCAAGAAAAAAAATGATATACTGAGACCATAATATATTATGCCAGGGGACTACTGTAAAAACTAGTAATTACAAAAGGCAGAGTTTAAAATAAAACCTGGAAAGCATTGCCATATGTTAGAACTGACTTTATGACAAAAAGGTAAAGGTAAAGGTTCTCCCTGCACATGCGTGCTAGTTGTGTCCGACTCTAGGGGTGGTGCTCATATCCATCTCCAAGCCAAAAAGCCAGTGTTGTGCAAGTCTATGGCCACGTGGCAGGCATGGCTGAATGCACTTCTGCGCACAGAACAATTATTATCAAAATTACTCTAGATCACCCACTTTTCTGGAAACAGAGAAACATAAACTCTTATATGTATAGCATGTATGAGTTGAAGTAAAATTTATGAGTTGAGTGGCCAATTGGCCAGACGAGTGGGATATAAATGCAATAATTAATTAGATTTCTGAAGTAAACATCAGGATTAGTAATAATGACTCATCCAAACTGTTTGTTGTCAACTTGTGTTAAACACAACAACTCTTAGTTACATTTAAGCACCACTACCTAACATATATGATCGATCAGTTCCTTTCAGATGTTATGAAATGAAATGTCAGTAGTCACAAGCTACCTAAAAGTGGTCTGGCAAGTAAAATTGAAATAAAATTGTACTAAACTTATTGCAACAAATGAGTTGTCTGGAATCCTACCCTTTGACACATTTTACCACAGAGAAATTGATGGAGATTCACTCGGTTTTCAATGTTTGAATTTAAGCTCAAATGCAGATTGTGTGCTCTAACCAGAGGTCTTAAAGTAATAATGCTGATACAATTACAATACATTTCTAATGAAAATTGACAAGAGGTGATTTCTTTCTTGATGGAACCCTTTGTAAGTATATAATTATGCATCCTGAACAACTACCAACCGGTATCTAACATCCCATTCCTGGGTAAAGTACTAGAGCGACCTCACAGCTCCAGTGCTTTCTGGATGAAATAGAGTAATAAACAAACTGGATTCAGCTAAAACTGGCCTCAGGCCTGGTTATGGGACTGAGACGGCACTGGTTGCCTTGGTAGTTGACCTACACAGAGAAATGGATAGGGGATCCCTTTTGGTTTTACTAGACCTCTCAGCTGCTTTTGACACTATCGACCACGACGTACTCCTGACTCAACACCACGGCCACTGACCTGTGTTATTTTACATTATATCTCCTATGTTATTTTACATTTATATGAAACCACTGGGCCAAATTATTCGGAGTTTTGGGGTGAAGTGTCACCAGTATGCTGATGATGCCGAACTCCACCTCTCGTCACCTCTGGATTCTAAGGAAGCCATTTCAACTTCAGATCAGTGCTTAGCTTCTGTAATGAACTGGATAAGGAAGAACAAACTGAAACTAAACCCAGACAAGACAGAGATGCTCCTAGTCAGTCAAAAAGGAGATCAAGGGATAGGGATGCAACCTGTCCTAGATGGGATCCCCCCAAAAAAAAGTTGAAAAAAGAGGTGTGTAGCTTGGGGATGCTCCTGGTCTTAGCTGCCCACATCACAGCTGTAGCCAGGAGTTCATTTGCACAATTAAAACTAGTATGCCAGTTACGCCAGTTTCTTGAGAAATCTGCTCTGGCCACTGTGGCACATGCCCTAGTGACCTCCTGGCTGGACTACTGTAATGCGCTCTATGTGGGGCTACAGATGGAAAGTCTCGGGAAACTTCAACTGGTCCAGAACACAGCAGCCAGATTGCTGACTGGGGTGGGTTACAGAGATCACATTACACCCCTACTAAAGCACTGGCTGCCAATCAGGTATCGGGCACAATTCAAGGTGCTGACCTTGACCTACAAAGCACTGTACGACCTGGGTCCAAGCTACCTCAAAGATCAAATCTCACAGTATGAACCAGCTCGGGTGTTGAGGTCATCAGGAGAGGCCCTTCTCTCCATCCCGCCACCTTCATAGGTGCATCTCAGAAGAGCACATGAAAGGGCCTTCTCAGCTGCTTCTCCCAGACTCTGGAACTCCCTCCCGTGGAGGCCAGGAGGGCTGCCCCATCTCTGCTGTCTTTCCAGAAGCAGGCAAAGACCTTCCTCTTCAGGTAAGCTTTCCCTGAATGAGGAACTTCCTACGATGTAACTTTATATGGATTACCATACATGATTGCATTGAATGGTTTCATAAGAACACCAGTGTTTTCCATGTTACTTTCTACCCCTCATAATGGAATTTTGTTTTCTCTTGGTATCTTTAATGTTACCTTTTAATGTTCTAAGATGCCTCTTCTAATTCCCTGTTTGTAACTTAAATTATGTCATAAATGTTCTGGGCTGTATATTGCCCCTCATTATTGTAAGCCACCTTGGGTCCTTTTCCAAGGAGAAAGATGGGGTAAAAAATATTCAAAATAAATAAATAAATAAATAAATAGTTACAAGAGCCTGGTGGCACAGTGTTTAAAATACTATACTGCATCTATAACTGTGCTCACAACCTGGGGTTCCATCCCAGGTAGCCGATTTGTGGTGACTCAGCATTCTATCCTCCAGAGGTCAGTAAAATGAGTACCCACCTCACAGGGGGTGGGGGTGGGGGTAATGTGTAGCCTCCATAGTTAAATTGTAAACCACCCAGAGAGTGCTTTAAGCACTATGGGGCGGTATATAAGCAGAACACTTTGCTTTTGCTTTTCTTTTTTCCTGTGAAAATAACTGGATCCATTTTCAGATGGGGAAGGAATGAACACAGGTGGGTGGGTGTGCACGTGCGTGCATGTGTGCATATGCACACAGTGCACACATACATGCAGCATCTCTCCCCAGAAATCCAGGCTTGACTATTGCAACTAATTTGGGGAATCCCCAAATTAAAGGAACTGAGGAGGGAGGAATCATGCCTCTGTTGTTTAATCCATGACCAAATCTCCCTTGACTTTCAATGAATGAAATTTCAGCCATCTACACAGTGGGAAACCTTCTTCAAGTGCAAACAGCCTGCTGCCTCATCACTTCATCTAGCGCTGCAAGCTTTAGCTGACATGGTTGTCTCCTTTTTCTTCTCACCAGCTGAAATTGTAAACTGGGATTTGAACTCTAAGCTTGTGTCAGCTACAATATACTGTATATATATTATATATATATGCAAACAGATACAAGGTCAAATACTGCCAAGGGTTAGTCCATTTAGCAGGCAGCTTTCTTGCCTCGGAGTCACAAAACTGAATGCACTGACAAGAAACTTTCAGAGGCATTCATCTTATCTCTTAGCAATTGCTAGTGATGGGAGGGGCAACTAAGGGCAACTGACCATGTAGCCTGTTGCATCCAGAGAAGAAGCCCCATGTATGAACTCTGTGCTCATTTTGCTACTATTATCTGGGACAGGGATTTGTTAAAGAATCCTATTGCAAATGTTAAGTAGTGATAAATAAACCCATCATCAAATCTACAATGTTGATAGTGACTGAAGGTAGGGAGGAGACCACAATGGGCACTCACTCACATGGCCAAAAAATACATGAACATATTCATGACTCACCTGGAACAATGTTTTCTTAACCACTATACCCAGGAACCACTTCTCTATTTGAGATACATTGATGACATTTTTTTTAATCTGGACCCATGGAGAAGAATCCCTAAAAAAAATTCCATTAGGACTTCAATAGTTTTCGCCCAAACATCAATCTCACCCTGGAATAATCCACACAAGAGGTGAACTTTCTGGACACCACTGTGAAACTACCACATGAGCATCTTAGTACCACACTGTACTGAAAACCAACCAACCAGTACACCTATCTGCATTCTTCAAGCTTCCATCCTGAACACACAACAAAACCAATCGTATATAGCCAAGCCCTTAGATACAACCGCATGTGCTCTGGCCCACAGGATAGAGACTCCAAACTCAAGGATCTACAAAATGCTTTCCTCAGACTACAGTACCTACCTCGCATTGTTAAGGAATAAATCAACAAAGCAAGACGCATAGCCAGAGATAACCTGCTACAAGACAGATCCAAAGGGCCAAATGACAGAACACCACTGGGTGTCAGTCCACAAGTGAGACCACTCACATGCATCTTAAAAGATCTCCAGCCCATCCTTGACAAGAACACATCACTCTCCAAAGCTCTTGGTGGGAGACCCATACAGTACTTGCCTACAGATAACCTCCCAACCTCAAACAAATACTAATGCACACAAGATTAGAAAACAGCAACATGGACAATGGAACTAAACCTTGCCACAAACCCCGATGCCAACTGTGCCCACACATCTACTCTGGCAACACAATCACAGGACCTAACAATGTCACATATAATATCAAGGGCAACTTCACCTGCTCCTCAACCAATGTGATCTATGCCATCTTTTGCCAACAATGCCCATCTGCACTCCACATTGGACAAACAGGACAATCTCTAAGAAAATGCATCAATGGACACAAGTCAGACATAAGAAACCATGATACACAGAAACCTGTCTCAAACCATTTCGGTCTACCAGGATACTCCTTGAAGGATTTGAAGGTCACCGCTTTGGAACAGAATTATTACAAATCCAGAATACAAAGAGAAACAGCTGAGATAAAATTCATATTATCATTTATTTATTATTTGCATTTGTAGACCGCCTGACTTTCCCAAGGGAACTCTGGGTGGTGAACAACAAGGGGTAAAACTATAAAAACTATAAAACTATAAAAAAAATGATGGGCTTTCTTCTCTGCATGATGGACACACAAAAGATTAAACTTAAGTCTGGGTTTCTTGAGTCATTATCAAAATTTAATATTACTATATTGCCCCTTTTTTCATGGAAGTTTATCTACCACTTGGACCCTAAGGTAAAAACTCCCACTCTCTCACCCCTCTCTTCCACACACACCCCTCACCCCTCCTTATCTGGTTCTGGTTTCTGACTCTTAACATTTCTACAGACCCTGGCCACAAAGCCATTAGCAATAATTTACATATCTATGACCCCTAGACAAATCTTCCTTCCCACCACTTGTACAACTAACCATCTCTCCTTCCTCTTCACTCTCCCCTATCCACCAATGAACATCTAGTATGGAATGTATATCTCATCATATATTGCACACCTCATTCTGCTGCTATATGTCTAAAGAAGTGGATGTGTCCACGAAATGTTACATTAAAATATGAAAGTTAGTCTTTAACGTGCCACATGTTTTGTGTCTTTTGTTTTGTTTTGTTTTTTATTTTTGCCTGCAATTCTTGGAAAGACTAACATGCCCACCCTCTCTGAAACTTGAAACCCATGGTACCTGCAGCTAATTTTTAACCAAAATTATTCCGAAAGACAGACTCATTCATTATCAGAGGCATTCGTTAACCGAGATATTACTGTATATACCTAGGGTGGGAGCTGGAGGAAAATTATGTGCTGAAAGTACTTCATTTAACATGGTGAAGATCTGAGACCAGCAAGGGAAGCCTTTGCAATACTTCTATGTGTTCTGGACAACATTTCCCATTGGTCATCATCCTGTTTGAAACATGTAAGTTTCTAATCATGGGTTTTGCTGTGGTGCTCCAACAAGGGTCCAGTCATGTGCATGCCTGGCATGGGGCAACAACATGCAAGAAACATCTCTTTAGATTGCCACAGCTTCCCCTGCTCTGGGGCTCCATAAACATAAATACTGAACAAGAAGATTGGCCAAAGTCTCTTACCATGCTAACTGGGGATTATGAGAGCAGCAATCTAAAAGAACTCTCTGGGCAGCTGGCAAATTAATTATGGAGGCTACACGTTGCCGGCTGAAAACTGGCTTTCATGCCCTGACTTGCTAGAAGCCCATTGACCCAAGTTTCCCAATTTGGATTTAATGTGGAGTTATGGTTAATTATGCCTGACTCGTCAAATTCCCTGTTCCTTTGGATGCCAAGGTGAACCAGCTGCAAGTAAGCATGTGAAGCTTTTTCCCACACATTCATCAAAAAACCTACATAACTAAAATTTTGTTCAGAGAGAGAATCATTAGTGATGACACCAAAGGTCATGCTTTAGGACAGCTTTCCCCATTCATTTCCCATCATCTGAAGGCAGCATGCCCAATCACCAGGAAGGCGGGAGGCTGACAGGAGTTCCAGCCAAACCTTTGGTACGTCCTAAAGTCTTGCTATAATCCATCCTGTTCTCCTCCTTCTTACAGGTGAAACATCCTCTTTGATTCCAGTCCCACTGCAGACCCATTGCAGTTCCTTCTCTTATTCCTTCCACCTGTCACACCCAAGCTCAAGCAGTACTGGTTAGATATGGGCGTTTCATTTTGGAAGGGGTCCTGTTCCCAAATGAAACACAGCAGCACAGCAGCCATTCAGTAGTGGGACCCACCTTTCAGAAAGAAATCAACTAGTCTCTTACCTTGTTTTGGGTCACGCAGGGTGAAACTCCGACAAGAAAGCCGCCTCTGATGCACCATCTTTCACTATCCCTGGTGCTGGCCAACCAGACAGGGAAGCAGGATGATGCATGTCCCTGCACAGTTCCTGATTGGCCACTTCCAGGGAGAAGGAAAGATGACACATCAGAGGCTGCTTCCTCATTTGGGTTTAGCCCCGCACAACCCAAAACAAGGTAAGAGACTGCTTGATTTCATTCTGGAAGGTGGGTCCCGGGTACCAAACAGCAGCTGTGCTGCCATGTTTTGTTTCGGAACTGGACCCCTTCCAAAACAAAACAACCATCTCTAGTACTGGTCAACAAGGCCACTAGCTCAGCTCCCAATTCATGCTTCTTTCCTTTATTTTCTCTTTTGTTTAATTTCTTCTAGCACTGCCTCATAAATGAACAGCTTGCTGTTTCCTTTTTTCTGCCCATAGAAACTCCTTCTTCTTCTGGAAAAACATGACTCATCCTCATTGTTCTCCAGGATCTGGAAAAGCTAACTGCGTTAGAGGGGGAGGCAGAGATAATAAGAAGCTAGGGTAGTTAGAGATGAACACAAAGTATGTGGTTCTGTGTATTTAACAGATGGTTCAGGTCTACCATCTCTTGCTTCAGCAGAAAAAAAATTTGCTAATTTTCTTCGAATTCTATAGCTCAAGCAGAAATATCAACATCACTGGTAACCTGGGTTTCCACCTCAGAACAGAGATTTCAGTATCTTATATAGTTGTAAAAACCTATTGAAAAAGAAAGTGGTCGCTTTTGTTACTAATTTTTTTCTAATTAAGTAACAAAAGCAAGCATTTGTTCCCTCCTCTCTGTACAGGATTTTCCATGCTGCAGGTACTTGCCAACAATAGGAAGCATAAAATGACAACAGTAGCGTGCAACGCTCCTATTGGAGATCAGCTGGCTTTTTCACATAAATTCATTTATGTGCATGTGCATGAAAGTATATGAAGACGTCGCACCCTGAACTACCTCATCATCCTCATGGACTGTCAAGTCAATTCTGATTCATGGCAACCCTTTCCCAAGTACAGCATACTCAGATGTGGTTAACCATTTCTCTTATAATAGGCGGCGGCGGCGGCGGGGGGGATTTGCGCCCTGGGCCTGTGCCGTTCGCCCAAAGGTCACCCAGACTGGCTCTACTCACAGGAGGCACGGTGGGGAGTCGAACTCCCAACCCTCTGGCTCCACAGACAGATAACCTAAACCACTGAACAACATCCAGCCAGCTGAACAATATCATTAGGGAACTAAGAAACAGGGAAAGAACAATGATAAGGTAAGGAATTGCTTGTTCCCTCGTCAGATTTGCTAGACAAAAGGAATTTCCTCCCTGAAACAGAAATAGATCCGTGTTAATCAATAGGAATACAAGCCTAATGTAAAGGGCAGTTCATTAGGTTAAAACAATTAAAGCACCCGTGAATGCAACTAACAGTGATGCAATGTCCTCACTGATTGATGGAGAGTGGTATAAGATAGAAGTCTGTATGAAACTGTTTTTAGGTGGGAGTTAGCCTTCTTCCTCAAAGGCTGTACTGCTACTTCTAGAAAAAATGATGTGCTATGTTGTTATGCTGCCAGAAATGCTGTGTACCAAGACCTCTGCAGAAATGCTGTATGACTGCTATAAATACATTTGGTGGTGGAAGACTGGCTGTTGTGTGAAGTTACTATAAATAAGTACAGTAGAGTGTTTACATACATACAGTGGTACCTTGTATAAAGGAATTAATTCATTCCAAATGAAATTATGTTAAGCAAATTTTCCTTTATACAAATTCCCATAGGAATGCATTGAAAACAGAGTAATCCCATTTTTATGTTGTACGGATTTTTCCCCATAGGCAATTATGTTAAGCAAATTTCCCCTATCTCCAGAATTTTTATGTTGTACAAATTTTATGTTATACAAGCTGTTTGTTATACAAGGGTTCACTGTACAAGACTCTGCACAATACCTTGACAGAATGGGAAACTACAGCTGAAGGGATATGAACAACTCAAAAAACACTGAACTGCATCTTTTTCTGTTAATGTCTAAGTTAATGTCTAAGTTTCACATACTTCTTTTAAATTATGCAAGTTGGGGCTAATTACCTAAATTCCAACTCAGCCATAGTAACCCACGGTAAATGAAACCATGCCACTACAGTTGGTATAAATTAGACAATGACTTCACTTGGGGAGAAGTGAGTAGCTGGGTGGGGGTGGGGGTGTTTGTGTGTGAAACTCTGCTACTGAGTGGAAATTACCAGAATTTAATTTTTCCCCAAAATGTGACCAATGCTTTGAAAACCTTTAGCTGTACAGTTGTCCCCCGCCATTTCGTGTTTCATATACTGAGGTCCCAGTATATCACGGGACTGCGGTATATGAAACAAAGGGCTCCTGGGGCAAGCTGCATGGGCCAGTTTGAGACCTCCTGTGCTTGTCCCAGCAGGCCTGGTGTTGCCCCAAAGAGACCTCCAATGGGCTTCCCAGGCCTGTCAGAGGCCCCATAAGTGGTTTCCGGCAAACCGGAAGTGACTTCCAAAAAACGGAAGTGCCTTCCGGATTGCCCAAAACCACTTATGGGGAGTCCAACAGGTTTCCCAGGCCTGTCGGAGGCCCCAGAAGTGGTTTCTGGCAAACTGGAATTGACTTCCGGATCATCAGAAACCTTCTGGAGCCTCTGACCGGCCTGGGAAGCCCTTCGGAGGCTGGTTCAGGACAGTGCCAGGCCTCAGATAAGATAGGCCCCCCCCAGTCCTGACACAACCCAACACCTGCATATGTAGATTTTTCATTATTGCGGGTCGGGTCAGTCCCTATCCCCCGTAATAGGCAGGAGATTACTGTACCTTCATAAAAATATCTTCCTTTAAGACTGTTTTGAAAGATAAACCCAACAATATTTGTATTTAGGATCCACAAAAATACTGTACAAGCGACTCTGAAAAAGTACACCATAACCCATATAGACTAGTACTTCCTTAAAACGGAAGATTTTCACGCTGACAATTAAAATACACAGATGTATTCTGTAACCGTGTTTCTTTCTTACAGCCGCCAATAAAACAGGTTTAAATCCAGTGGCTCATCTTCTCTATGAAATTATTTTTTTTACAAAATAAGTTATTTTGTGTGAAATACCATTTAAAAGTGGTAGCAATGTACTTCTGCCCATCAAATGATTTCATACCTCCTTTTCCTGAGCATCTTAACAAATAATAAATTTCTTATAGGGCTGCTAAAGTTTGTTATACAAGCCATTGAAACACGGAACTTATTGTCTCCTTCACAAGTTCGTCAAGATGATCTCATAGATTGATTTGTTCCTTGAGAATCCTTATTAAAGACTGGTTTAATCTATGCTCCTGCATACAGCCTGGCCAGCTACAAGGCAGTCAAGTATTTGTATTTACCTACAAATCCTTTCCTTAAGTTAAAAGGCAAGCATTGCTTGTGTGAGGAAAACGTACACTGTTAAGGAAGATAACAGACAGCATATTGTGTAGACAATCAGATGTTCTCCTTTAATTTCAAACATTAAAGCATTTGAACTTTGCTTGAAACTTGATCTTGTTTTGGCTTAAAAAAAATCCAGTTTCAATCTCTGTTGTTCTTGTTTGTTTGTTTTTGGTGAAATGACATTTTGCAGTGGCATCACACCATTTTTTACCAAGTAGCTTATACCTCTTAAGGTTAACAGGAGGTGAGACCCATTCGCTCAAAGGTACTTTTGAGTAGACTGGCAAACAACTGTGTCTCATGGATTGCCTTTCACAATGCCACACGTAACCCCTGATTTTCATCTTACCTGTCACATCCTGCGAGATACATTCTATGTCCACGCGGCTGTTCAATTCTATATAAATTAAACATTGACCTGGAAATGTTCTTGCAGCGGAAGGGACTCTGGAAGTTTTTTTGCTATCCATAGGCCAACTCTTTCCTCCATTTTAAATAATACTGCCTTCCTGAAAGAAAGAGTTCTTGGATACCATGTTCCACCGTCACTGCCAAGATCATGGTTTCACCTGAGAAGCACCTGCATTTTCCATCTTCCATTTTGTTGTTGTTAGATTGGAAAATTTCAAAGAAGAAGGCTTTAAAACTCTTAGGACAATGGACAACATATTGCCTTCACTAACTGTTCTGGTCGGAGGGTTAACAGCCTCTTATGCGCTAAAGCCAGCGTTTCTCTCAGTTCCAACATACTGTCTATATATGAAGTATTTTGTCCTTCACGTTAAGTTATTTGTAGCCACTCCCCTTTGAAGGGTACAGGATGCAAAGTCTCCATCCTCCCTCAGCTTCCTTCCTTGACTGTTTTTTATGGGAGCATGCGGAACAGCTAATCCCACCCTAGTACCAAGGCACACAGATGAAATGTCAAACAAACAAACAAACAAACAAACAAACAAACAAACAAACAAACAAACAAACAAACAAACAAACAAAAAAGGAATGACAAGTGTATTAGTCATGGAAACAAACCAACCAAACACTAATGTCTTATATTTGTCACAACACAGCTTTTAACAGCAGTGAAGTACCATAACAATACCAACGTTTTGGCTTTGACATTGGAAAATTTCACTATACATGGTGTTAACAAACCTGTTAATAAATACAATCTCTTTATCTCACGAAGACCTCGGAGTGTCTGTGTGTGTTCCTTCCTACACACACACACACACACACACAGAGAGAGAGAGAGAGAGAGAGAGAGAGAGAGAGAGAGAGAGAGACTGTCTTTTTAAAATCAGATTTGATAACATCTGTGAAAATGCTTTGCATGTCTAAGAGACTGAAGTGCAAAAGGATATTTTCAGGGCAAAAGGGTGTCATGAACCCCATACAGTATACCTTCTGCTATTAAAGCGAAGCAAAAGCATAGTGTTCTGCTTATGTACCGCCCCATACCACTTCAAGTACTTTCTGAGCAGTTTACAGTATATTTACAGTATGGAGGCTACACATTGCCTCCCCCCAGCAAGCTGGGTGGTACTCATTTTAACGACCATTAAGGGACGTCCTAGCTCTATAATTCTCTTACACATTATAATGGGTTGTCAATACCCATATAATTGCTCAGAGAATATTGGCAGAATTATTCCAATGAAGGGTTAAGTAGAGGTGGTATGGGGAGGAGGACTTGGCTTCAAACGTTGCATTAATATACCAAGTCAGCAAGAGAGAGAGAGAGAGAGAGAGAGATTACCATCTAATAGACTTGATCATCCATTCCAGCTCCGCAGTTCTAAGATGACAGCTATTGTTGTTGTTTGGAAAACATACAATTATTTTGCATATAGTGACGAAAGCAGACCACAAGCTAACATAATTTGGCAATTTACATCTGACTTCTTTCGTTATTACGGCAAGCCGATTCATGAAATTATATCAAAGTTTATGACAGTGTCATCCATCCTCATATCTCTCCCATATTGTTTATTATTTAAAAAAACTATTAAAAATGGAAAAAGTGCATAATTCCTTTTGATTGGTGCTATAAGGATCTATCCAGTTTAAAGTATGCTTAAAGAAAATTGAATGCATTTAAGCCTGTTATTAATAGATATAATACAGTGCTAAAGTATAATTAATCATTTTGATGGCTGACAAAAAATATGACGACTAGTAATTGTAATAGACATTAAAAACTAATTCATTTCTGAACTATTTGATTATTGGTGTTCTATCCTTACTATCAATCATTTTTTTAATGTGAAAGTTTTGGCAATGAAAGTATCATTTAAAAGAAAACACTATTCTCCCTGGAAAAGCTGCATACCAAAGCGTTAAGAAATAAAAAAGAATTCTGCTCTCAAGGAGAAAATAAAGACCATCAGTTCCTTACAGAGCATATGAAAACAGGAAGAAAATGACCTTATAAACATCGCCTTTCCTGAACATTCATTCAGAAAAGATCATCGTCCACCATCAACTCCATTCTGCACCAACCAGTCCATCGATTAACAAAAAACATAGGAAAATACTGTACATTCCAAATTTTTGAAGGACTAACTTCAAAAGGGTGCATATTTGGATCCATTGATCCCTATTCTATATTTCTGCATCTTAGTCTGTTGATTTTTTAAACTCAATCTGACTGTTTTTATCTTCAGTCCAAACGTCAGTCCAAAAAAATAAAAATCATGATTTGACACTACTTTGTGAACAAACTGGGGATTTAACGCAGGTTTTGCTCCCTTGACCTGAGTTTCACCAGAACAACCCACAACCCTTCTATGAGGTTCTATGTTGACCACGGACCATAAATAATTTTTACTTGCTTACTTCTATGAGGTTGGGGATGGGGCTGATTTAGAAAGTAACTTCCAGATCAAGCCACTACTTCTCACAATCTTGAAGAAGGCTGGGCTGCAGCCCAGGATACTGCAGGAGGTAGCCCTGAGGGCTGTTTTGCACAAGGGTATACAGTGGTACCTTGTATAGAGGAATTAATTTGTTCCAAATGAAATTATGTTAAGCAAATTTTCCTTTATATAAATTCCTCATAGGAATGCATTGAAAACAGAGTAATCCATAATCGCGACCATTTTTATGTTGTACAGATTCACCCCATAGGCAATTCTGTTAAGCAAATTTTCCCCTATCTCCGGAATTTTTTATGTTGTACAGATTTTATGTTATACAAACCGTTTGTTATATGATGGTCCACTGTATAAGGAAGGGAGGAAGGAATTTGGCAAGAATCCTCTTTCCCTTCTCTCTAGCAGCAGATCCCCATTGCTGCATCAAAAATCAGTTATATTAGCGGGGGGGGGGGGGGAGTTCCAAGGCAGAGCCTACACCCAAATAAATGGTTTGCACTTTGTTTAGATATATTTAATTTAAGTTAATTTCTAAACATTATTTGCATGTATTTGATCCACTCTTCCATGCCCCTCTTCAGCCCAGTCATGAGAAAGAGACTGGGATTGCTTACTTCCTGGTTAGCTATGGGGACAAACGGAAAAACAAACCACATTTCCTGATTAAGGTTGCCGATTCATTCAATTTTGTTGATTCATATTGTGAGGCCCCTCACCGCCCCCGTCCCTCAGGCCCAGCGACGCAGAGAGTGGCCACGCGGCTGTTTCTTTCAGCAATAAACTTTTATTGAACCACCTGTTGGAGTCAGTGTCCTCATAAGCAGAGGCTTTCCCCTCTTTCAACAAAGGCTCCGCTTCAGCCCACCTTTCCTCTAAATGTCCAAGCGATACATCCGGCAGAACTGTCCACTATTGAACAGGGAACGTTGCCTCAGGGAATAATCCCGGGCCTAAAGTCAGTTCCTCTAACATTTTAACGGTTGGGTTTCGCTCACCCCTTCCCACCTCTTCTGCAATCTCCGCTACATCCAATGGCCCGGATTCGTTCATTCCGTCATCGGGCTCACCCCATGGGTACCGTAGCATTGTTCCCAGTGAACCCTCAACTCCCGCTGGGTCTCCCTACAGTGGGCTTGGTGTTCGAAATTCTCACGAGCCTGCCTCCTCCATTCGCACCACACCGTCTCCCACACCCCCCAAAAGGGTGCCTTCCTCACTTTTTTTCTCCTTCCACTCCTGCTTAGCCACTTCTCGCGGGACTGTGAAGGTGACCCATTCTCCAGTCCAGGAGTCTTCTTTTACCATATCTACTAAATCTTCCCCTTTTACGCTTTCTCTCACTCTAATCCAACCACCCAGGGCCACCTCACTCTCCTCCTCCCTCTTCTCTGCCTCTGACTCTTCTTTTTCTTCTCCCCCTTTCTCTGGTGCTGCTCTTATCCCCCCTGCGATCCCAGTGCTAATGGATTCTCCCTGTGAGTTCAGGCTTGTGT
The DNA here is from genome assembly GCA_023846285.1 of Phrynocephalus versicolor. NCBI lineage: Eukaryota > Metazoa > Chordata > Lepidosauria > Squamata > Agamidae > Phrynocephalus > Phrynocephalus versicolor. The sequence continues at coordinate 6,211,432 of JAHTLZ010003542.1, forward strand.
TGCGTGCAGGTTCTTGGGAAGAGGGGGGCACATGCTCTTCCTCACATATATTCATCTGAAATTGAGCCCCCCACCCGAAGAATACGAATTGATGGTGTTTTAGCCATTTTTTATTTGTCAATTTTTCAGGCTATAAAATGGCACCCGGGGCACCTAGAGACAGCAAACTTCTAGAGATGCTTCCTCTGACACTCCTCTGTAATACCTCCAGGTTTGATGAAGACTGGGTTTCCCCAACCCAGTTGCTAAAGAACACTTTCTTACAGGGCCCCACTTTGTGGATGTATAACTCAGATGTATGAAACCAAATCTTCACCAAACTTAGAAGGATTGTAGAGGCAAGTTGGTAGAAGCCTGTCTGCAAGTTTGGTGTCTCTAGGTGTCTGAGGGACACTTTACTGTTGGAATCCTCTTTGGGAGTACATAGCTTAGATGTCTGAACCCCAATCTTATCCAAGCATGTAGGGTTTAGAAAGTCAGAGGAAGCATCCCTGCAAATGTGGGGCCTCTAGATGCCAGCAGAAGCTTTCTATAGCATTTTAAAGGGAAGATGAATGAATTCATCATTCATTGCTAATGCAGAAATTCATGGATTCATCAGTCCCGATGACTCATGAATTACAATGAATTGCCTTTTTAAAAAATTCATCACCATCTCTATTCCTGGTTTAAAAGCTAGCCCAAGTTGCTCTGCCGGAACTTAAGTTAATTCATAATAGGCCAACGTGGCAGGCATGGCAAATGCCTGAAATTTTCTAGCACCATCTTCCAAAAAATGCAGCAAAGCAAAAGCAATGTGGCTAACATTCACTCTTGCTTTTGGTTTTGGGGTCAAGGGCAGCTAATTTTTTTTTGGGGGGACTCTTACTTCGTATGCAAAAACAAACAAGCAAACAAACAAGGTCTGCTCCTGAAACGCTGAGGGGCCAAAAAGCTCCTTTCAGAAAATTCAGGTGTGGGTCAGCACTTGTGGAATTCCACCTTGTCTGCTCTAAAATATTTCACTGCAGTTTAAGAACAGAAACCATAAGTTTATAATCAGGGGAGGGGGAATAATTTAAACCTTAAATCCCCTTGCAAGATCCTTATGAATCGCTTCATGTGAAAGGCCTTTGGCTTACTGAAGAGAGTACCGCAACATGGAGGCAGGTCAATGGCCTTTCTCCCTTTTTGACATGAGTTTCTCAGGAGGAGTCAGCCTGTTCCCTCTCTGCCCCTTTTTAATGAAGCCTCTTATTTAAATGATGGAGGAAAACAGGTCAACAACAACAACAACAACCTTTGACCATGCACAGTCAGACGGGATACAGTGGATCACCAAGTCCAGCCCCTGTGGAACTGAGCAATCTCTGGCTCTGCGGACAGATACCCAAACCATTGTACTACCCAGGAGACCATTCCACTCTTTTGGGAACAAAAAGAAAAGCAGAGGGATCAAATTCTGAAATCAGAAATCAGAAATCAACAAAAAAGGCTTCCAAAATGTTAAAAAAAATATGGAGGGTTTTAATGAGCTAGCAATCCGAGTTAAAGCAATAGTGAAGTTTATTTTCCATTTGCTGTGGAAACTATGTGATATGGTAGCAGTAACTGGATGTAGCTTTTGTGCATTTCTTCTACTTTCCGCTCCTTGCTTTTATATGCAAGTCCGCTATGAAATTCCCCTGAAAGTGTTGTTTGTTTTTAAATGTAGTTTAACACTAACAATAATGCGGACCTTTTGAACAAAGGCACTGACCTGCATTCTGGAGTGACACAAAGATGTCATAACATAAAGTCAAATAATATACATCCTGTACATTCCTATTATGTCTAGACTGTGGAAGATGAAGGTGAAAATGTCTTTGCATTGCAGGTGTGCAGACCTTTGAGTGAGATAACCATCACAAATATTATTTTAAAAAATCATGTAATCCAGAAAGGAACCAGCACAGTATTTCACATTTCATTTGTTTTACGCTTATAACCAAAAGGAATAATTGCTTTTCAACAAAGAGAAGGAAGGGGAGATCAGAGAAACTAGAATTTAAAGACTTCGAGGACATTGTTTGTCATTTTCATTGTCAATTGGATCTATACTCTGCTTTCTGACCAAAAGCTACATAGCTGCATACACAGTAGAGGTTGGGAGCTCAATTCTCTGCAATACATCCCAGAAGACGCAAGTTGTGCAGCTTGAATGCCATAACAATCTACTAACAACGGCTGACAAACCTTTTAGAATTCTTTGAAAAGGTCAACAGGCATGTGGATTTGGGTAAACCAGTGGATATTGTCTATCTGGATTTTCAGAAGGCTTTGGACACATCCCTCACCAAAGGCTGCTGAGAAAATTGCACAGTCAGGGGACAAGAGGACAGATCCTCTTATGGATAGAGAACTGGTTGAGATCCAGGAAACAAAGAGTAGGTGTCAAAGAGCAATTTCCACAATGGAGAGAGGTGAAAAGCAGTGTGCCCCAGCAATCTGTCCTGGGACCAGTGCTTTTCAATCTGTTCATAAATGACCTGGAGACAGGGATAAGCAGTGAGGTGGCCAAGTTTGCAGATGACACAAAGCTTTTCCAGGTGGTAAAAACCAGAGAACATTGTGAAGAGCTCCAGAAGGACCTCTTCAAACTGGGGGAATGGGCTGCCAAATGGCAAATGTGTTTCAATGTAGGAAAATGTAAAGGGTTCGTAATCTGGGCGTGATCCTGGACCCGGCGCTGTCCCTGGAGGCCCAGGTGGCTGCCGTGGCCAGGACTGCTTTCTACCATCTCCGCCAGATTGCCCAGATTCGTCCCTACCTAGACGTGGACTCCTTGAGAACAGTGGTGCAGGCGCTGGTGATCTCGAGGCTGGACTACTGCAATGCTCTCTACATGGGGCTGCCCTTGACTCTCCTCCGGCGTCTGCAGCGGGTGCAAAATGCAGCAGCCAGACTGGTGGTGGGTGCGCGTCGCTATGACCGCATCACCCCGGTCTTGGCTCGGCTGCATTGGCTACCCGTTGCAGCCCGGATCAGATTCAAGGTCCTGGTTTTAGTTTATAAAACCCTCCATGGCTTGGGACCTGACTACCTGGCAGAGCGGATCGTCCAGCGGTCAACTTCGGCCCGACCGGTTCGGCAGTCGCGGGCGCACTCGCTGCGGGTTCCCACCCCCCGAGAGGCCAGGCGTTCACTTACACGGAACCGGGCCTTCTCGGCTGCTGCCCCTTCCCTTTGGAACAGCCTCCCCAGCGAAGTGCGCTCTGCAGAGTCCCTGCTGGCCTTTCGCAGAGCGATTAAAACCATCTTATTTCGCGAGGCCTTTGGTGACCTAGCCTAATAGTTTTTTTTTCTTTTCTTTTTTTTTTCCCTTCTTTTTTTTTTTTCGCCATCGACTCTCACACTATGAGCGTACTGACCTAGCAGCGAGGTTAGACTTTAACAAGGGCGCCTAAATCTATGCTGCAATTTTAATTATATGTTTTGATTGTCTTGTTGTGTGTTTTTATTGACTGTTATGCATTTGCTGATCTGTTTCAGCTCTGTAAGCCGCCCAGAGTTCCCGTGGGAAGATGGGCGGGGTATAAATTCAAAAATAAATAAATAAATAAATAAATAAATAAATAAATAAAAGGTAAAGGTTCCCCCCGCATATGCATGCTAGTCGTGTCTGACTCTAGGGGCAGTGCTCATCTCCGTATTCAAGCCTGAAGAGCCAGTGCTGTGCAAGTCCATGGCCATGTGGCCAGCACGGCTGCAAGGAAACATGGTTTTACCTTCCTGCTTTTTACGGCGGTACCTATTTATCTACTTGCATTTACATGCTTTTGAACTGCTAGGTTGGCAGGAGCTGGGGTTATCAGCGGGAGCTCGCTCCGCTGCGTGGCACCCGGGATTCGAACCGCCAAGCTGCCAACTTTGCAGTCTACTGTTTCGGTGCCTTAGTCCACTGAGCCACCACACCCCTATAAATGCATATTGGGGCAAAAAATCAAAACTTTATCTATCAACGCATGGGCTCTAAGTTATCCAGGACAGATCAGCAAAGAGATCTTGGTGTGTTGGTGGACAGCTCAATGAAGGTGTCTACCCAGTGTGTGGGAGCGTTGAAGAAGGCCAATTCCATGCTAGGGATTATCAACAAGAGGATTGAAAATAAAACAGCCAACATTATAATGCCATTGTATGAAACGATAGTAAGGCTGCACCTGGAGTATTGTGTACAATGGTCACCACATCTCAAAAAAGACATAGTGGATCTGGAAAAGGTACAGAGGAGAACGACTAAAATATTTACTGGGCTGGGGGAACTCCCCTATAAGGAAATGCTAGAACATTTGGGGCTCTTTAGTCAGGAAAAAAGGCACCTGAGGGGGGATATGATTGAGACATACAAAATAATGCAGGGCATGAGTAATGTGGATCATAGAGGGACACTCTTCGCCCTCTCACAAAATAGCAGAACTAGCGGACATCCATTCAAATTGAGGGTTGGGAGAGTGGGAACAGATAAAATAATTTTTTTTACCCAGCGTGTTGTTAGTCTGTGGAACTCCCTGCCACAGGATGTGGTGATGGCATCTGGCCTGGATGATTTCAAAAGGGGATTGGGCAGATTCCTGGAGGAAAAGTCCATTACAGGTTACAAACCATGATGGAGATGTGTCATCTCCAGGCTTAAAACCGGGGTACTTCAAGGGCTGGATGCAGGGGAGTGGTATCAGGAGACAGATATCTAGTTTCATGCGCTCCCAGACGCATGTGGTGGGGCCACTGTGAAATACAGGAAGCTGGACTAAATGGGCCTTTGGCCTGATCCAGCATGGCTCTTCTTATGTTCTTATATTCTTAAAGCTAATTTGCACAGTCAGTCATTCAGAGGAGGGGCCATCACCAGAGAAAAGAGGAATTACATCACTCCAAAAACACAATTTTCCTCCAAATACTAAATAATTCTCAGAATCTTGCTTCAATTGACTTTTTACTTAGTGTTCAACATAATGTCTAGTTTGCTGAGAAGAGTATTGCCATGTTACCTGGTGTTTTTTTATTGAAGCGTGCAATTTGAACAAAAAGCAATGGATAAAGAGCCTTTAAAATGCGCAACTCAGAAATCTGACCCTACAGTTCAAAATTCAAGTAAAGGCTATATCTCAACAAAAGGAGAAATTACACCATCACTAAGACACAACGTCTGCATAAAAGAATCCTCATAAAAAGCTCTATGTGGCCCTGCTACCATAAGGAAAATGATTTTTTTTTCTTATGCTTTTATCTTCTCTTCTTTGTTTCATATACCACACCAGGAGACTCACAAAAGCTAGGCAGAGTGACAGTCAGGTGAGTAGAAGAATTCTATTCTTCCATAGATAAAACTCATACTAGAAGAAAAGCTAGCTTTGGAATAATAAAGCAAAATAATAAAATAACAAAAAGTAAATAATTAAAAGAATAAATTCCATATTGCTTGATGTTGTCATAACCTTTCTATGGTCTCACATCTTATCTGTCCCAATTAAAGGAGAAAAAATGGTAACAGCTATCTGTAAGACAGAACCTTCACACTACTGCTATTTATAGGGATGCTGAAAATTATCCCAATTTGTGAATTCCGCTGACATTCCTGGCTGTATTCCTGTTCTGTTTATATCTGTGTGACTCACAGCTGTTGAAAACCGATGCCACACAACAAAAGAGCAAAGTTACAGTATGTGTAATAGTTTACACATATATTACCTCCATTACGTGTAACAGTTTACAACAACAACAACACAGGATGATAATAGAAAAAGCTATTGCTATTTCTGTAATCACACCACCAATGCACAGAACATTTTGCTGCCACACATTTTGCCTACTGGAACCAATAAGTCCTTTTTTCTAATTTTATTGAAGTATCATGTCCTTAAAGTCCTTGATTTTCCCCTTTGTTTTCAATGTCTACCTCACTGGCTAAGGGTCTAACTACACATTATGTACCAATGTATCTAAAAAGACAGACAGAGAGACACACACACACACACACAGAGAGAGAGAGAGAGAGAGAGAGAGAGAGAGAGAGAGAGAGAAATAGCCAGGAGGATTTGGAGCAGAGATCTAGAAAGGGAGTTCTCAAGTCATTTTGAAAAACTCATTAAAATACAAGTTTACAACAAAGGAAGGCATCGTAGTCATTTTTTGAGGGGATGTGACAAAATATTGATGAAATAAAAAATACTTTTTACACATGGCAGCCAGAGAATTTCTTGAGCTTTGTGAGCAAGATGTTTCCTACTTCTGGTTAGACCCCCAGAGAGCGAGCTTTCTCTTGTCACCCTTATCTGTCACTCCACTCTACATTAGAAATGGGCTCGAAATGAAAACATAGTGTTTCATTTCATTTCATTCTTTAGTAGTTCTGTTTTGTTTCATTAGTAATGAATTTTAAAGACCTTTTGAAATGATTTATTGATGCCCCCCCCGGATCCTAGAGGCATCAAAATCACAGGGGAGCTTCTTTGGACTTTTTCCTGAAAGCTGCCCAAATTTGAAGAGGCTTGGGGTTCAGGGGCTGAGTCATTAAACTCTAAAGGGGGTCCCCCCAGGAGAAAATCATGTCTAATTGAGTTGGGAGTTATTAACCCCCCCCCCCTTTGGAGTTTAATAACTCAGCCCTCTGAACCCCAAACCTCTCCAAATTTGGAAGGCTTACAGGGAAGAGTCCAAAAAAGCTACCCTGTGGCTTTGGTTCCTCTATGGTGAATCATTTTGTTCCTAGAGAAAAAAATGGCATTTCGTTTCATTTCATAACAAAATGCATCCTAGCATTTCATTTCATAATGAAACAATTTGTTTTGTAATGAAATGACAAAATAGCATTTCATTTTTCCTTTCCTGCCCATCTCTAATCTACATGAACACATGGAAGGGTTTCACCAGATCTTAAAGAATGGAGAGGTTGCTACCAGAGGTGATCCCTCAAATATCCTAGACTCAATCCATTTAATAATTTAGACGTAATTACCAATGCTCTTACTGAGTTCAGAAAGAAACTAGAACCCAGAGGTTGGGAAAACATAGTCCCATAGTACAACATGGCTCATTAACATTCTTGGCACCACATTTGAAACTGACTGACATTTACAATCCAAATACTCCAAAGTTTGCATGGTAATCCCACTTAAAGAGCAAAGCAAAAATCTAGCTTTGTCATAAGGTTAAAACTCCATGGCTTTGGTAACACTATAGAAGAAAATTTCCACATTATAGATAGAAAGACTAGGGTATTGGCAAGAGACCAGACCTGTGGATGCTGAAAAAATGCAAAAATTGCTGTACATTGCATCATTTCTGGCTGCCTTTACTGGCCAATTCTGGTAAATATACCATGGAAATATGTATATGTATTTCTAGAGTTTTAATATTTTCAGGCTGTGGATAAGAGAATCCATGGATAGGGCAGCTCTATTGTGCTCAATAATGTCTCTTTCTTAATGTGGAGACTGACATGGAATTCTATCACCTTTCCACCTGCTCTAAGACTGGTTATTCGGTGTAGGTACATCATTCAGACATTTAGGGAACCATTTTATCAAAGAATTTCAGCATATCTCCTATGGACCTCTTGTTTCTCGTACAAGGTTCTGGAGCACATTCTAAAGTGCATAGTCGGTTTGTGTCAAAGCACACTGTCACTTAGGAAGAAAGTTATTCACACTGTTTGTTTTCATTAATTTAAATTTAATCAATGCAAACCAGTGACCTTGCTGCCAGATGGATGATATAAAAATCCAATAAGTAAATAAAAATAAAGAAAAACTTTAATGAGGAAGTTTCATTATTAGTTTCATAAATATATACTACAGCATCATGCGTACAATCTACGACAACACTGAAAACAAAAGCTTGTTAATTCATGCGAGGTTCAATAAATTCTGCCCCAGCTGATTTTTTAAATAACATAATGCTCCTGACTTTGTTTAGAAATACACAATCACTACTGAACTTGTTTCTCTCAAAACATGCCTACCATTCATTTCCTAAAAGTTCAGTTCATGCCATACTGGTTTGTCCGTGTAGCAATCAACATTAGCTAATTTTACAGTCCCAGAAGCTGAGAAGGGGAAACACATAACCTTCTCGATAGGAGTACAACATTCATGCAAACCAACTGTGGCATGCAACTTTAACTCATGAATATTAATTGTTTAGAATGTTGAAGAGATCTTGTATTTGCATTCTCCATTGGAAGTGCTTGTGGGCAGAGTCAACATGTATATCCCTTATTTTTCCAAGTATACGATGCTACTTTTTTCTAAAACCATGACACAAAAAATTAAGGGGTGTCGTATACATGGAAGTAAGCCTTTATCAGGCATGGAGGGTGGAGGAGAACCCAAACTCACCTTGTTGTTTCTCTCTGTGGTTTGTTTTTTGCAGGATCGGGCTCCATCATTCCTCCCCAAAGCAGAGAGGAGTGTTTAGAATGGGGAAATGAAAGGAAACAGCAGGGGTGGTGCGGGTGGAGGAGAACGCAAGGAGGATTTATTAATTTTATTTATTGGGGGGTCTAAAAAGTAGGGGGTGTTTAATAAATGGCAACATCTTATAGATGGAAAAATATGGTATATCTCTATGAAAGCCTTCAGGTAGTTAAACAGGGATTTGTCAAGTGCAGAGACAGAGACTGGAAGATGTAGAAGACAGATAGTGAATTAACAAATGTAGAGACAGGGCCTGACAGTATGTTAAATGCTCAATATATCCTGTATAAATAGTAACTGAAGTTAACATCTGAAAGCCTGAATGTATTTATCCTTATGTTACTACAAACTATTCTTATTTGTTTTAAAATAATAGAGTGTGTGAGATGACTCCATAAATTTAAGTAATATTCATAGTCTAAATAGGGATTAATTTAAATGGCGGCAGCATAATTAACCGTCCACATGACAATTTGGTGGCAGTGTAATTACCTGTGCACATGACACCACCTTTTTTGAGTACACTGGCTACAGTTGGCGGAAATGGCAGTCCAACCTTATCTTTATGGTCACACATTCCTGACTCATGCCCTTTAAAAAGGTATTAGCTCCTTGGGAATCTATTATCACTCTGTGATCCAGTGCAAAATCATATTTTCCAGTACCTGCCTTACACAGGAATTAAGAATCACAAGACTGAATGCTTTTATTTCATCACAGAAATTTTTCCTGTCTGTATGAACATCTGTTTCAGTAAATGTCATTTCTTTTTAAAAAAACTGAGTTTGTGCAGCAAAGAAAGAAAGATTAATTTCCATGTCAATGTCAACTTTATTAACTCCCTTCAAAAGATACAAATGTACAAGAGGATTTATTTTACTTGTATTGAAAATAACTATCCAACTAGTTACACTAAATAAGAGGCAGTGCCAAAGATGATGTGCACCAACATATACAGGTTCTGAGAATTAAATAAAGCCTCTCCTTGCACAACCTAGAACAGCTGAATTTAGCAAGCAATAGGGATTTTGAACTTATGCCACATTTTCAAGTCATACTTGAGAAGGGAAATACTGTAGGTCTGGTGTTTTCTCTTATCTTTCATTGAATATATTCTTTAACACATACACACACACACACACACACACACACACACAGAGAGAGAGAGAGAGAGAGAGAGAGAGACCAAGTGCTAAAAGTGAGACCAAGGACTCACTTTTACATTTCCTTCATCCCACCCATCAAACTTCTTCATAATATCCGAAGGGCTAACCCATGTGCATCAGAACATTGGGGTAACACTGGAAATGAATTTTATCTCCAGAAACAGAGCAATGGCCCAATTCTTTTTAAAGAATCAGGAAGTTTACTTATATGAGGTCAGCCAAAGAGTATGTGGTTCAGGAATACCTAAAGTCTGCCAAGTGATTTATTTCAAGAGACTTACTCACTTCCTTAGTTATCTGTTGGGGGCTTTAAAAAAAACCATTTTAAAAAAAGCATTTAAGGAACTAGCAAACACATCCTGGAAGAACATCATTGGAATCTCATGCAAGTTTACCCTTTGCACTTCAGAGAAAACAAACTTAAAAGGGGGCAGGTGGGAAAGAGGAATCACAAGGCGTATATACGTATGTCATGCATTTCATTTCAGCCACCACATTAAGCAATTTGCAATTTAAGTGAATCGTGCATAACAAATTTCAGCCACATAACAAATTTTGCAAGTTAGTGCGTGCGAAGAATTGTTTCCAGTCTGTGCACCCCCCTTCAAATGTTGCAGACGCCCCCAGGGGACCACATCATCCCCTCCTCCTTTGAGAATGACTGCTCTAGAGGTTGTCCAACTGTAGCACTCATAATCACCGGCCACGGCGGGAGATGGTGGGAGTCAAAGTTCAACATCATCTGGAGATCCACACCTTTCCCCAGGTGTACATTCTAAGAAGACGCAGCAGGCAAAGAGGGGGGAAATCATTTATGGTAACACAGAACTGTATAGAAAAAAGAATCTACTCCACGATGCCAAGACTTGCAAAACAAAGAGTTGTGGCCTTTTCAAGTTCAAGTCCAGTGAGCTGCACCTACGTTCTCATTTCCTCCTTCCACATAAACAAGTGTTACATGTATTGGAACCTTATTGTGCCCACGTTGGACACGTTCCCCATGACTATTTGCCACAAGCGAAAGGTCCTGAACTTTTCTAATGGAGACACAGTCATCATGCATAATCAGCACTGAAATTTGACAAATGAATGAGCAAAATATTTAACGAAGGCAAATCCAATCTGGCAGTATTTATGGACAAACATGAGCTAAAAAGAAAAACAAAATAACATACGGCAATCCCCTGGCCCAAAGCGTCAATGATTAATACTGCAACACTAGGATTACTTACTGGGAAGCTGCTTGTGATCCATAGGACGTGTGACTACATATCATTACGTTCTAGGGCAGTGATTGGCGCAACTTTTAGAGACCCAGTGCCCAAATTGTGATTCAACACCCACTTATTTTTCACAAAGTGTCAATATAATTATTAATATTTATTTTATTTTTATATTTGTATACCGCACCAATTTCCCAAAGGGAACTCTGGATATGGCAATCTAACCTGAATGCAGTGGTACCCCAGGTTACAAATGCTTAGGTGCTACCCTTCAGGAGCAGGCTTTTGAATTTCCTGTGGCCACAGCACTTTCACTGTGGCCATGGGAAATTAAAAAAAACGATCTTTGATCCTTACTTTCCTGAAGGGTAGCATGGGGTGCTACACTTCGGGAAAGCAAGGATCGCAGAGCAGGGGTGCTACACTTCGGGAAAGCAAGGATCGCAGAGCAGGGGTGCTACCCTTTGGGAAAGCGAAATCGGAGAGCAGGCTTTTGAATTTCCCATGGCCACAGCACCCTCGCCCTGGCCAGGGGGGAGTGGCGGTGGCTTGTGGGCTCCTTCGTAGCCCCAATTTAGTCTCCAGCCATGCCTTTTTTGGGATGCCTAGAGCGGCAGGGCTGGAGAGTAAACTGGGGCTACAAACGAGTCCTCAAGCTGCTGCCCTCCCTTGGCCCAGCTCTCTGCACAGAGCAGAGTGGCATGCTCTGAGAGGAGGGGGAAGTGCCGCGGCTATGAGGGGACAATGTTGCATGCCACCTTTGGCACCCATGTCATAGATTCGCCTACACTGGTCTAGAGAGAAATATTAGCAAGTTTTCTTTGCGCCTTGACATCTCTTCAGGGCAAAATGCACATACAGTATATGCACAAGCACATACACTTGTTAATGTTAGCTATAATCCTACATCCATTTGCTTTGGACATAGCTCTGCTGAACTCAAGAGGGACATATTTCTCAGTAAAGGGTAATTGTACTGGCAAATAATATGAGAATGTCTCTTGGATTGGTTTGGTCATACTGTATTGGTACTAATTTTTTTGGTGTGGGCTTCATAGAAAAGTAAACCAGTAAACCAGTTTAGAGTCCCCCTCCCCCATCTGCCACATTTTATTCCTTCACTGCTGGGTCCTCTACTTTCCCCTTTCTTTTTGCAGCAATTGTGTTTATATTAGCTCAGAGGGGAGAAAATGCTTTATCAATTCTTCTTAGAAGTTAATCAAGTGATCTCTGCTGTAGCCATGCCTCTTGCAAATCTGGACAGCCACGGAAAAACAACCTTAACAAGCTACCAACAAATCTGATTTCAGCTGATTCCTATCTGGTCAGCTAAAGCGAATTCACCAAGGGAAACTTGATTTCTAGGGTATGATTTCACCGCAGATCCATTTACATTTTTCCTGTCCTAGAGTCCCCCCCTGCCCCGCCCCTAAACCTGTAGAAGTTATAATGCTTAATATATAATACAGTCCCAGCATCACACAAGAAATCTAAGTAGAACTTGAGGAGAGAAATAGAAAAGGCAGGATATAATAAGAACTCTGTTGTTAATGCTTGTTTCAGCTTCATGTCTAGCTAAAGTTTAGGCCAGGTTCTCAACTGGTGGGAATCTATGTGCCACCCGTGGAAGGTACAAATAGTTTAAAAGTGGGATGCAGGGTTTTCAGAATAATAAGAATTCCTTCCCCTTCAATCACTACATCTTCCTGAAAAATTGGCACATGCTGTGGGTTTTTTGTTTTGTATTGTTTTTTTAGTTTTTAAGCAATCCTACTTGTCAGATAATCTGCTTTGGGCAGATTAGTAGTACAGTACATTAAATATTATCGGTGTTTCTGTTAGACCTATGGATTCTCCTGTCCACCCCTTCTTTCTCAGATGCATCATTTCCAGTCAAGAGACTGCCCATTCAGATCCTCCTGCCTGCAGGTTGATCTCCATGTCACATGATTTGTTGATCCAGTGGCAACCTTGGATCTGCCCTGCCTACCTAGCCCAGCGCTCTGGCCTATGCAGTGATTGGCACACAGAGAGCTGTCACCTGCAAGCAGTTAGTGAGTTTTCAACACAGCAAATGGCACATCAAAGAACACAGGAACCAGCAGGTTATCGAGGATTTCATCCAGACATTCCCTGGAAGCAGAAGCTCATGTTTACTCGGCACCATGGAGTGTAACAACAGACATGTCCCGGTTGGGGTAGGAGACAAAAAAAATTGTTTAAAAAAATGGAGAAAACAAAGAATATCAGTGAGAACCTTTGAGTCAAATAGAAACTTTAAAAACACACCCAGTTATCAGCGACAACACAAACGCTGCAGTACTGTCTTAAATTAGATGTGGAAATGCATTAGCAAATACCGACGCAAAACCAGGCTATGTGCAACAAGAGCCAAGCTTTTATCAGTGGTTTTCAAATACTGTAATTGCCAGAGACTCTGAGTGGCCTTGGAATGTAATTAAGGGTTTCTTTAATTGAAGGGGGGAGGGGACAGTGCCTCATGCCTCCCACACCAATCTTTGACCACATCATGCAGATGTGGGATACATATGTCCTCTTTTATATTGGTTTGTTATATGAAATTATCTTTATTTGAAGTACTGTGCTAGCCAGTCTATTATTAATTTAAAGATGAAACCCTTAAGGAGCGTGAATGACAGAACACTGAGGTGGTCCTTCCACATTGCACTCGGTCAGCCCTGGAGAAGACAGCTGAAGCCTGATGGAGATGTGGGTAGGAGGGACATGGCCTTACCTATGGAACACCCAAGGACCAACAGGAGCTGGAGCTGGAGCTGGAAGGAAGCAATAGGGCCCCAGAGGTGGGGACCACCACCCTCAAGTACAGTGGACAAGGAGGGGTCCAGGCTAGAGGCAAGGAACCTGCTAGAAAGTTTGAGAGAGCTAGAGAGAAGGGCAGATAAAAGACTTTGTATCTTATAAGTACAGTATAGTTTTATGCAAGTAGATACCCTCATTTGTGGTAATCCTTAAGTCAGGCGTGCCCAAACTTCGGCCCTCCGGATGTTTTGGACCACAACTCCCAGAATTCCAAGTCTGTATTTTCAATGGCAAAGGACAGTGGGAGTTGTGGTCCAAAACATCTGGAGGGCCGAAATTTGGACATGCCTGCCTTAAGTAGTATGACTGCAAGACTTGACCCACTGTGCTGGCTTGTTTGGTACCATTCACAATGACCACGGTATCCTACTGGACCGGCTCTCTGAGGTGGGTATCGGAGGCACTGTTCGCAGTTGGCTCGGGTCCTTCTTGGAGTGTCGGCTCCAGTATGTGCAGCATGGCGGAGAGTCGTCGACCCTGTGGACACTCCCCTTGTGGAGTTCCGCAGGGGTCGTCTCTCTCCCCCATGCTGTTCAACATCTACGTAAGACCGCTGGCTGGGGTCATTCGGAGTTTTGGAGTCTGCTGTCATCAGTATGCTGATGACATGCAGCTCTATCTCTCCTTTTCCACCTCTGCAGTGGAAGCTGTCCGGACCCTCGACCAGTGCCTGGAGACGGTTATGGCTTGGACCAGGGCCAACAGGCTCAAACTCAACCCTGAGAAGAACGAGGTGATGTTCTTTGGGAGTTCTCCGTCTGGTTATGGAGGCCCTCTCCCCAGCTTGGAGGGAGTTTCCCTCCAGCTGGCAGAGAGGGTTTGTAATCTGGGCGTGATCCTGGACCCGGCGTTGTCCCTGGAGGCCCAGGTGGCGGTCGTGGCCAGGACTGCATTTTACCATCTCCGCCAGATTGCCCAGATTCGTCCCTACCTAGACGTGGACTCCTTGAGAACAGTGGTGCAGGCGCTGGTGATCTCGAGGCTGGACTACTGCAATGCTCTCTACATGGGATTGCCCTTGACTCTCCTCCGGCGCCTGCAGCGGGTGCAAAATGCAGCAGCCAGACTGGTGGTGGGTGCGCGTCGCTATGACCGCATCACCCCGGTCTTGGCTCGGCTGCACTGGCTACCCGTTGCAGCCCGGATCAGAATCAAGGTCTTGGTTTTAGTCTATAAAACCCTCCATGGCTTGGGACCTGACTACCTGGCAGAGCGGATCGTCCAGCGGTCAACTTCGGCCCGACCGGTTCGGCAGTCGCGGGCGCACTCGCTGCGGGTTCCCACCCCCCGAGAGGCCAGGCGTTCACTTACACGGAACCGGGCCTTCTCGGCCGTTGCCCCTTCTCTTTGGAACAGCCTCCCCAGCGAAGTGCGCTCTGCAGAGTCCCTGCTGGCCTTTCGCAGAGCGATTAAAACCATCCTATTTCGCGAGGCCTTTGGTGACCTAGCCTAATAGGTTTTTTTTCCCTCTCTTTTTTCTCACCATCGACTCTTATACTATGAGCGTACTGACCTAGCAGCGAGGTTAGACCATAACAAGGGCGCCTAAGTCTATGCTGCATTTTTAATTATATGTTTTTGATTGTCTTGTTGTTTGTTTTATTTATTGATTGTTGTGTATTTGCTGATTTGTTTCAGCTCTGTAAGCCGCCCAGAGTTCCCGTGGGAAGATGGGCAGGGTATAAATTCAAAAATAAAAAAATAAAAAATAAATAGATGAATAAATAATCTAAGCCCAACAAAAATAAAGAGATAAACAATCTAGGTTTACTTACATGGTCAATAATGAGGCTTATCAGGTCCAGCCAATGTTCTCTCAGTCAACAAACATGAATAAAAATTATCAAGTAGAAAATATTCTTGAAAACTAGTCTTTTTAGGTGGACAATGGCTTGGCGTGTATGAAAGTCCCACCTATGCAAACCTTTCCAACACCCATTAAGTATGGGTCATTAGCTGTGGCCTTGCTGGTGGAGGTGTGAAGTGCTTCTGATTTGTTTGGGGATGGTTGAAAGAGCAGCTTGGTAAGTAGCTGACAGATTGTACCTGAGTCCCCCACCTCTGTTGAGAGAGGTGTTTTCCATGCTTACATGAATGACTTCCCTGACCCTGAACACATATTAGACAGAAAAGATAGGTGGTTTGAGAAAAGGAACTTCTTCTTTCAAAAGTTGTTAACCACTGTCTTTTCTAGCATTCTCTTATGCAGAACATGGCTGAAGCTATGTTGGCTGGTGATTGGTACAGTATAATATGCTCCGATTATGCTGAACCAGCTCTTAAACACTTAAATGTATGCTTTAATTCCCAAAAGGTTTAAGTGCACTTATCTTCTCAAAAATGCATCCTATACATGGATCCCTACTACCTACAGGTGCACCACCACCACCCTTAACTCTAACATTAGCCAAAAGGCCTTAGGCTAAAATCATACCACCGATTGCCTGTTTTGCACTTTGTTTTCTGTAAAGCACTTTCCCATAAATATTGTATAGTTTGATAACATCTTATCTATTAATCATCAAGAGGGCCAGTTGTAGACTGGCTCAATATTGAAACCATCCTTTCATTCGCAATACACCCTGAAGTTCAAGTACAGGCATCTGCACTAAAACAGCTGTGTCTTCTACAGCTACCACAACCATAGAGTGCAATACTGTATGTCCATTAAAATATAATGAGCAAAAGAAAAAGGGATCTATGTCTTTCATTGAGCTTTCAAAGCAGACTATGAACTATCAACGCTCTGCTGGCAACTGAATATATGGCCACACAAAATTAAGCCAGAGTGACTACAGTTTAACCTGCACATGTTAAACTTGGCACATCCAGTTCTGACCAGTTTGCCCAGCAAGATGAACTGCTGCAATTAATTTCTGGAATATGCGTAGCTTCAGTCAACATAAATGGTCTTTGTGAAAACCTGAGAATTTTGTTAAAGTGTGAAAGTACAGGTTATTATGGAATTTCTATCATTCAAACACACTGCCATCTTTAAATGACTCAGTTTTCTGTTCCTAAGAAAATACTGTATATGGCAAGACAAAAAAGTTTCATTTCCATTGGTCTAACAGCTATTTTATTTCAGTACCAATATTAAACACCACATCTGAAATCAGCCAATAAATCTTGGACAACTCTGGGTCAAACTAAACAATGAGATTAGCACGCCATTGGAAATAGTGCTCCCTTATGAACTGAAGCACATCTTACTGTCTCAAGACCTGCTTCAGCTCAGCTTTCTGTCTTAAAAATCTATTGAGCTTTGCAGTGCATTTGGTAAGTGAAGGGTAACTAAGGGCTCTATCTGTACATGGTTCATCAAAATGTGGGAAGAAGAAGAGGGCCATTCAATTCTAAACAGTTGTCTAATTTGACCCTCAGGTCTAGATCTTTTAGTGGCTGAAATAAGTGGAACCAGTACAGCTGCCAAAGCTAAGCAATCTGCATTTATCTTTGGCAGACAGTAGTTGAAGATTCACTACAGTTGCCAGGTCAACAGTATTCCATTCCCTGACATTTCAGGACTGATACCTGAGAAGATGGTTGTAGAGTGGGACACAGGCAGAGGGATTATTTTTCAGGAGTTTTGCCACCGCTGCCAAAAAGAATACAGCAAGAAAGATCACGAGCTGTGCTGTTGGCGCCAAGGCCCTTGACTTGTTCTTGACAGGAAAATGAGCACAACATCACAGTTCTTAAAAGTCAAAAGCGGGGCGTGGGGGTGGGGGGGTGGGGAAGACACTAAGACCAGATCCACTGAGTGCATGCACTTGGGCCCCTGGTGCCATTTAGAGACCCCTACGTATACAGACAGCTTCTTGATGGGGCAGGGAGGCCTGGTGATGCCTGATGAAGACTCAGCCTTTCAGGGCACCTCACAAACAACTATCAAACGTCCTCCTGCTCCAGTGCTGCTCACCCTAAGCTTTGCACCTCCCCATCTAGAGACCCGGAGAAACATGACAATTCCCTGTAAGTCCAGAGGGCCCTCTGAGAAATGGAGACCCGACAACCCCCCAAGTGCCAATTACTGGCAGCCCCCTGGACCTGCTGCTACTGTTCCTCCTCCCCCCTATTGTACAACACTACAACCAGGGGGCACTCCATGAAAATTTGGGGTGCTAGATCTCTAACAAATAAGAAAAAGTGCTTTTTCACCCAGAGGATCACTGGTGTATGGAACTCCCTGACAGAAGAAGTGGTGGCTGCTATCAGACTTGACAGCTTTAAGAAAGGATTGGACAGGTTCATGGACAACAAGGGTACCCATGGCTATCATGATGGATGCCTAAGGACAACCCCTGGGTTGGAGAGATAGGCAGGATATCTCTCTCAATGCCATTTGCAGGGAATCATAAGCAGGTGAAGACATCTGCTTGGGAATACCCTGAAGCAAATGCTGAGCTGCTGTGTGGGACAGAATGCTGGACCGGATGGGCTGCGGCCTGTTCCAGCAAGGCTGTTCATATGTTCTTATGTTCCTCTTCCTTCCGATTGCTTCTCGTTCATCTGTCCACTCTGAGAAGGACAAGGAAGGAAGGAAGGACGGAACAGAAAAACACCCTCGGCTCTCTTGCTCTTCCTCCTCCCCTCCAAGAGGTGGCGCCAACTGAGCCTAACAGCCACTCAGGGGGCGCAACATGGAAGGGGCCCAAGAAGGGGCTGCCTACCCACCCCATTTAAAACTGGAACTGCCCTGAAGGTGTAATTTGAACCACGGCTCTGGGCCTCTAAGCCTTGTGAGCTACCTCATATATCCTTCACTCTGAACTCTGGCTCATATTCTCCAGACCCACACCCTTCTTCTGCCCCATTTCTGTGCCTTAAAGCTATCCCAGTGCAGTCCCTCCAGCAGCCTTGACCTGCTGCTGATAAAAGGGCCAGTTCCACAGCCATATATTGGGAGATTCCACCCACTTGGTGTAGATTACAAGTATGCAGAATGACATGTTTTCATTTTTCCACTCAAGAGCCACCTCCCTAACATATTAAGATTCCCGTGGCCTTCTCTTAAAAGAAAATAAAGTTTTTAAGTAGGCTCAAAAACCTGAAAGAGCCTTGTGACACAGTGGTTAAATGCCTGTACTACAGGTAAAACTGTGCTCACGACCTGGGGTTCAATCCCAGGTAGCAGGCTCATGGTTGACTCAGCCTTCCATCCTTCCGAGGTTGGTAAAATGAGTACTCAGCTTGCTGGGGGGCAATGTGTAGCCTGCATACTGTAATTAAAAACTGTAAACTGCCCAGAGACTACTTGAAGTGGTATGCGGCGGTATATAAGCAGATCAATTTGCTTTGCTTTTGCTTTTGAAATTAACAAGTTGGCTTCCAGCTCTTTATGGATAAAGGGGGATTACAGTGGTACCTTGTATAAAGGAATTAATTCGTTCCAAATGAAATTCTGTTAAGCAAAATTTTCTTTGTACAAATTTCCCATAGGAATGCTTTGAAAACAGATTAATCCCTAATCATGACCATTTTTCTGTTGTACGGATTTGCCCCATAGGTGATTCTGTTAAGTGATTTCCCCATATCTCTGGAATTTTGTTTTTCCTTTTGGCAAGGGGGCATTTTTGGAAAATTTTGGAAAATCTAGTGTGATGTGGGGCCTACATAGGGAACCAAGAGGTCCCTTCGTGCCTTTATTAACGTGGCGCTGTGCAGCCCAGTTCCTAAGAGGCCACAGACCAGGACCAGTCTGTGACGCAGGGGTTGGAGACCCCTGGTATAGTGAATAGAGTGATGGACTACGATTCAGGACACCTGGGCCTGAAGGCCTCCTTAGCCATGGAAACTCATTGGAGGGCAATGGTAATACCCCACTCATCTTGAAAGCTGCTATAAAACAATTCTGACTTGACAACATGTAACATACACATTTTGGCGCAATATGTATGGTGCCAGAGGGTCTCAAGGGCAAAGAACCTCATCCTCAACCAGCTGAAGCAAGCTACCCTAGACTGGAAACCTCAATGTGCAAGAGCAATCTGCCCCACGGAAACTTAGAATCATAGAATAGTGGAGATGGAAGGGGTCTGCAGGGCCATCAAGTCTAATCCCTCACTCAATGCTATTTTGAATTATTCAGCCATTTTGAATTATTCAGACATGAAAAGTTAACGGGTGGCCCAGATACACAAGGGCATGTAAATGCCAGGCTAATACCCGTGTACCACCTTGAAATCAAGAGAATTTTTGCATATTTAACACTTTACCAAGGTTTCTAATCACAAATGCACTGCTGACTTCTTGGTAAGGTTGGGCCATGGTGGAGGGAGAGTCTCTTAGGCCCTGGTCCCATGTCCCTTTAAAAGCAGTTTAAATTACCAGATAACCTGTGTCAAAAATGCCGTCCCCACGGCCACCCGGCTTTTTGAAAAAAAGAAAAAAGAAAACCCGGTAATGATCCCTTAAGTGAGGGTTCTGTGATTCACCCAAGAGGTAGGGAAATTTTTGCCTCGCTTTGAAAATCCAGCTTTTAAGGAAGCAGACGCCGTGAGACCACGCAGATGATCTGGGTTTATTTTTCTTTCTTTTTTCATAGCACCAACCGGCTGTTCCTGGGGCCGATCGGCGCTGTTTTTGTTAATTGCTTTTCACCTTCGGAGAAACAGGAAGCTCTATCCGGTCATACAAGTTTTAATTTCCCCCATCCAAGTGGTCCGTTTTTTTCAAATGCTAGCGCCACCTGCTGGCCAAGGGGGCTGAACTGCACTTTAAAATAAAATAAAAAAAAACAGCCTTTGACGTGGGAACTCTTGTCCCACATTTAAATCATGTGATGGGACAAAGAGGAAAAGCCGGACCTTCCGAAGATCAGGATCAAAACCCAGGTGTGCCCACGGCCTTAGTTACTCCCAATCACACTACTGTATTAGCCCTTAGTTTCAGGCAACACATGTGATGAGAGTTACAGACATGTCATTATTTCAACTTGCACGGTAATAATTAATCTGAAAACAAAACACAAAATGCATGACAGCTACTCATCTTTTGTTAAATTTTCAGAGATCAGCACTTGAGTTAACATTTCACTCTAAAAGGTTTATGAGGTCTTATAATGGTTCCAGCATCTTACTAAAGCAGAAAGGCCCAGCTTCAAATCTTCACTCAACCACTTAAACTTCCTGGGTGACCTTGAGTCAGCAATGAACTCTCAGTATAATTCAATCCATGGAGTTGTTGACAGGATAAAATGGAAATACGTCCATGGAGAAAAGATGGGATAAGAGAAACACCCTATTTTTCTGTCTGTAAGATGCTCCCTCCCCCACACACACTTTTCAAACCCAAAATTACAGTTTAGAAATCACACAGTTCTCTTCTTGGCTTACTGCAATGCATAAGAAAACCCTCAATTTTTAGACAAAAATATAGCATCATCCATGGAAAAATACTGTAAGTGATTTATAATATAGTAAATAATAACATGTTTTGGGATTGTTGCAGTTGTAGATCATAATTTTTGTCAGCAGAAAATATTATTTTCCCTCCATGGAAGTTCTCTTTGCACATATGCCCATCTATTATACACACAACTCCTTCAAGGGCTTTTGTTAAGTCATCAGAATGTGGTGGTGAACAAGGGCAGACGGCCCCAACCATGCTCCATTCCCACCAGGCTTGTTCTATTGCAGGCCCACACAATGCGTCAACTGTGGGTGACACATCGCCCGCGGTGCCGTTGGAGGTCACCTGCTGGGTCCCTGCCAGCTTCCCGGTGCACTACCTATAGAGGCATGTTTGGGGGGAGTCCCCCCCCACGCACTGGCAAGGTGTACAGGAGCCCAGGACGGAACTGGGCTGCCTGGCGGGGCTACAGGTGGTGGCGCTGCTGGGTCATGGCCTGGCCCCAATGGGATCTCCCGGGCCAGGCGCCTCCTCCTGGCCGCCCTCTACACCCTTGGCCCCTCTGCACCCTCTGAAGAGCTGCCCGCCGAGGTGGGAGGAATGGTCAGCAGTGGAGGCGACCACCACTGGGGGGGAGGCGGTGAAGAAGCGGCGGGAAGGCCAGCAGAACAGTCCCTGTTCCCCCCTCCCCAGCAGCCGCACAGGGCAAAGAAGCGGCTGGGAGAGTGCTTGTGTGGGTGCCAAATTCAAAAGCACCAAGCCTCCCCCTCCTCCCCTTCACTCGGGGGAAGGAGGAAGGCTGTTTGATTTGGTACCAAAGGAGGCTGGGCGGGGAAGGCAAGATCTCCTGGGGGGTCCTCCAGACACCTGTGCCGCCGCCACCACCATGAATTGGCTGTGTGCACTCCAAGAGTCGAACGTGGGAGACGTTCTGTAAGTTGTAAGTACGTCAGGCAGGCCACAGGCTGTTCAAAGTTGGACAGCCCTGTTCTATGGTGTCTGCCTTTCCTCTGGTTCTTCAAGATCTCTTTAGAAGCTGAGTGCTCCCCCAAGGTACATCTCACAACTGAAAGTAGGACTTATGTACCCCTTCCAAGGCAACCATACCCACAGCAATGCTTTGTCACGTTGTTAAAGCTCTTCTGATCTAATCACAATGCCAGAATAGACTTGGCACTCCCTCTTGTTTTGAAAAAGAGCGTGGGGCTGAAAAGCTCTGCTCTGAAGGGGGCTTGTTCTGTAAATCTTCAGCAAATTTTGCAAGGTCTGGGCAGCAGGTGTATAAATGCTGTATGTAAAAATGAAAGTTTCCATAAATATACTTAAGTGTGAACTACAACACAGCTTCATCCCCCCCCCTTATGATAATTCAGCCCTGAGAGGAAATGTTATCTGGTCCCTAGTTGTCATATACCCATCCCCTGCCAATGCTTGGGTCCTGGATTGGTTAATTAAGAGGCACAGCTGAAATGCTTTAAGCTCATCTAATGCATTCTATTTGCCAAATATCTCCATCTGGTGAAGCAGCCGCTTGCATCACAGAGGCAGGATGAAATGGAACACTGGTCTCTGTCCAGAAGATCATAAATCCCCTGAGACGTGCCAGAAGTCTTCAGAGTGGAAATATACTGACCCACTAAAGCAATGAAAAAAGAGCAGAATTTTGCAGTTGCTGTCATCTTGAAAGCAACAGCTGTCAGATTTGGAAGGGAATACAGAAAGGAAAAAAACTCAAATGACACATCCAATTGTGTGTTTTTAAGAGCGCCTTTCTCAATCATGACTTTTTACTTCTCCAGAAATATCTTGAAATAATCTGAATATGGGCTCCTATATACTGTATACTGGATTCCCTGTGTGGTGCAGTGGATAGAATGACAGACTAGGACTCTGGAGGACATTGGTTCAAATCCCCACTTAGCCATGGCAACTCATGGTGTGTATGGGGGGGGGGGTGTCGCAGAACTAGTAAAACCACCACTCCTTAAATATATTGTTTATTAGATTCCAACTGGATGGCACAAATGCACACACACATACAGTAATACCTTGGCTCACAGGTACGTTGATCTACGAGTGTTTTGCAAGACAAGCAAACATTTCTGATCAATTTTGCCTTGATCAACGAACAATCTCTTGCAATACGAACACTGGAGCAGATCACATGATCACAATCGAGCCAATGGTCTCAATGGTCTCTCTCTCTCTCTCCCTCTCTCTCTCTCTGCTGGATCGTGGGTGATTGTCTAGAACATTCCATCTCAGGCAAGGCTCCAAAGCAGAGGGAGGAGAGAGGAAGGAAGGTCTCCCTTGCACCAGCCAGGAACGTTTTCAAATGAGAATGCACGTTAGGAGTTTGTTTTATTTTTCTTTATACTGTATATACTTGAGTATAAGCCTAGTTTTTCAGCCCTAATTTTGGGCTGAAAAAAGGGGTCCTCGGCTTATATGTGGGTCAATACTTTTAGCCACTGAGGTAAGTTTGGGTCAGTGGCTAAAAGTCATTTTAAACATTGTGCGCCACTTCTCCTGACCCCCCATGTTTAAAAATGACTTTTTAAAAGGTCATTTTAAAACAATGTTTAAAATGACTTTTAGCCACCAACTCAAGCACTTGCCTCGGTGGCTAAAAGTCATTTTAAACATCACACACACACCCAGCTCACAAAGGAGGAGTTGCCAGGCCCTGCTGCATTTCCCCTAGGCTTATACTTGAGTCAATAAATTTTCCCCGTTTTGGGGGTTTAAATTAGGGGCTCCGGCTTATATTCGGGTCGACTTATACTCGATTATATACGGTAATTTGTTTCCAACATTGTTTCTTATTTTTCAAACCATTTCTAGTCACCGGGCAGCTAGTCAAATGTTATAGGGCTACAAATTGCATTTCATTATTTGCACATTAAAAACACAAAGTAAAATCCAGTTGTTAGTTCTAAGCAGAGCAGATTTCACAGCCAGGTACCTAAACCATGGTGTGGATGTGAACTTCTAGCCAACCTCTTTTGTGGGTATGTGGTCTATGGGGCTCCAGAATGAATCATCTGAGTTTTCATTATTTCTTATGGGATAATTTGATTTGATATAAGAGTGCTTTGGTTTACAAGCATGTTTGCAGAATGGATTTTGCTCGTAAACCAAGGTATTACTGTACATCTGTACTAATGATTGTTATTATATATTTATTTGCTTTTATCTGTAGCCCATCTTGCTCCTGTTTTATGCTGTTATGTATTATTTACTAGTTATAGTGTTTTTATTTCTATACTTGTGTTTATTTGTTATACTGTATTTCACTGCTTACGGTTTGATTTCTGTTCAGCTTGTAAACCACCCAGAGTAGCTATGTAGCTAGATGGAGTGGTATATAAATTAAATTAAATTAAATTAAATTAAATTAAATTAAATTAAATTAAAT
>JAHTLZ010003542.1:6235874-6246194 GCA_023846285.1 Phrynocephalus versicolor
ATTAAATTAAATTAAATTAAATTAAATTAAATTAAATTAAATTAAATAAATAAATAAATACATGGGTTCCTACAAAATAAAATACTTTGATCTGAGTGTCTCTTTTCAACTTAAAAGAAATAATGGACAACAGATTTGTTACTTGCCCTACTGAGATCTGTAAAAGATGTGCCCATGTGTACAAGTACACACACATTGAGTAAACCTAGCATCTTTCTTTTTTCGTTTTCCAGTAGAAACAACATTCTTGCTTGCTCTCCCCATTTGCCACTCAATTTGTCATCTTTATTTGTAGAGTAAATGCGCACTTTCATTTTGAATGAGCTGCAGGGTACATGGGCAGGCCAGTCGGGAGGATAATAACATGGTGCTGGAGAATTTTGCTAGAGGCCAGAAGATTACATTTCTTAGTACTGTATGTACATTTTTTGGGGAACTGGATTTATTTTCTAGACAAGAGATGTCCTTCTAAATGGAAAGAAATACCAAAAACTAGTTCACTGTGCACGGAAGAGTCTGCTACAAAGAGTCTTAAGAGGGAAATTACATGATGTCTTGGGCATCTGAATAGATGACGGAGAAAACTGGTTATGCTCTTTTTAAACCACAATTTCATTGTGCAAAATAAACAATTGAGAAGTTCGCTCTTCACCAAGTGTGTGTGGGGGGGATTATTTTAACTTAACTGGTTCTTTGAATATGTTGCACAAAAACATTATGTACAGGGTCCATTCTTGTTCTTTTTGTTTTTTGTCCATCTTGCTATTTTGATGAAAGCTGCAAATAAAGGAGAAAAGAATCTGTGTCGTTTAGGTCCGCGCGCCCCCCCATTGTACGTTGGGCAGCACCTTTCAAGGGCCCCCCCAGCCATTGGGAGGGCTGGTCAGGGGCAAAACCTATGGATGCTGTAATCCAGTTCACTGGAAGGCTCCCAGGTGAAGAAAGGCCACTATAAGGAATAACCTGCTTTCTAGCAGGTAAAGCAAGATAGTTCTCCACCCACCTTGGAGAAGCTGAAATATATATAGGCTGATGAGCTGGTTCATTCTCTGCATATGTCACACAACTCTTAAAAACAATCCCCCCCCCCAACAAAAAAGGTCATTTTGAGATGTGCTTTTCAACCAAAGCTGGCTAGTTGGGTACCAATTGAGCTGCAGAGCCAGAGTTTGGGAGTGCAATTTCCTACACCCCCCCTTCTACTGGAAGTACAGCCAGCCTGTCCCAGGGCAACGCCAGAAGAATGGGAATGGTAAGCTGTCTCGCTTTCTAGAAAGCCCTGGAAGGGATGGCAAGGAGTCAAAACAGACTTGTAATCATTCATATTCCTTTGAGTCAAGTATGTGTTTTTGTTTGTTTGTTTTTCTTTGATTTTTGCCTAAAATTCTTGAAAAGATTAACACGGCTACCCTCTTTGACAGTATCTCAGGTGTCTTTCTGTAGGCAGTTTAGTTACTGGGTGAATGTGCTGCTGGACTGCGGCTCCTATTGCTGCAGCCATCATAGCAGTCACATGGAGCCAGAGCCCAACAACATTTTGAAAAACCACACATTTATTCAGCTGTGGTATACAGGCTAGTGCTTCCTTAACTGGGCTGAACCACTCTCAAATGCTCTTTCAGCCACACCACTGTAATCCTCCACATATGCAGTATGTTGCCAGGGCAACGTAAGCATCACCTCCTGAAAGCATTGGTGTGGTACTGACAGCAAGTGAGGGAACATCGTATTCAAGCTGTTTTAATTGTGATTCTCAACAAAATCAGAGTAGTTTCTGATCCGAATCCTTAGCATAGAAGTATGAAGATGGTCGAGGGCTGGCCTACATTTCAAAGAAACAAGACTAAGTACAGTATGTACATGAAATGCACAGGTTAAGAGTAACAGAACACTGTTGCTACATTTCAGCTGTAGAGATCTTGACATTAAAATACAGTGAGTAGCAAACACTTTACTTCTAACCTATGAAAGATCTCATTATGTCCACCAGTAATGGGTGGACAGAATTTTCAAAACGAAACATAAGGTATCGTATACACTCAAGTATAAGTCAACCTGAGTATAGGTCGAGGCCCCTAATTTAACCCCCCAAAACTGGGGAAACTTATTGACTCGAGTATAAGTCTAGGGTGCGAAATAAAGCTGGGCCTGGCAGCTCCTCCTTTGTGAGCTGGGGGAGCGATATGTGATGTTTAAAATGTGATGCAGAGGGGGTTCAGGAGAAGTGGCGCACTATGTTTAAAATGACTTTTAGCCACCGACCCAAGAACTTGCCTCAGTGGCTAAAAGTACTGACCCAAACATAAGTCGAGGGCCCCCTTTTCCAGCCCAAAATTAGGGCTGAAATACTAGACTTATATTTGAGTATATACAGTATCTAACTTTCTCCAATCTCCCAGTTCAATCAGAGCTACAATCATAAGTGTCTTAAAAGAGAGCTTATGTGAAAGCTTTTTTTCTCCTTTTAATCTTGTCTGACCTGAAATGGAAAACATCCAAAACTCTCCAACCACAGCAGGTTTTAGGATAAGCTCCAATCTTTTCTAAATTGTTAAAGATAGTCCCTACAATGGCAAATGTGAAATTGAAAAGCAGCTTTAAATTTAATAAAAAAATCAGATTAAGAAACAATGACCAAAACATAAATATTTATAATTACAGCTGTGCCCAGGATCCAGATTCAGGGATATATAAAAAACGGTCTGAACACAAAGAAAAGAAATTGTTTCATGACAGAAATGCAAAAGCTAAGCAATCTGTAACAGATCATTGTTTACTTCCTTTCTTAATTTTGTCAAGTCTTCCCTCAAAATAAGATAAATATTTGCAGATAATCATATCAGCATAGCTTTTTAATTTTTAACAGCAGATAAAAGTTTATAAGTCCTGAGGCTAAAGCTTGCAAACCTAACACAAACACACTCTAGCTTATTGATGGATCTTTCATTAATAGACTGTTTTATTAAGCAAAGCAGCTGGCTGTACAGCTCAGTGGTTTAGGTACTTGGCTGCAGAACGAGAGGCTTGGAGTTCAAATCCCTACGGTCCCCCTCCTTCAACTAGAGCTAATCTGTGTAGCCTTGGACAAACTGCAGAGTCCCAGAAGTTCCCTCAGAAAAAGAGAACAGTAAAACTCTTCTGAGTATTCTATACAAAGAAATCCCTGAAAAGGATTGCAGTAAGTCAGAATTAACTTGATGGCACAGGATTATTATTGCTTATTAAACGAAGGCTCATTGCAACCCAGAGTTAACCGTGCTGCAGTTGTCTCAGTGGCATGAAGCGCATTTAGTCTGATATATGAATATGATTATACTCCCAGTTTTTGATCATTTATTCCATTTGAAGAGCTTTCCTCCAACACTGAGAGCTATTACTTATACTTTACGAGCACATAGTAAGTAACTACACATACTTACACATTATAATAACTACATTATAAAACATAAGTGTTATTTTTCTAAGGATAACAGTGACTAACAACAATGTTACTCACTAATACAGTGATACCTCAGTTTAAGTAATAAATTCATTCTCCAGGCTGTTTTGTGTTGCGAAAAATTCTTAAACTGAAACACGGTTTCCCGTAGGAATGCATTGAAAGCCAATTAATCCGTTCTAGAGGTCAGGAAAAAGGCACATTGGGGCATTCCATTTAAAATTTTCTTAAACCAAAGCATCCCCATTCTTTTAATCATGCAAATGTCACACATCAACTTCTAATGCCTAACGGAAGAAACTTAAACCAGGACATCCCATTGAATTTTTTTCTTAAATTGAGGCATCACATTTCCAATAATTTATTTTCTTAAAAACCAAGTTTTTCTTTAACTGAGGCATTCTTAAACTGAGGTACCACTGTACTTGCTAATATAATGAGTAATGCTCGTAAAAATGGAAAAGATTGCTATTATTTCTGAAGGGCACAGACCATTTTAGCAAACATGTAGTAAATGAAATGTATAGATCAGAAGTAGACATGGGCATTTCATTTTGGAAGTGCCCCGGTTCCAAAACGAAACATGGCAGCACAGCTGCCATTCTGAACTGAGACCCACCCTCCAAAATGAAATTAACCACACTGAGTTACCTTCCTTTGGGTTGCGCCAGGCGAAACTCCAATGAGGAAGAAGTCTCCAATGTGTCAACTTTCCTTCTCTCTGGCGCTGGCTGATAAGACAGAGAGGCGGGATGTTGTACATCCTTGCACAGCTCCTGATTAGCCAGCGTCAGAGAGAAGGAAAGATGACGCATCAGAGGCTTCTTCCTCGTTGGAGTTTCGTCCCGTGTGACCCAAGGGAAGGTAAATCGGTGATTGATTTCGTTCCAGAGGGTGGGTCCCAGTTCCGAACGACAGCTGTGCTGCTGTCTTTTATTTCAGAACCAGACCCTTTCTGAAATTAAACGCCCATGTTTAATCAGAAGCATGGTTGTCCTTGTCTCTCTTCTTTATCTAGTCTCGATTAAAAAACACAATCATTATGAGAATATCCATGACAGGAAGGCTATCTTCAGATTTTCTACTCCATGCTTCCCATACAACATGCACACAATCGCTACAGACAAAGAAGTGATTGTTCCATCCATTTTACAATCTCACCTATTCAGCATTCCACAGAACCTTACGGGACATTGCACCAGGTTTACCATCAACAGCGATAGTACAGGTAGCAGATTACAATCTATCTGCCCAGCTCTGACCAGAACTGGGCACAGAAATTAAACTATAATAATAGAACTGACAAACATTGTTCAACAAACTCAGAGAAAACAATTCCCACACCTTTCAGAAGCATTGTGAATGCACGCCAGTATATGGACATCAGAGGCACACTTTCAAAATTTTATATTGTTACTAGCTTTGCAGTACAGAGGTTATCTGTCTTTAAAAGCTTGGGATGAAACTGTTCCGCAGTTAAGATTGGAAATGCAACTTTTTAAACTAAAGTGTTAAACATTATCTTGAAGAAAGTAATATTATTATTGTTATTTCTTTTTTTTAAAGGAGTCTCATGTTGGTTGTTAACAAGACATTGATTTTGAACTATTTTTCGGAAAACATTATTGAAAATGCAAAAACAAAATGTCCCTCTATCTGAAATCGTCCTCCCCTAATAGATTATAGGAACAAATAATGTTACTTAACACTAAAGATGAAGATGAATCAGAAAAACAGTGATTCATTGATTTGTGATTCTTCAAGATTGACGAATCACAAATCACATGATTACATTTTTTCCTGATGACTCAATTCTTCAATTTGCTTTTTAAATTGAGTACCCTATTAAATAGCCCATAAGGCAGCTAGAGACACCAAAATAGCAGGAAACCATCTCTGACTGTCTCGTACAAGCCTGGCAAGTTTGATGAAGACTGGGCTCCAAATGTCCAAGTTATGTAACCCCTAATACACCCCCCCCAGGAAAGTAGCCAACAGGCACCTAGAGACACCAAAATTGGGGAGAGCCTTCTCTCAACTCTCCTCTACACTTCTTCCAAGTTTGGTGAAGATTTGGTTTCATACACCTGAGTTATACATCCACAAAGTGGGGCCCTCTAAGAAAGTGCCCTTGAGCAACTGGGTTGGGGAAACCCAGTCTTCATCAGACCTGGAGGGATTGCAGAGGAGAGTCAGAGGTAGAGATGTGAAGGCCCAGAAAAAACAACAACAACGGAAACATTCAGAAAAAACGGGGGGGAGGGGTGTCCCGTTTTTTCCCTGAAGCCTTTTGGTGGGTTTTTTTCCTGAAAAAAATAGAAAAATTGAAAAAAGAAAAAATTATTGTGGAATGTTTTATTTTAACATGATGAATAAAATATTTTAAGTCAGGGTGTTCTAATATTTTCTAAATCATTTCTAAAAATATGTATAGTATCAGATTATTCTAATTTCTGTGCACTGAGGTTACAAACAGTCCTAGGTTACAAACTAAACTCTCCAATGCAAGAACAAGAGGCATTTATGCCTTTGGGAGGTGCTGCTATTGTCACAAGAAAAAGAAAAATGTTTCACTTTTGTTTTTTGCATGTGGGTGGGTGTGTTTAATTCTGCTCCGTCCTCTTCACTAGGTCTCAAAGCACTGGAAGAAAATATAGAGCAAAAAAAATGATTCTGCTTAAATTTCATGTTCATTCATTGAAACTCAGTCCCACTACCTTCTATACATTTTTCCCCTCTTAAATTCTTTTTATGATAATGGGTTTTTTATTTTATTTTTATTTAATGCTGTGGAGAGGAAATATGAATTGTTAATTCTGGATATTTAAACATTGTATTCTAGAGGTCTTTTTGTTCCAAATAAACTAGTAAACAGCTCAGGAGATTGTTACTCCATTTGTTACTTACAATTACAAATAAATATAATTTTAAAAGTAAATTATGTTTGTAATAATTGTTTGGATACACCATATTATAATATGCCAGTTGTGATAATTTTATACCAAGTCAAATTGTCCATAGTCATGTTTTATGTTCCTAAAGTAACATAATAACTTTCAAGCTGTAAAAAGGGGTGGGGAGTGCTAATGTAGCATTTCTTTTCAATTTTTCCAAAAAATTGTTGTTTTTCTGGGGGGGGAAACAGAAAAAAATGTGGTTTTTTCCCCGAGCTTCAACATTTCCGGAAATTTTACATCTCTCAGAGGAAGAATCTCTGGCAGTTTGTTGTCTCTTAGGTGCCTTGGGGGGCATTTTGCACCAGAACAAATTGACAAATCAAAACCTGCTAAAAACATCAATTCATATACATTGGGGACACTGTTTATGATGAATATGAATTGGCAAATTTTGAGAAATCGGCCATATTCATCAGAAGATCTGATTTGTTTCATCCCCATTTCAACGTAACACTGTTCTCATTGAAACAAACATTTGGGAGGGGGAAAGGGGGTGTTAACAAGTAACATAGCCACAATTTAACTGTCATAGATGGAGGAGCTCCTGGCAAAGCAAAAGTACCAATTAAAAACATATACCGTAGTACCTTGTATAGAGGAATTAATTCGTTCCAAATGAAAATTTGTTCCCGGGCAAATTTTTCTTTATACAAATTTCTCATAGGAATGCATTGAAAACAGAGTAATCCCTGATCGCGACCATTATTATGTTGTACGAATGCGCCCCATAGACTATTCTGTTAAGTAAATTTCCCCTATCTCTGAAATTTTTATGTTGTACAGATTTTATGTTATACAAACAATTTGTTATGCAAGGGTCTACTGTATACACAAAAGGAAGTCTAAAGTGATCACATAGATTATCAGGTACAGTAATATCTTTCCAGTCATTTTTAGGCCCTTGGTGAACTTTACAAGGGGATCATTTCACCTCACGGTAAAAGTGAATTGAGGCCAAACATCACTTCAGATCTGTAATATGTCAGGTGAGCACAATATGCCTGATGAGCTATCATGCTATGTGTGTGACTCTAGCTTTCCAGCTGGAATTTCCCCCCTACACTGCATGTGAAGGGAAGGAGCGAGAAATAATGTAAGGGGTCCTATTGGACTTTCCACTGGAAGAGAATTCTGCACCAAGCTCCTCTCACAGGATGGTCCCATTGGGAGAAAACAAGCTAGATCTGACCGACAGACTACAAGAGTATTGGCGAATCTATGGCACGGGTGCCAAAGGTGACACTCGGAGCCCTTTCTGTGGGCATCCGACATCATCCCTTCATAGCCAACTGGATTCAGGTTAAATTGCTGTACAGTGATCCCCTGCCTATCGCGGGGGTTAGGGACCTGACCTGACCTGCAATAATTGAAAATCCGTGATATTTGGATGCAGGTCGAATCAGGCCTGGAGGGGCCTAGCTGGGGGCTCTTGAACTTACCCCCAGCCTGGCCCTACCCCAAATGGGCCTGTGAAAGTCTTCCCGGGCCTTCTGGAGGCCCCAAAAGGGCCTCACGGTGAACTGGAAGTGACTTCCAGTAAACTGGAAAACATTTCTGAGCCCTCCAACAGGCCTAGAAAGGCTCTCGGGGGCCTCAGAAATGATTTTCTGTGACCCAGAAGTGACTTCCGGTTCGCAGGGAGGCCCTTTTGGGGCCTCCAGAAGGCCCAGGAACGACTGTTTGGGGCAGCTCCAGTCCTGGGATAAGTATGGGAGGCTTGAAACAGGACTTTCCCCCTTACTCTAGGGGGCCTTTTTTTCATATACTGCGGTCCCACAATATAGCGGGACCGCAGTATATGAACCACAAAAGAGCGGTGGACCACTGTATTAGCACTTGGCGAATAATGAGCGGGTCTTGAATCGCAGTTTGGGCACTCGGTCTCTAAAAGGTTTGCCATCACTGGACTACATCCCACACCTATCAATGTCAAGCTATAAATAGAAATCGCTTCATTCAATCAGATAAAGGTTAGCACTTTTGGAAGGGCATCTCATGGCATCTCACAGTCCCAGCAGTACAAAAAACACTTGGCCACTTTCCAGTAATTTTGCATTTTTAGTACCATACCTTTTTTCTCTTCTTTTCTTTCTTCTTTCTTTCTTTTTTTGATAAGAGCTCAGAATGCTGTTGTGTGTGAAATTTAGAGAGCTCAGGTTGATAGGGCATACTGCTGAAGCTAGATCCATTTCCTCATTTTACTCCGTCAAGCAAAGTAGCACAGAGCAATTCATACTTAAATCTGATTAACTTGAGAAAGGCTTTGAATTACACTATCATGTTGATTCACCATCTTCTGAACTTTCCCATCTATTACTGCTCTTATTTCAGATACTATTTTAGTTTTAATAGCTAAGACCTGTTATGTGGCTCTTCTCTTCCTTGCCAAATTATTTTCATTACCATGGACTTAAAACTCAGTGTAGCGTTCAAAATAAGATATATAGCATGGATGCTTTAATGCAATAATATTCCTTCTCTGCAAATGAAAAACGAAAAAGAAAAAGAAAACAAACTCCCCTATCAATGTAGCCTGGATATGTTCAAAGGCAAATCTGACAGCTCAGATAGTGGGCCGGAAACAGACTAGCAGATCCTCCGATAACATAAAAACATAAGAACATAAGAAGAGCCATGCTGGATCAGGCCAAAGGCCCATCTAGTCCAGCTTCCTGTATCTCACAGTGGCCCCACCAAATGTGTCCTGGAGTGCACGAGACTATCTGTCTCCTGATACCACTCCCCTGCATCTGGCCCTTGAAGTACCCTGGTTTTAAGCCTGGATATAACACTTATCCCCACCATGGTTTGTAACCTGTGATGGACTTTTCCTCCAGGAACCTGTCCAATCCCCTTTTGAAGGCATCCAGTCCAGATGCCATCACCACATTTTCTAGCCTTATATTGGCTAGAAAAAAATTCTATCAATGGGCCCACATTTTGAGAACCTCCTTGAAAGGACTGTACACCTATTGCCTCACAGTACAGTGGTTAAACTGCAGCGCTTACAAACTAGGTTCAATGCTCAACTTCTGACTCTACTTTCCATCCTTCCAAGGTTTGTAAACTGAATACCCAGCTTTTGGGCGTCGGGGGGCAGGGATCTGTAGCCTGCATAATGAAATTGTAAACCACCCAGCGGGAATTTTAAGGACTAGGGAGCAATATATAAGCAGTACTCTTTGCTTTATTTTCTTAACTACACAGTTCCTTCGTTATTATATGCAAAGGTGTTCAGCACATTCTTCTTCAAATGTGTCTCAAAGTTGAGTCATGGCTACTGGACTTCTTTTTGAGAGATAGAAACGTTTTGCTGTTCATCCAAACAGTTTCATCGGTCTGAATACAGCTAGTGCAAGTCCTCCATCTTATAGTCAGCTTTGACCTCTTGTCACCCTGGTCTGAAATAAGCTTATAAGATGAACAATGGCCTGAATAGGCTCGTTACCCTAATGTTCATCTTATGAGCGCTTGACAGCCGGAGTCAAGCGCTCCCCTGCTGCCCATCTAATCCCTCGCCATCCCCACCCCCGCCGCAGGTTACTGCCGCCGCCCCACCAGATTGGGTCCAGCGCCATGGCTGTGGGTGGGTGGGGTGATGGGGGAGGATGGCCAGAAGCAGCTGTGCCTTCGCTGCCTACTGCCCTCTGAGTGAGGTGCCCGGGTGGAGCAGGGTCCCCCAACCCGGTCCCTTGCTGCCGCTGCCATCCTCACCACTGGTCACTGCCCAGCACCATGGCTGTGGGGGCGGCGGCAATGGGGGAGGAGAGCTGGTAGCTGTTGCTGCAATTTGCACGCATGTGCGATTAAGGTGAACCACGGGGGACATTCGTCACAGACAGGGAGGACACAGGCTATTCAAACTTGGCCAGCCCTGTAGTATAGTATAGTATAGTATAGTATAGTATAGTATAGTATAGTATA
>JAHTLZ010003542.1:6249738-6271893 GCA_023846285.1 Phrynocephalus versicolor
GTATGTATGTATGTATGTATGTATGTATGTATGTATGTATGTATGTATGTATGTATGTATGTATGTATGTATGTATGTATGTATGTATTGGGGGGTCTATGAGAACTGTCATAATGAGCACCTGCACTGCCAAACTTACTATTCTACCACTTTTTAAAAGACATCAAATTTGACAAGATTCCTAGATAGGATTCAATTTAAAGGAGAACAGTTTACTGTCCTTTTTGCTATTAAGTAGCA
The DNA here is from genome assembly GCA_023846285.1 of Phrynocephalus versicolor. Lineage (NCBI taxonomy): Eukaryota > Metazoa > Chordata > Lepidosauria > Squamata > Agamidae > Phrynocephalus > Phrynocephalus versicolor. The sequence goes on from JAHTLZ010003542.1 coordinate 6,249,979, forward strand.
GCCTTTCATAAATTAGTCTCAAGCCCCAATAATAAGAAAAACTGGACTCAACCTTGTTTCAAGAAAAACTTGTTTCATGGGAATTTTCCCTCCTTTCTGTGATGAATCCTATGGGCAATCTAATAATAAATACTGTAGTGGTATTGCCTTAAAACACTTATTTTTTTAAAAAATTAGCCAGTGTTATCACCTTATCTACTGTTCTCTCTCAAGTCCCCTATCTTCTTGGAACTGCAGGCTGTACGGGAGGTAGAAGGAAAAACATATCCTCCCAGCAACACAAGACTGTTGCCAGTTATCCCTAATGTAATGTAAAGTATTGTGGTCTTGATTAGGTTATTAAGATACATCCGCTTTACAAAATGCGAACTCAGTGTCAAGATCAAATTCAAAACTGCTGGATTTGGTTGGCTGATATGGATCAACACAGCTGCCTTCATTTCTAGACTGGTCTTAAGGATGTAGCTCCAAGAACAGTTGTATGAAAACATGGACTTCAGAATTTATCTCTACATCACTAACCAGAAGACTGGTGAGGGAAAGATATTTTAAAAATTGGAATCATCATAATCATTTTGGAACTGTGCAGAACTGGGGGAGGGGGGACCTGGTGGATCATGGAGTCCACCACTGTCAAGGAGGCTCCACAGCTCTGCTACGGTACCCAGCAGTTCAAGGAAGGAAACTCCCAAAATGGTGAAATCTTAACCTTGTCAGAAAAGCATTTAGTCATCTACAGAGATCATATTATCGCTGTGCTTCCTTTGAAAAGTCTCCTTTTGCCACCCCTTGACTTTCCTCAGAACAACTCTAGGCTATCAGAAATCTGAGCGATGCATACATCACACGTGAGACAGATGAAAACAGAGGGGGGGCCAACATCTGGTCACAAGTGGTAGGATAGCCACTTGCACATCAAGGAGAAAGAGCGGGTGGATTTTCATACAACTTGAATGTATACATGCACATTTTAAGAAAATTTGAAAAATAGAAATGGATGGATGGGTGAGTGGACAGGAATGGAAATGAGAGAGAGAGAGAGAGAGATCACACCATTTGTGTACCTTACAGCAATTTCAAAGCTCCTAATGTCCCTTCAAATTTTTAATCCAGAGTTGGTCTGGACACATGGACCTGTGCTTAAGCACTTTGAGGAACAATATTTACCAGCACAACAGATGATGGTAAAATGAAGCTTTTGAGATATTTCAAAACACCTGCCATTGCATCCAGACAGCTGCCTAGATGCCCTAAGCACATCCGATCTCTCCTGATTTCGGAAGCTAAGCAGGGTCAGCCCGGGTTAGTACTTGGATGGGAGACCACCAAGGAATACCAGGTGCTGTAGGCGCCTGGAGTAGGAACTGCCAAACCACTCCAGTATTCCTGCCAAGAAAACTCCATGGACATGGAGTCACGAAGAGTCGGTCACGACTGTAACGACACAACACACACACACACACACACACACACACACACACACACACAATGGCCAGAGCTAACTATGGAAACCGTGAATGAAAATACAGTGGAACCTTGACTTACATCATTAATCCGTTCCAGTGGTCTAGACTTAAGTCAAACATGACTTAAGTCAAACGAACATTTCCCACAGAAAGTAATGGGAAAGCAGATTAATCCGTTCCAGATGATGAAAAAGACCCCCGAAAACAGCAATTTAACACAAATTTGACTGGGATAGGAAATTCCTTCTGGGGTTGTAAATGAAATGTCTCTTCAAAGAGAGAAGGTAGTGGAATTATAGTCCACAAGTTATATGCCTCCACTTTTTAATGTTCATAGCAACAATGTCTAACATTTACGTTTTACTGATTTTTAACCTGACGTTCCAAGTTCTGAACAACTCTATGCTTACCATTAGAGTCGCACAACTGTACAGCTCACCAACTAAAATGCTTCCATTGTGGACCAGACTTCTGCAGCCAGATTTTTTACAAGACTGAGCCGACTGTCTAACCAGCGAGGCCAGCCCCGAGCTCCCGGCCCTTCTTCTCCTCCGGCAGCAGTGGTGGCTTTGGTAAAGCCGAGGACCAGCTCCAGGTGCTCTGAGCTGGCCTCGCCGAAGCCGCCACTGCCGGAGGAGAGGAAGAAGGCAGGAGCAGTTTGGAGGCGGCAGCTCCGCGCTGTAAGTCAAAGCCTGCGACTCAAGTCAAACAGGCCCTTTCTTGCTGCAAGTCAAATATGCTGCAAGTCAAGCAGTAAGTAAGTCAAGGTTCCACTGTAATCCAAGGGCACCAGTTTAGGTAGTGCTATTAGAGAACCTGGTAGTCACCGAGACACACTCTGCAGTAAAATGCACTTAAATGACCCCAGACTCACTTTGAGCAAATTTGGACCTCGCTGATTAATACAGCTGGAGCAAGCTGCAGAACCCACAACAGACAGATAGGACACTTGTCTTTTATTAACCACAACTTATTGTTTTGACGTACTCCAAACATCCGTGATTAATCTTTCTTATGCTATTTGAAACAAGAAACCAGTTTAAAATCATGAATTGTGCAATACATCATAATGATCAAGCACAGCATAACAGCTGCATCACTCAATGTTACTTATCAAAATGAAAAGTAAAAGATGTACAACCTTTTTGTGATCAAGGCACAAGGGGACCAGAGACACAGAAGATGCCAGAGGGGTAAGCTGAGATGGGGAAAGGAATAAACCTGGCTACAGTGTCTTGCCACCGTGACAAACCCAAGCCCCTTTCCATGACATCTGAATCAGCGCAGAGTCCAGAGAACACGGCTGCACATGAAAATAGAAAAGGCAACCACCCCTGTGCTATAGTCTTCCCTTCCAATTTAGTAACTCTAAGCAATTTCATGAACAAAACTAGGTCAAGCTTCATCTAGAAGAAGAAACTACTTCAGATGCTGATAAAATCAGGCATGAATGCACAGTTTTCATATTTATCAGGCAAAAAGGGGGGGAAGCAACATGCAAAAAAATTCCTTCCTTTCTCTCAGGCTGCCACAAAAACATATCCAGCTAAAATATGGGCTTGGAACTCAAATTATTATCTCAGGTTGGTGGTAGCAACCATACTGGCCTTCCACATACTGCTGCAAAAATCATCAGCTGGCATTTTCTTGGTTGTTGTGTAGGGTTTGGATAACCTGCTGGAGGCTAATTGCAACTAGTTGACACGGTACTGCTGGTCTTTGCAATCAAGCCTCAATTAGAGCTATGGACCTTTACACCTCCTACAGACCCAGATAGGATTCTGTGCATTACAGTAGGACCCCGGTATGTGCTGGGAATTGGTTCCAGGCCTTCCTGTGGATAATGAAAACTGTGGATAAGAGAGAGCGCATGCCCACCCACCCCCAAACTGCTGTTTCCTGACAGTAGCTTGCTTTATGACTGCTGTTTTGAGACAGTAGCTTGCTTCATGGCCGCTCTTTGAGACAGTAGCTTGCTATACAGATGCTATTTGTGACAACAGCTTGCTTTACATCTGCTGTTTGTGACAATAGCTTGCTTTGTGGCTGCTGAATTATTTACTTTTTTTCCTCTGCCTACCGTAGATAACTGAATCAGTGGATACGGGGGTCCTACTGTATTTCATCCTTCTCCAACCAACACAGCAAATCTTAGTAAGACTGCATACACTGGACCTGCCACAAATCTGGTACTTGTACATCTTAAGCATCAAAACCATGTTTGCCCAAGTAATTAGTACTGTGGTTTAGAAAACCGCAGCGGCCCTGCCTGATCTGCTTTGCTTCCAAACTGCTGGATGTCTAGGAATATGTTGTTTGTCTTTAGAAAAGCACTTTTCTATGCATAAAGGTAAACTCTAACGGCAATTAAGAAGCTCCCTCTCCCTCTCCCCCCCCCCCCGCCCTTAGTGTTCCTCTGATTTTATTCTGCTCCTGTGGAAACTACAAGCTCACTGCATTTCCCAAGCCATTTATTTTTATGCCCAGTTTAACCTTCATTATTTGTTGTGGGTGAGTCTGTGGAGGTTGTGACCTGTTAGGAGGATGGAGACTCGAGTCACAGGACTCACTGTCAAGTCAGACTTAAGTGACTTGACTCGGACTTGACTTGGACTTGGGACTTTGCACCAAAGACTCAGAATCGGACTCCTCAATACTCATAAGTATCCTTGCTTGTTACTGAAAAACTTCACCTGGATATGCTGAGTATTTCTTCTTTATTCACATCAGAGTGCTGCACAAGTTAAAAGTATGGATGTAACGGAAATACAGGTTAAATTAAAAACAATTTTAAATGTTAAGAATATTAGACTGTTGTTGGTGTTGTTATTGTTTTTACAGGAAGGGGCTACTTCAGCTGTGTAATCTTTGCCAGTAGCTAAATCTTCCTCTCTACATATGCTAGGCCATAAACTGCATACACATGTGCTGCACTGATTGACTTTCCCTACAGTCACAGAAAAGTTGTTCTGTATCCAAGTAGCCCCATATTATTTGATACTCCTTTGATCCTACTTTGCTTTGAAGTCCTTTAAGTGACTTCCAGGTGGTCTAGTTAGCGTCCTGTCCTGTTGAAAGAAACTCATCAGTATGCATCCAATCAGAAAGTATGTTTTGTTCTCCATAGGTTTAGCTTAGCGCCTCTTCTGATTGCGTATTTAAAACTTGTATGCAGAAAACTTTTCCTCACTTTTAGTCATTTGGGAGGAAAAGCTTGATCATTTTATTCACAGATACATAAACACAAAAATCACTTTTCTTTTGAAATTTCTCAAGAATACATACCCTTTAATTCTTGGTGACTACCAACAGCTAGAAACAAATACTGGCCACAAAGAAGCCTCTAAACACCAAAAACCATCAGCAATAATTCCAATCCCAGCAGTGTCTGATGTTCTCAGACTGACGAAACTGCTTGGAGTGGAGTTCAGTCTCACAAGAAAAGAAGACTCACAAGAAAAGTTCAGATCACGAGAAAAGAAGTACAGTTGCCATGACTCAACTTCCAGATTCTGCCTACAGAGTGTGAATCTAGTGGGCAGTGGCCATAACTGCAGAGACACCTCCATGAAAATTTAAATCCTGATTTTTTAAAGAGAGCTCTACTTGCCATGACTCAACTACCAGAGAATCCCAGGAGTGGCCATTTTTGTCCCCCCACCCCATCCTGAGGTTCCCAAGACTTCTTTGGAGGCAGAAAGAAGTCATAGAAAGCATCAGAAACTGAAATGGGAGGTTAAGAAGCATTTAATTTAAAATAAATTGTAACTCCACTAGTTAACAACATCATCAGCTGCTGTGCAAACTTACACATGCAGTGTTTGAGCTACTACAGAACATATGATATTTCCAACAACGTTCACACCTTGCTGCCATAACTTACTCTATGAAAGGCTGATGCCATGGTCACCCCGGCCTTAAGTTACAGTAATGGGGTTTCTTTCAGTCATTGTTTAGATATCAGTTCTTAGGATTCAGGGTGAATAAACATGAGCGTGGCCAAGACGTCTACAGCGTTTTAGCCGCAACATTCCTCATATCCCGGTCTATTTATTAGGTCAAGTGGATAAATTAAGAAAACAATTTGATGATGTTATCGCTTCGTAAAACAGCATACAGTATTTAGCTACAAATTTTGAAATACAAATGTGAAAATTGGCTCAAATATAAGTGCAGTTGATGAACAGAGATTTCAACTTAGCAGAGATATAAGAAAATTAGATGCAACCCATTCACCTTGGAAACTTTGATGAAAAGAACTGGAACAAATCCAGACCTGTTCTTTACCTGTGAACCATATTTTCACAGTTTGTGCAAAAATGGAAAAAAAATTAATGGCTTTCTTTCTCAAGAGTACATGCCTGGCCAAAAGTCTGCTCATATCTTATCTTATTAAAGCCAAGGTATAATTATTCAAACACAGACTTCAACATGCTATGGGCATGCAATCTATTTATTATATATTATGTGTTTTTAAGCTATCCAAAATATAAAACTTTCTAATGGCGGGTCACAGGGTAAAAAGCAAAAAGCACAAATAAACATTAAAATAAAATAAAAATCATTTTGAGAATCTTAGCCTTAGCTTGCACAGGATCAGCAAATTAGCTACTGAGGGCAACGGTCTGAGTGAAGACATTATTCACTTCCTTTCTCAAAAAGTCAGTGTTGTTCTTAAGTCTTGACTTAAGAGAAATGTGATGCAGTAAAAAAAAAGCTAGGAAAAATATAGGTAAGGTTTATTGTTACGGCATCAAGACAAATCTAAGATATAATAGAACAGAGTTAAATTCTGTCATATTCACGAGACATATCTATTACTTGTTTAACAGCAACTACCCTGTTGAAAAACATTTTGTAGAAATCTCTTAGGTTTCCCAACAAAATATAATAGGGTTCTCCTAAAAAGTTTTAGTGGTTGCATCTAAACACTCTCGGAATTCACGAAAGATTGTGAAGCTAGCTGTAATTTCATCCACAAGAATGTAAGGTTAGCAGTACAGCCTAATCAGATTTAGATACAATATCATGGTACAATCAAGAGAAGAGTTTAGCCATTAAGATAGCTTAGTAATAAATATATTTTCTTTGCATTTTTAAAAAATAAAATCTTCTTTCTGCATTTGCCAAATCTAGCAAATTTTACCATGTCTTATTTTGTCCCTTAGAATTTCTACTTCTTCATTGCCCTTTTTATCTACTAGGTTACAATCCGGCTCTGCTTGTGGAAAGATTCTACAGGCTCCTTGCTCCAGGGAAAACAATGAAAATCTCAACAACGAACAATCTACTGCACTCTAAAAGGAGAAAATACAAGCTCTACCAATGACAACTCCAGGCATCCTGCACAGGACAGAAACACAGTCACACCCACTAGACCTACTGACTACTAAGTCCTAATATTCTCTCCAACTTCCCAAGAGCTTCCCAGGTGCTTGCGCTTAGGGTGGCCACTGCCAGAGAAGCCCAGAAAGTGTCCACTCGAAATCGGGCATTCTCAGTGGCCGGCCCCTTATTGTGGAATTCTACCCCCAGCAAGGTCCACCTGGCACAATCTCTGTCTGCCTTCAGGAAAGCTTTAAAGACCTGGCTTTTCCAAGAGATCTTTGGGTGGTCATTCCTTTGGTTGTGATTCTTTACTGTTTGCCTCTAGCATCTAGTGTTAGTGATTGCTTTATTGCACACTGTCTTTTGGTGTCATTGGGTTTTGTGTTGCTATTTGTTGTCTATTTTTATTATTTTGTTTTCGTCTTTTGGCTTTGTGCATCGCCTAGAGTTGTTTATTATACAAGCTGGTGTTATATAAATTGTAAATAAAGTAAAGTAAACTTATACTCATATGTTCCACGTGTCATTTCCACCCCCATAAAAGTACAAGTTACTTATCATGTTGCAACCGCCTATGTATGTACACCTAGTTCATAGAAATAGATTATTTGCAGAAGAACCCATACATTCACGGAGACCATGCATTAGAACCAACAAATACAGTTCGACTTCCTCCCCTCCTCTTCTTTTTTAACCATACAGGGCCAGTGAAGCCAGTTGGAATAAGTATGATAGATGGTGCAGATGTAAGATAAAAGTAAAGGTAAAGGTTCCCCCCGCACATGGATGCTAGTCGTGTCCGACTCCAGGGGTGGTGCTCATCTCCGTATTCAAGCCGAAGAGCCAGTGTTGTGCAAGTCCATGACCACGTGGCTGGCATGGCTGCAAAGAAACACTGTTTTACCTTCCCACTTTTTACGGCAATACCTATTTATCTACTTGCATTTACATGCTTTCGAACTACTAGGTTGGCAGGAGCTGGAGTTACCAGCAGGAGCTCGCTCCGCTGCATGGCGATTCAAACCGCCGAGCTGCCGACGGTTGTAACCCAGATTCAAATCCTTATTCAGCCAGAATTTCATTTTCTAGCCTTTCATCTTCAGCCCTTCCTCAGAGGGCTGAAATGAGCATAAAAGTAGAGTGCAACACCCTTGAGTTCTTTACTGCTAACATTTGTTGTTGTTGTTACAATTGTGACCAACTCTTCATGACCCCATGCCCATAGAGCTTTCTTGGATGGAATACTGGAGTGGCTTGCCAGTTCTTACTCCAGGTGCCTACAGCTCCTGCTATTCCCTGGTGGTCTCCCATTCAAGTACTAGCCAGGGCCAACCCTGCTTAGCTTCTGAGATCAGGCAAGATCGGATGTGCTCAGGGCATCTGTATAAATACAATGGATGAAATCCAACAGTACATCACAACTGGAGTAGGCCTGTGGCATCAGTGGAGATTTGGTGAGTCAAGTCCTTCAGGGGTTCCACTGATTCAGTGGCCCTACTCTTGCAGTGAGTTACTACTTGATTTCAGCCAACAAATAATATCTTCCAGGGAGGGGTTAGCATCAAGTCTTTTAAATCACTTTTGAATTCATTTGAATTAGTTAAGGCTAACTGAATAACTTAAAGATTATTTTAAGGATAAATATGAATTTTAAACTATGCTACATACTGATAGCTCAGCATAAATGGCCAAAATATTTCTCCATATAAAGAGCCCCAACTAGATCCAAGTCTCGTTTGTATGCAGAACAGCACACATGGATTCAATTCATTGGGTTTTTAAAGGTTTCACTGTAACCCAGTAAGGGCCAAGAGATACTGAATGGTTTCTAATTAATATAAAATTGAATGAATCCATATATAAGTATGAAAAATGTTTGTATAGCATTTGGAAATGAGGCTTCATATGTTCACTTTGATTTGATTTGGACAGCCACTTCCACATACACCCACATCCACTTTCACAGGAATGTTTCTCTGTCCTGTTCACTCCCACTCCTGGTCTGGGTTTGAGAACAAATGTAATAAAAACCAATTAAATCTGTTAAAAAAATGCTGTTATTTACTTTTTCAATGCAGTTCCATGGTTTAAAAAGAAGAATGCAAAAACTCCATACAAAAATGTACATTAAACTGAGAAAAAATGAGTGTACTAGGAAAAATTGGGAACAAATGTTAATGTGTACCAAAATCTTCTTTTAAATGCTTACATATTTATTTCAGAATGTTTGGATTCGCATAATGGTAAACCAGCTTCATAAGCTAAATGGACAGCTTTTTTGTCCTTGATTTTTTTACTGCTTTTTGCAAGTGGGTCAACAAATCTTTGTACACCAGTTATGGTAAACTATCCTCAGTCAAGCCAGGATTCATAAGCTAACAACACTCAATTAAAATATGGCTTACAATCTTGACTTCTTTGAGTTTGCTAGAATCCTCACTTTTAATATTATACAAAACTTTCTCCTTCTGGTTTTGTTTGCCTGATTGAACAAAGGAAGGAGAAAGCTGGGATGAAATGGACTGCATTTACCAACATCCACATAATAATATGAAGTCAGGAATACTTCTTTATCATTATTTGAGAACACAGACACGCACAATTATAATACATGATTTTTAAAAATATTTTTAATATCACAAGTTCACAAAAAATCTGAGGTTATATTTGTAGAAAATATGTTCTTGTAGGTATTAAAATATTTAATTTCTGTATACATGCAATTTTAAAAGGGCAGCAGTTAATTGCAAAACCTATGGAACAAGCTATTCATATCTACACATTACATGTTTAATTAACAAAAAATGTAAAGTAAGTAGAAGTACCAATCTGAATGCAATGAGAAAGAAAACCATATTCTTAGAAATATAGAATTAATAAATTTAGAAGCGTACTAAACAGCAAAATAAAAATAACTTCTTTTGCTGTACTTTTAAAAAAATCCAAATACTGTAGATGCAATACATATTAAAGGAAATATGAAGATGAGGGAAGCAGTAATAGATGGAAGTGGGGAGTCTGTGTGAGTGTGCATGCAGACATGTAATTTTCAAGTGTTTTTACAACTGCTATCCAGGATAGGCCTTGTGTCAAGAGGCACAGTTCGTTCTAAGCTAGGGCAGAATTAATGCACTGGATTTCACAAGCAGTCAAGGGCCACGTTCTACTATGACTGGCCACCAGCCAGCACTGTGGTCCAAGCACCCTTCCCCAAACTGGCAGCAACCCTTAGATCAGGCATGCCCAAACGTCTGCCCTCCTGATGTTTTGGACCACAACTCTCAGAATTCTAAGATTAGATTGCCAATGACAAAGGACTGTGGGAGTTGTGGTGCAAAACATCTGGAGGGCCGAAGTTTGGACATGCCTGCCTTAGATGTGTGGGCCCAGAAGAGGGAGGAGTTCCCATCAGGTAGGTAATGCAGTTGGGAGAAAAGAGAAGGAAGGGACGAACGTCTCTCAGAAAAGCATTGGCAGCATTTATTTTTACCATTTATATTTCAGTATTTGTGTAGTCCTCTCTCTCTCCCATGCTGTTTAACATATATGTGAGGCCGCTGGCAGAGGTCATTAGGAGATCTGGAGTCTGCTGTCATCAGTATGCTGATGACACACAGCTCTAGGTCTCCTTTTCCACCACTGCAGTGGAGGCTGTCCAGACCCTCGACCAGTGCCTGGGCGCAGTCATGGAATGGACAAAGGCTAACAGACTCAAACTCAACACCGAGAAGACCGAGGTGATGCTCTTTGGGACGTTCCCTTCCAGCTATGGGGGCCCTCTCCCTAGCATGGAGGGCGTTTCTCTCCAGCTAGCGGACAAGGTTCAGAATCTGGGCATGGTCCTGGACCCGGCCCTTTCCATGGAGGCCCAGGTGGCCACCGTGTCCAGGACCGCCTTTTTCCATCTACATCAAATTGCCCAGATTCACCCATATCTGGATTCGGACTCCCTGAGAACTGTGCTGCAAGCGTTGGTGATCTCGAGGATAGATTATTTATTGCAACACTCTCTACATAGGGTTGCCCTTGACTCTCCTTCGGCAATTGCAGCGGGTGCAAAATGCGGCGGCCAGACTGGTGGCGGGTGTGCGTTGTTATGACCACATCACCCCAGTTCCGGCTCACCTGCATTGGCTACCCGTTGCGTCCCGAACCAGATTCAAGGTCTTGGTTTTAATTTATAAAACCCTCCATGGCCTGGGACCTGACTACCTGGCAGAGCGGATCGCCCAGTGGTCAATATCGGCCCGTCCAACGAGGATGTCGCGGGCGCACTCGCTTCGGGTGGCCACGCCCAGAGAGGCCCAGAAAACTCGGAGCCAGGCCTTCTCTGTGGCTGACCCCACCTTATGGAACCACCTGCCAAGCGAATTGCGCCTTGCACAGTCCCTGTCAGCCTTTCGGAAGGCCTTGTAGCTGATTCTCTTCCAAGAGGCGTTTGGTGACTTAATTTAATTTTTTTCCCCTTCCGCCATCTGTTTTTCTGATTTGTAAGTGCCGAATTTTTAATATTTTTTTATACTTTTACGTGGTCGTTTAATTGTCTATTTGTTAGTTTCTAGCTGATTACTTGTTCTTGTTACTTTGTTGTAAACTGCCCGGAGTTCCTTCGGGAAGACGGGTGGTATGTAAGTTCTAAAAATAAATAAATAAATAAATATCATTTTTATTTTATTAACATATTTTTATAAATATATTATAAAATATTTTTATAACAAAAACTCTTATCCCTACTTTTGAGAGACAGGAATATATGGTTTTCCCAAACAGAACAAGATAGTTGTATTATGATTTAGGTGTTTGTGAGCACTGTCCATCCAGTATGCATCCAGATATTTACCAGTACAGATCAGGACTGCCTTTCCCTAAGCTGGTTTATTCTTGCATTTCTGAAGGTATTTGTGTATTTCAAAATTAGGACCAGATAGAGAAAACAAAGATCTGTAATAAGTAATTGAGGTAAGAGTGCTATGTAGCACCATCAATTTTGCAAGTGTGGCTGGCCTTCAGTGTGTAGTCAAGAGCTCTTATCAACTTCCTTCCTTCCCTCCATGTACTCTGTTTCCTTGGCCAGCTCCTGCTCTTCAAAGAAAGTACCCTGTATCAGCAAGCTTTTGTTGTTGTTGTTGTGCAAGCAAAGGAGAAAGGTCATCCCTGGTACTACTTTAACCTACCCAATCAAAGCCCACACAAGAGAGTCGCCTATCCAACCCACATGCACACGCTATCCAAAGTGTGATGGTACATCAAAGAAAAAAAGGAAGATAGTTCTAGAACACAGCCAGTCTGATAAAGCAATGTTGCAGCTTCTCTGTACCATGGGGTGGCTGTTCTGTCAGGCGAAATATAGAGAATCCAGTGAGGTTGGCTAACTCTTCCCCTGGAATTCAGTGACTGGAGTTTCCAGAGCAGGTTCTGGGTATCCTTTATTTTTTGTAAACAAGAATACTGTAAAATTTTATTGTGTATGACCAAAAGTGTGTACAATGTAAAAGAAAATTTAGAATTTAACAGCAGGTTGTTACAATTGCTCATTGACGTCCTTATCAACAGTCCACTCATACTATCCTTTAAAACCAACATCCAGACCTGACAATCATACTAATAACAATTATGCAATAGTGTGATCAGTGGCGTAGCTAGAATTTGGAGCGCTCGGAGACAAAAGTTTGTTTTTGCGCCCTCTCTTCCCCTCCAACCGTGTCTCGCCCACCCTGGGGGAACAGTGGTGGAGGGGAAGAAGGGTCTCTTCTTCTCATGCCCTTTGTGTGGCTCTCCTTTCCAGATAATGCTCTCCTGTGCAAGCCGCACAGCGTGCGGATAGCACCAAGCAGGCAATGTTATTTTTTCAAGCATCACCTCCGTAGCATGCTTCCCCCTCCTCCTTTCCCCTGGCTAAGGCTTGGCGATTGTGAGCCCTGGGAAAGGAGGAGAGGGAAGCAGGTGATGGGATATTTTTTCCCAAGCAACACCTCCATCACACACTTCCCTCTCCTCCTTTCCCCGGGCTAATGATCGCCAAGCCTTAGCGGGGGGGGGAGAAGGGGGAACAATCGATGGAGGTAGTACTTGGGAAAAAAACATTGCTTGCGTCCGTCTCCTCCTTTCCCCCGACTAAGCATCGCCCACCCTTAGCAAGGTGAAAGGAGGACTGCTGCGGGATGGCACATGGCTCCCTCCTCCTCCTCCTGCTCGCCCTCCAGGTGCCCCCAGATTGCTGTGTGCCCCGGGGCAATGGCATTCTTCTGCCCTGCCCTAGTTATGCCAGTGAGTGTGATTCTTAATGGAAAAAAGATTGCAACCTCTTGGCTGCCAGCACAAATTGAGCTACAGTATATAATAAAAGATAACTGCTTACCAGAAAGTAAATATATTATTAATTCTTGAGAGATACAGTTGGTAGACAACTAGATGATAGGTGACAGGAGTCTGTCTCTAGGATCAATATAAAGGGGACCCTTCCAAAACAAACAGGAAAAAACCCAGCACTTCTGATTGCGTAAAAATCAAAGGAAACTTTTTGTTTCAAATTTTCCATACTTAAAAAAAAGCACAGGAGGCTACTGAAATGCCTGTACTTCCTATTGCAAGGTATGCAGGTAAATAACAAGTAGAATCAGTGCTGCAGAGCTCAATACAATGAAAAGGTAATCTTATAGTGTAGTTTCTCTTATAGAGTCTCAGAGGAGCCACCATGCAAGGCTCCGTCTTTCTTTATCAGAGGGCGCACTTGACGGACCGTAAGTGAACAGAAACAGAAATCTTTCCTGAAAGCTTCATCCTTGTCTCCCACGGGTGTCTCAGAGTGGCAGAACAAAGGAATAGGAATAGTAAAATCCTAGTTTCAAAGCAATGGTTCAGTTTTTTTTTTTTGGTTTTTTTTTTTTCTGGCTCCAGCACACGAATAAGAATGAAAGACAAAGCTACAAAAGGTAGCCTGCAAAGGGTGCAGTGTGATTGTTCTTCTTTTAGCAGCAGGTCTGTGCTGGTCCTATTCAGACCTGGTGATGGTGGGTGCAATCCATGAAGATATCACAGGGATGGTACTATGAGGCAGGGAAGTTATGATTAGAATCCTAGAGTTGGAACAGACCTCAAGGGCCATCCAATCCAACCCCTTGCCATGCAGGAACCCCCATCACAGTATTTCCGACAGGTGGCCATCTAGCCTCTGGTTAAAAACCTCCAAAGAAGGAGACTACACCACCCTCTGTGAGATAAAGTGGAGGCAGCTTCTTAGTGGAAGCTGGCACTAATACACAGGAACTACTAATCAAGGAACAGATGGATTACATGTAAAATTATTGATGGTCTCTGCTCAGAGCAGGCATGCCTTTGGCCCTTCGTATATTTTTTGGCTATAATATCCACCCTCCCTTATTTCTGAGAGATGTAACCTGGAGAATCAAAGTACAGTACACATCCCTGACCTACAAACTCACAAGGCTATGGCCCTACTCAGCAACAAGGCATGAAACCAACCCAGTCCATCCTCTTGATCTGCCAGTTTTCACTCAACCTTTTTTAAAAAGTGGAAGCTGTTTATGCATATTTTAGAAACAGACATAAACGTATTGTGGCAGCAAACCTAATCTGACGTGCAATCAAATAACTCAAAATGTTTTACTCAGGAACTGACAAACTCAAAAGAAATGACACAGTCCTCATAACAAAGCAACATGTAGTGCCAGCACTTAGGGACTATTACATTCTAGTCACCTATGATTATAAGAATGTTTTATTATGTTGTGGGAACAGTTTCCTCCAGCTTTCAACTTCATCTTCTTCGGCACTAGTAACTTAAAGGATGATTACATTCACTAGAAACTTCCGATATATAGATTGTATTGCAAATACATGCCTGTTATTCTACTATCACCAAAAGTTTAAGGAGAAAGCAAGTACATGCTTTATAGACTATAGAGCAGCCTTTGATTGTGTAGATAGATCATGAAAAGCTATGGGCTGCGGTAAGAAAAACTGATGTGTCAGAACATTTGGTTGTTCTAATGTGTACCTTAACTTACAGTCTGGACAAGATGGTAATATTTGGGCAGAAAAGAGAAGTGGGGGGAAGAATGTATCATATTAGAATCAGATGAAGGAGAAATAAATATTGGTAGAGGAAACACCAATAAATAAAGATATGCAGATGACACTGTATTATTGTCAGAAAACATAAATGACTTGAAACAGCTACTGATGAAAGTTAAAGAAGAAAAATCAAAGCAGCATTATAGTTAAATGTTAAGATTACAGAAGAACTACGAAAAGTTAGTTAACAATGGAAAATTAAAATTGTTATGGATCTGACACCTTTGTTCAGATATCAAACAAGATGGAGATTGATCATAAGAAGACAAAGACTTAGAAGAGCAGAGCAAAAAGTTAGTAAATATCCTGTAGAATAAGAATGTATTAATGGAGAAAAAGACTGAGATCATAGATAATATGGTAATCTCAGTTGACATATGTAAAAGGTAGGCAATAAAGAAAGATGTAACAGCTGGGACATGGGCAGCAACTAGGATATCTGCAAAGAGGCCAGGACCAGAAGCCAAGAGCGTGGTCAGTCAATCTGAGGTCAAGAGTCACAGGGAGGGTCATCAGCCATTCCAAGGTCAAGTGTCACACACAAAAACAGTCTGACAGGGAGGGGGATGCAAAATAGGCAGACGTACAGGGTAGAAGAGTTCTAGGAAAGATCAAGGTAATAGGGCCAAAGCTTCAGGAGTCCAGAGGTCTCAAGTAACTGAGGCAAGGAACAGGGAGTGCTGGCTGCCAGCTTTATGCTAGTAGGAAGCCCCACCAGCTGCACTCCCTGACTGCCTCAGCCTGAGTGGGGCCTGATTCTGGAAAGAGGCAGAGTGACAGAAGGTGACCAGGGGGAAATATCAATTAATTTGAAATTTAATATGGGAGAACAGCAGAAATACAAATAAGTATGTTTTAGATTAAATCAATTTGGAACCCTTAGTAGAACCTGAAACATCCAAAGTGAGGCTGTTGTACTTTGTATGTGGTTTATGACTACCTTGGGTTGCGAGTATTTCGCAAACTAAGCAAAAATTTTAGTAAAAGGCTCACTTCAGCGCAGGCCCTGTGCTGCCTGGAATGGGCCTCAAGGCTGTGTGGTGGGCCTGTGTCAGGCTTCCCAGGCCTCGACACAGACCAGAGTTGACTTCCAGCAAACCGGAAGTGGCCTCAAGGATGCTCCACATGGCCCGGCAATGCCCAGAATGGGCCTCTGGGCTGTCCAGTGGGCCCAGGCTAGACCCGGCACTGACCAGAAGTGACTTCCGGGCTGCGCAGTGGGCCTGCACTGGGCCTCTGGAACTTGCTGCAGGTCCAGCAATACCCACCTGAGGCCTCCACAGCAATCCCCGGACCTAGCACTGCTTGTCTATGGGTTCCACAGTGAGTGCACCCTGGGCCTGTCATTGCCCATCCGTAGCCTACGCAGTGCACCCTGGGCAGTACTGGGCCCAAGTCAAGCTCTAGAAGCTGCTGAGGCTCCCAGCCAAAGCAAATTTCTCCACAGAAAATCATGGAAATTGGGACCCCAGAACAGATCTGGCAAGTTTCCATTATTTCCTATGTGGAAATTTGCTTTGATATACAAGTATTTTGGTTTACAAGCATGCTTCCAGAACGAATTATGCTCGTAAACCAAGGTACCACTGTATAAGAAAACAAGACTCACTGGGTAAGACAACATTGCTAAGAAAGTGAAAAGCAATAAGAAACGCCAAAGACCTAGCATGAGATGTATTGAATCAATAAAAGAAGCCAGAGATTTTACTTTGCAAAATCTGAGTAGGGGTCGAACGGAGAGGCCGCTGGCCTGCAGTGAGCTGATGACATGCAGCTCCATCGCTCCTTTTCCACCTCTGCAGTGGAGGCCATCCAGATCCTTGATCTCTGCCTGGGGGTGGTACTGGAGTGGACCCGGACCAACAGGCTCAGGCTCAATCCCGAGAAGACTGAGGTTCTGTACTTTGGGGTTCTCCTGAGGGGTACAGTGGCCCTCTCCCCAGACTGGATAGGACTGCCTTCCAGCTGGCGGATAGAGTGAGGAGTCTGGGCGTTGTCCTGGACCCGGCGTTGTCCCTGGAGTCCCAGGTGGCTGCCGTGTCCAGGTCGGCCTTTTACCATCTTAGGCTTATTGCCTGGATTCACCCGTACCTCGATGGGGACTCCCTAGGGACGGTTGTGCAGGCGCTGGTCGTGTTGAGGATAGATTATTGTAACGGCCTCTATATGGGGCTTCCCTTGACCCTTGTTCAGCGACTGCAGTGGGTACAGAATGCAACAGCCAGATTGGTGGTTGGTGCGGGCAGATTTGACCACATCACCCCAATTCTGGCTTGCCTGCATTGGCTGCCCGTTGCCTCCCGAATAAAGTTCAAAGTGTTGGTTTTGGTTTACAAAACCCTCCATGGCTTGGGTCCCGATTAACTGGCAGAGCATATCTCTCTAAGGTCAGAACTGGCCCAGCCCACCCAAGCCTGTATGGCACTCTCGCTCCGGGTGGCCACCCCTAGGGAGGCCCACAAGGTTGCAACACACAATCAGGCCTTCTTGGTGGCTGGCCCAGCTCTCTGAAACAAAGTGCCAAGCAAGATATGCCAGTCCCCATCCCTGGCCTCCTTTTAAAAAGTTTTTAAAACCTGGCTATTTAGGGATGCCTTCAGCAATCACTAGGGTGTGTATTGTCTCCCCCGTGTTTATTGTTTGTGTTTGTTATCACTTGTCTTTGCCTCTTGCTGATTACTTGTTGTCATGTATTTTTGTTTTCTTTCGTTATTTTTATTATTTTCCTTGGATTTCTTATGTTATGTTATGTAAACCGGCCAAAGTTGTATACTGCGCCAAAAGTGGTGCAGTATACAAATAAATAAATAAATAAATAAATAATATCACTCATTTTCAGTGGATTTTACAAAAGAATCAACAATGACTTAAACTGGAAGAACATGATATTGAATGGGGATGGCATGCTTTCCTGTGGTATAAAAAAGTAAATGACTATAAACAATTAGCAACCACTTGTTAAGGAAATCTTTATTATGGACATGGGCTAAAATACAAAACCAGATGTATACCAAAATGGGTAGCACCATTAGAGGCTTTCACTCCACCAAGACTCGTGGACTTTAAGAAATTATTAAGATATGGGGGTTTATTTTAAAAATAGATGGAAAGCTAAAGACAAAAGAACAACTGACAACACAAGATAAAGAAATAGAGATGGACTGGTGGATTCACTCACAACTAGACTCAAGATTAGGAAAAGATGAACAAACACCTTTTGATATAATACCTCTTTAAAAAGGAAAAACATATCAAAACAATATATAATTTTCTATTAGATTATGAAACACAAGAGGAGGTGGTAAAAGAAGGCATGATAAAATGGGCTCAAAATACTGTAGGGCATAATATCACCAGAGAACAATGGGAGCAGGTATGGAAGTACAATATAGAACTTACCAAATCAACAAGTTTTAAATATATACAAAATGATTTGTAGATGGTACTTGGCCACTTGTTAACTAGCAAACATGAATCAGAATTAAGCAAATGAATGTTGGAAGTGTAAGACTAGGGAAGGCACGTTTTACCATATGTGGTGGACACGTGAAAAAGCATAATCATATTGGAAAATGGTGAAGGAAGAAATAATTGGATTTGTAATTCCACTAAACCAGAACTATCACTTTATATATAAGGTAAATAGCTATAGACAAGGTAAATAGCTACAGTGGTACCTTGTATAAAGGAATTAATTCATTCCAAATGAAATTATGTTAAGCAAAATTTCCTTTATACAAATCTCATAGGAGTGCATTGAAAACGGAGTAATCCCATTTTTATGTTGTACAGATTGTCCCCATAGGCGATTATGTTAAGCAAATTTCCCCTATCTCTGGAATTTTTTATGTTGTACAGATTTTATGTTATACAAACTGTTTGTTATACAAGGATCCACTGCATTTAGTTATTATGATTCTAATTGCAGCTAGAACTCTCTATGCCAAGTATTGTATTGGAATTCCAATGAAAGATGAGCTAATAGGAAAAATAATGAACATTACAGAGACAGATAAACTCTCAGAACCTTTAGACCAAGATCGAAGACAGACACAAAATGAAAGATGGAAAACACTTTATGTTTGGCTCCAAGTGAATACATAAAAATTCAGGTTGTGAGGTAAAATAATTCTCAAGAGACACAAGTGAATTATTGTTTATGTGAGTCTATTGATATATAATCTGACAAAAGTAGATTGATAAGGAGGAATAGAATGGAATGTTAGCAAACACAGTGCCTATCTCTGTACCTCAAATCATGTTTTATTGTTATTGCTTTTGGGTTTTTTTTATATTGTATTCTAAAATCAAAATAAACTAAATATGACCTACAAAAAAGAATCCACCTGTAGACCAAAGATGTCTGCTTAGTTCAGTGAACAGAAAATGAAATTGCCAGAGCCATCCCAAAACATGAAATTAGTCCAAATTCAACAAGTCAAAGAGGTCTCTGTAGCAGCCATTCAGAGACTTTGGGTGGGGGAGGGGCATAAGGGAAAGAAAGCTGAAGGACCACACGGCATCGTTTGGCATCAGTGCTGAGAGCCATGCAAAAGAGCTGGCATCCCCTTGTAATACGAACATCTGCCAAATTAACTGAGGTCAGAACACTGGCAAACTGAAATAGCAGGAAGGTTATGTGAAAGACAAATTAATTAACAATTACAATGTGTTACTAACACTTTCTCGGTGGCAAGGAAGATCATTATGGAGAGGAAACATAATGTCGATTAAAAGGTGGGAAACCCTCCGTCGGGGATAACACAGACTCACGCACATCAGGCATTACACTCAGCCCAATCTCCAAAACAGGCAAGACCCTGAATTGGTTAACAGAGGTGGAAAGCAGACGGAAGGGGTTTGTTGTTTGAGTTCTAAATTTCCCCTTAGTCAAGGGCAGGACATGTAGTATGTTTTGCAGTCAGCCACTTTGAATTACAGCTTTTTCACATCATTTTTAAATCTGCAAGATAGGATGAGATGAACTACTTTGGAAGGCACAATTTTCTTTTTCTGGGACTGCCTTCAAGTTCCAGTAGAGAGATGTGTTCTTTTGGGGGTTGTGATGATATGCTTCCCATGTGCCCTGGTGTAAAAAGTCTTCCCAACCAGGTCCTTCTCCATATACTGGTCTATCCAGATGTTCCCCCAGTGTTTCACAGCATCAAAATCCTGCTATGTCATACTTCATCTGAATAACATCTCCATTATGAGTATACAGACTGTGGATGCATAACTGCATGTAAGTAAAACAACATGAAGACCACACCCCACCCCGGGCATGAAACTGGAGACCCTGATATTTCAAGAAGCCAATACAGTATTTGGCTTACTGTGTGCCTTCCCTGATGCTGTGGTGACGCAACAACACAATGAGAAGGGAGCATGGCACTGCCACGTATGGTCACAATCCCCACTCGCCTAACATTGGCATCAAGGATGTGAGTATGTCATGGCACAGTGGTTAAATGCCTATCCTGCAGCTAAAACTGGGCTCGCGACCTGGGGTTCGATACCAGGTAGCTGGCTCATGGTTGACTCAGCCCTCCATCCTTACAAGGTCGGTAAAATGAGCACCCAGCTTGCTGGGGGAGGGATGTGTAGCCTACAATTGTAAACCACCCAGAGAGTGCTGTAAGCGCTACAGGGAGGTATATAAGCAGAACACTTTGCTTTTTGTGATACACAATACACAAAAGGCATGTAGAACTGCTGCTGGCTGTGGCTTTAGTTGCTTAGTCTCCTTTACATGCCCGCATGAGAGTAGCATGTGAAACCCCCACCCAGCTGGGTGATTATACATATTGTTGACCAAGAACAGAAAGACCAATGAAGGGGCAGGAGGGCACAAGCAGTGTGCCAGGGATATTTAAGGGACATGCCTTCTCCCAGTATATGACTTTAAAAACCTGACAATTTGATTCACAGCAAAATTGATCAAACCATAGAATCATAGAATCATCGAGTTAGAAGAGACCTCAAGGGCCATCTAGTCCGACCCCCTGCCATGCAGGAACCCCCATCACAGTATTTCTGACAGATGGCCATCCAGCCTCTGCTTAAAAACCTCTAAAGGAGGAGACTCTACTACCCTCCTTTGTGGCAGCATACTCCACTGCCAGACAGCGTTAACCCTCAGGAAATTCTTCCTAATGTTTAAATTGAATCTCTTTTCCTATAGTTTGAAACCTGAGTCCTAGTCTTTGAAGCCATGGAAAACAAACCTGTCCCCTCTTCAATATGACATCCTTTCAGATATTAAACATGCCTATCATATCCCCTCTTAGTCTTCTTTTCGAAAGGCTAAACATTCCCAGGTCCCTAAGCCATTTTACTTCAATCACTCTCTGAAAGACAGGTGAAAAAGTATTCTACCCTGCAGTATTGGTAGCATAACAGTGACACTTCCATCTCTTATCCCAATAAGTGGAAAATGTGCACAGCAAAAAAGTAACTTGAGAGCATGACATTGTTACCCCAAATCAATTCTGATTTATGGCAATACTTTACAGGGTTTTCCAGATAGAGAGTACTGTACTCAGAAGTAGTTTATCCCTTCCTTCTTTAAGCGGATTGGGTTGGGTGGCGGAATGCCCTAGGGATGTGCAAGATCACACAGGCTGGCTCTTCTCCCGAAAGATACAGTGGGGAATCAAATTCCTAACCTTTGGCTCCTCAACCAAACACCTAACTCATTGAGCTAAATTCCTAGAAGCATATTAATGTTGAATTATAGTAGTATGTCCTGAGCACATCCGATCTTGCCTGGTCTCGGAAGCTAAGCAGGGTCGGCCCCGGTTAGTACTTGGATGGGCAACCACCAGGGAATAGCAGGTGCTGTAGGCGCCTGGAGAAGGAACTGGCAGACCACTCCAGTATTCCTGCCCAGAAAAACTCCATGGACATGGGGTCATGAAAAGTCGGCCACAAATGTAACGACACAACAACAACAACAACAACAACAACAACAACAACAACAACAACAACAACAACAACAACAACAACAACAACAACAACAACAACAACA
>JAHTLZ010003542.1:6274669-6298016 GCA_023846285.1 Phrynocephalus versicolor
TAAATAAATAAATAAATAAATAAATAAATAAATAAATAAATAAATAAGACCATGACTTCCGCACCTACATATTTTCAAGCAATTTATATCATTGTCCCTCCTGCCATGATGAAGCATCTTTGGGTCTGTACTGAGACAACATGCAAAACAGCCTTCATCCTACAGAGTCTTCCTTAGAAAGAATCCTCATTGTCTGAAATAAATTTATTTGAGGTAAACACAGTACAGGTAGGATTTTAGACATTGAACATTAGACATTATCAGTTACATAATGAACTGTGTGCCACAGACAAGAAAGACAAAGAATTCTTAATTTATAGCAATTCATCTCTCAGAGTACTGCACCACAGACAACTTTGCTAGCAAAATCCTAAGCAAGAGACAAAACTACAAATCTGCCTTTAAAAGTACTTCCACTGTTTTCTGGAAATTGTGTATTTTCCTCCTTGCTACAGCTCCCTATAATTCTCATTGCAGAACAAAAACAAAATAAAACATGGCACCAACCTCTGGAAGAAACAGATTCATGAATAAGAAACTGCAGATTCCCTTGAGAAAAAATCAGAGAAATCACCTCCCCAATTAATTGATTCATGTCATAGTATTTTCTCCTTTCAGGAAAGCTAGCATAAAAATGGTGTCTTAAATACCATTATAGGGAAATAAATGGCAGAATAGAAAACCAATCTTCCTTCCTCTGCACGCGTGCCTTCCTACTCCTAATTTCACCCCCATCATATAACTCAAGTACTGTACATTACTTCTCAGCATCATACTGTGCGCCTAATCATACACATATTTACATTTGAGAAAAGCAATACAGAAGGTAGTTAGTGTTGCACATATACCAATTTTAATTACACTAACCCACTTCTACCAGGAAGAAACTGCTCTTTATTCCCAATAGTTTCAATGTACAGTGGTACCTTGTATAAAGGAATTAATTCGTTCCAGATGAAATTATGTTAAACTAACTTTCCTTTATACCAATTTCCCATAGGAATGCACTGAAAATAGAGTAATCCCTAATCACGACCATTTTTGTGTTGTACGAATTTGCCCCATAGGAGATTCTGCTAAGTAAATTTCCCCTATCTACAGAATTTTTTTATGTTGTACAGATTTTATGTTATACAAACCGTTTGTTATACAAGGGTCCACTGTATTGTATTTGACAGATGTACACATGGCTTGACTATCCAATCTCTCTCTCTCTCTCTCTCTCTCTCTCTCTCTCTCTCTCTCTCTCCAGGCTCAATTTCTCTCTCCACGTTCAATTTCCACACTTATATTGTCACTTAGTTAGATTACCCTCCATTTCCCCAAAGAGAAAATTTTAAGAAATGGAAGGTGTGTGTTTCTGAAATGGTCCCCTACCCTTGAGTGACAGCTGATCACCAACAGGCAGGGGAGAGAATGGATGCTGAAATGATCACAAAGGAATAGGAAATGATCGGCTATGCACCCCTAGATTACAATCCCGAAGAACACCCATGTATGAAAATCAACTGTTTCAGACTCCTGGATACATGTGCTTTGTCGGAGTTTTTCCTTATTACTGTATTATTAACAGAGAGGCTCCAGTGCAATTTTAGCAGGGAATGGGGAACCACACATCATGAAACAGGCACAGCATTCCTCCTTCATTTTCCAAAGTGTGCTTTATGTTCTGAACAAAATGTTCTACAATAATTAAGACAGACTCCCGTTATATTTGTAGCAGAACAGGAAATGACACCGGGATCCCCTTAACTACAGTATTCCTCTTTAAAAGGATGTCTAAATTCCTAGTTGTAATTCTAATGCAACAGCCAAACTACTGCAACATTTCAGCAATTTATCAATTATATCCTTCACAAACTCTTTTCAGAGTTTCTTTTAATGTATGTTAACAGGATTATGCACGCTGACTTTTCTCGCATCCTTCCTTCTAATGTATTTGATAATTCAAATAAAGCCTTTGCAAGTTCAACATGCACAATGTATTCCCGCCCGGCCCTCCCTCTCTTTATGGAGCGGAAGGTGGAATTAAAAGGCTCTATTTCACAGTTTGGAAGGTTATTTTTAGGAATACGTTTAACAACATGATGAAACCATCCATTGCTAAGAAATGATAATACGATGATACTCTGGGTCCCAACCTACTACTAATCCGTTACAGAAGGATTCGGTGTCATATCCGTAATTAATTCATTCTAAAAATAACCTTCTAGCTTCCTGGATGGTTCAGTAGTTTATGCTGGCTGTAGAGCCAGAGTTTGGCAGTTTGATTCCCCACTGTGACCCCTGGGTGCAACAGCCAATCTGTGTAGCCTTGGACAAGTTGCACAGTCCCCAGAGAACCCCCAGAAGGAGGAATTATAAAGTACTCGGGAGTATTCTATACCTGGTAAACCTTGGGAAAGGGTTACCATAACTCAAAATTGACTTGACAGCTGAACATGCTGATTATTATTAAAAGTAACTATCTCTAAACCCTGATCCAAACTGCATACGTTTGGAACTCAAAAATGAAGTACAGTATACATGGCTGCTTCCCTCCAAAGTCATGTACACCTTTGAAGTGTTAACAGTACAGTAACAGCATTCCCAATGAGTCAAAAGATTATTAAATGCAACAAATAAAGACAAGTGCAAATACGGCTTTAGAATCAAATATCAAAAGAGAGATGATGCAATGTGTAAATAGGCACTACAGTTCTTATGTCCATTAATAATCCTATATTCTAAATTTGATTTAATTTCCCAAGTGCTGTCATTAACTACAGAACAGCACTTATAATAGCCCAAGAGCAGCTATGCAGAAGTAGAATGTATCAACAGACCAAGAATGCTAATTGTTCCAAGTCCAAACAGTCATACATATATATATATATAACAGGGAGGTAGGTCCCAAGGTTGTAGAGACCCCCAGAATTTGCAGAAATGTTTTAAGATGAGATTGAGGAACAGACCCATGAGGATGAATTCTGATCACTGTAATGAGTTATCAGAAAGTACACAGAGAGAGGACAGAACATCACAGCAGCCTTGTTACGGACTGAGGGCAAACCTAAAACGTTAATGGAGCCCGTAGAAACCAGTAGCAATTTAATTCTGCACAGTGTGAGGAAAAAAATCAAATTTAAAAACAAACTTTAAAAAAAAATCATCAAAAAAAAATCCAATGTTTAAAATGTAACGAGATTTAAATAGGTTGGATTTGAATCCAATCCAACCTGATTCTGCAATACCGTTCTCCACAGAAAAGTTAAAACAGAGAGTTATGATCTCTTATCCACAAGATCAGAGAAACTACAGAAAAGGCTTAGAGAAAACCAAAGCTGTTGGGACCAAGACTGGTTGATGTGGTTGAGAAACGCAGTTCTCAGATCTGATGGTTCCACTTGGATCAGCAAAACAGACACTCATCATGCAGGCAAAGTGTAGTACTAGGAGCACTGTTATACAGTATATACAAAGAACACACACACACACACAGAGAGAGAGAGAGAACACAATACTGTACAGTGATACGGCAATATGAAAAGATAGCTAGAGGGTGGTCCTGCTTCAAATTTCTGAAGGGGCTCTCCCATCAAATATAATTGGGCACCCTTCTGACTAATTACAGAATATTTTATTCCTTTTAAAGGTGTCCCTTTGTATTCCAGCAACCTCGTCCTTTGCAGTTTTCCAGATAGCTCTAAGCTAACCATATCTATCCTTGAATGAGGGTCAAGTACCCTCTTTCCTAGGGAGAGCCTCGCCCAATCAGGATGTCATTATATCCACATCTCCTTTTCTCTAATAACAATTTTCTGAACCCTGCTCCATTTCAACCTTCAAAAGTACCTATGGAACTCAAGAATGTGGTACAGTATATATGGCAGCTTCCCTCCAAATGCACATGTATTGGATATGCTATGTGAACTAATACCTATATATACATTACTGTATATCCCGAACCACACCAAAATGGTTCATTCCTGATATTAAGGTATTTTGTGCACTGAAGACTATTACCCTCTATGAAATGAAATCTTTACCCTGCTTTGTCCTTAAATTATGCAGCCTTCTCCTGCTGTAGCTAGTAAATTATTCATAAGTCTGCATTAGTGAATAAGAAATGAATTATTAGTAACTGTGTTCAGATCATTCAGTGCCATGGATAGGAAATATTTTGAGAACAGTGGTGTAGTTATATGTTTTTATGCCTCAATAATACATAAACAAGGAATTAGAATAGTATAGACTTATTCTGAATAAAAAAGAGAGAGAAGTGGCACTCATAAGTGACAGATTTATTTATTCTTCCAGCGGATAGTATTTGGATCATACAAAAAACAAATACACGTGCAAATCAAGACTTTGAACCTGGTTTGAAATGCATTGATTCGACATAATTCCAAAAAGCACTGTTGCTAATGAAGCAGCTGGATTAAAGCCATAAATTACCTATCTAGCTGCACAGAGGCAAGTACTGTATAAGATCAGCCTGAGACCCAGAGCCGACGGTAGAACCTGGTCATTCCCTGCATGGTTGGAGTGTCTGAGAAGCTTAAAAGGGTTTTTGGCAAATGCCAGCCACTTCCCTGTTTATTTCAAACCCACAAACACACTAAGGCAGAGACTCGTCCACCCACAGGACCTGATACCAAAGAACAAAAGGAGTAATAATAAATATAGTATATGCGGTCCAATGCAGACAGGAGTGTGCAGACCTCTACATTGGAGAAACTAAACAGCCATTAAACAGAAGGATGGCCCAACACAGGAGGGGCAACAGCTCAGGACCAGAATCAGCAGTACACCTCCACTTGAAGGACAAAGAGCACTCATTCAAGAATGAGGATGTACCCATATTAGTTAGAGAAGATAGGTGGTTTGAGAGAGGAGTCAGGGAAGCCATTCATGTGAGCATTGAAAACTCTTCTCTCAACAGAGGTGGAGGCCTCAGGCACAGTCTGACACTTACTGTATCAGGCTGTGATTTCAACAATACCTAGACAAATCAAAAATACTTCACACCTTCACCACCAAGGACATAGCTAACCACCCATACTTTATGGGTTTCAGCACTTTAGGCCATGGTTCACCTTAAGGCTACTGAGACTATTGTCCACCTAATGAGCCTTTTCAGGCCATTGTTCATCTTATAAGCCTATTTCAGACCAAGGTGACAAGAGGTCAAAGTGAGGACTCACAACTAGCTTTCTTCAGACTGACAAAGCTGTTTGGATGAGCAGCCAAACATTTCAGTCTCTCAAGAAAAAGGAGTCCAGTTGCCATGACTCAACTTCCAAATGTCCATCTATCTTCCTTGACTTCTCCTTATGCCTGAGCCAGGGACAGCCAGAGCTGGACCACAAGACCTAAAGATTGCATGTAGTCCACCCTAATCTACAACAGCTTTGCAAATAAAATGGAAGATGTTACATTCTTCAACAATTAAGACAAATTCTGCTTGCTACTGAATGTGTAATCTAATAATCATGGTGTCGTGTTGGAAATACAATCAAAGCCATAAACATGTGGGGTAATTAGATAGATACCCAGCTGGAATAACAGTTTGACCCCAACATGCTCTCTAATTTTTGTCCACACTGTGAGGGGCTCTTTTTCATGTGTACAAGGTGTGCAAAACTTCCCTTCATGCAGATTCCCTCATGGCCATAACAAATACCAGTTTCTTATTTATGTAAACCTCTGGATAGCCAGAAAGAAAAACCACATCCAGCCAGTCCATACCTCATTAAGGATCTATTATACAGTGGTACCTTGTATAAAGGAATTAATTCATTCCAAATGAAATTATGTTAAGCAAATTTTCCTTTATACAAATTTCCCATAGGAATGCATTGAAAATAGAGTAATCCCTAATCGCGACCATTTTTATGTCATACAGATTCACCCCATAGACGATTCTGTTAAGCAAATTTCTCCTAACTCCGGAATTTTTTATGTTGTACAGATTTTATGTTATACAAACTGTTTGTTATATGATGGTCCACTGTAAATGGGGTTCATTGCCATTTGCCAATGGTAAACAAAGCAGTCTACAGTATAAAGTACCCCCGCTCAATCATTTCAAAGTGCTATACAAACTTGGCCACTTTGAATTAGTACAACTTGAAAATAATTTACATAAATAAGTAGTTTTTTTTAAAAAAAAAACCAAACCTCTTCATGAATGCAAAAGGTTGATATTTTGCTTGTTTTATTTTATAAGAATCTGTGTGAAGCAACTGTTCTCAGAATGTCACTCAAGCACCACTGGTTTCTGAAACATGCCCTTTTTTACATCAAGGTTAGGATTACCAAAAGCCTTTTCTAATCCCTAAACAAAAGGTCCTGGAATCTTTTCTGCTGGAGGACTAAAACTCCTTGACATTTTATAGGAAAGATTATTAAGGGCAGGGTAAGACAGATGAGAGGGGAGTTCATCATGATGTAAGATGACAGGCAGGGCCTCCTAAGTTGTTTAAACGGGGGGTTTCTGGTCTTTACAAGATATGCTTAGGGGAAATCATGATTAATTTGAAGAATTAAAGTGAGACTGGCTTTCCATAGGAGGAAAGAACCAAAGGTGTTTGTAATCTCTTGGACAACATTTTGGTCCAGGTAGAATAAACACACAGCAATTGCTGTGGAAAGCAGTTCAGATCCCAGTACGGTAGACCCTTGTATAACAAACAGTTTGTATAACAAAAAATTTGTACAACATAAAAAATTCCGGAGATAGGGGAAATTTGGTTAACATAATTGCCTATGGGGCAAATCTGTCCAACATAAAAATGGGATCACTCTGTTTTCAATGCATTCCTATGGGAAATTTGTATAAAGGAAAATTTGCTTAACATAATTTCATTTGGAACCAATTAATTCCTTTATACAAGGTACCACTGTATATGCTTTGAGGGCAAGCTATAGATGTCTGTTCTCTACTGTGTAGGGAAATCCCTGTGCATGAACCTTTTTACAGGGCTCTTGGTCACAGGCAGAGGTTTGCTCCTCTATTTTGCACAAGTATACACGGGGTGGCAGGGAAGCACCCTAATGCCGAATCCTTCCTTGGGCAAGTGAATTACAATTACACCAGGCATCCAAAAAGGGTTCTGTGTCTCATAGGTCATCTTCTCAGCCACTATGCTTCTCTACTTCTCAACTGTATGCCACTTCTCTAACTATACACAGAGAAGATTTCTCATCTGCCCCGCAGAGCACTGGTCCATCTGATTCGTTTTGTTACAGTCCCCACACTAGGATTCTCGGACGCTATGGCTCTGCAATTCATTAGCCATGCACTGAATGGAGGTGTTTGTTACGGTAGTCCCAAAGTATAAGGAGAGGAAAGTACCTCCTGGCAAGCAGTAGCTCTCTAAAGTTTAGATAGGCCGTCTCCCCCCACCCACACCCATCCCTACCAGGGAATAGCAGTCATTGAACCTAGGCCCTTTTACATGGATAAAACCATATAAGGTACAGTCTCTCCCTTGGAAAAAAAGGCATAAAGAAAGCTATTTGCAAATATTTCTATACACAGATTCTTGGATAAATTCTCTCTCTCTCTCTCTCTCTCTCTCTCTCTCTCTCACTCACGCACTCACACACACACTCACTCTCTCTCACACACACCCACACCCACACCCACACACACACCCACACCCACACACAGAGATCAGCCACAACATTAAAACTATTGACAGGTGAAGTAAAGAGTATTGATTATGTCACTACAATGGTACTTCTCAAGGGGTGGGATATAATAGGTACAGTGGTACCTCGACTTACGAATTTAATCTGTTCCAAATGAATGTTCTTAAGTCGAACTACTCTTAAGTCGGGGTAACTATCTAAAAATTTTAAAAAATAAATTAAAAATAAAAATATATATTTGTAAGTCAAGCAGACCATATCTAAAATTTGTAAGGTGGTAGTCAGAATTAGACTGTGAAGCAATGGAAAAAACTTACCTGGTCCGATTAATCAGGTGTTCTCTTAGATCAAATGGATGGCAGGGTGTCCTTTAGCAGAGGAAGAGATGACAGCAGGGTGTACTATGGGAGCAAGGCCGGCTGGCGGAGGCAGTATTATGCTCTGGGGAATGTTACGCTGGGAAACCTTCGGTCCTGTGGATGTTACTTTGACATGTACCACCTACCTAGAGATGAGTGCAGACCATGTACACCCATTCATAGCCATAGTCTTCTATGATGGCAGTGACCTCTTGCAACAGCATAAAGCACCCTGCCACACTGCAAAAATTCTTCAAGAGTAGCTTGAGAAAAATTGACCAAGAGTTCAAGGTGTTGTCTTGGCCTCCAAATTCCCGAGTTCTCAAGCTAATGGAGCATCTATGGGATGTGCTGGAAAACCTAATCCAATCCATTAAGGCCCCACTTCACAACCTGCAAGACTTAAAGGATCTACTGCTAATGTCTTGGTGCCAGATGCCACAGAACACGTTCAGAGTTCTTGTGGAGTCCACGTCTCAATGCATCAGGGCTGTTTTGGTAGCACAAGGGGGGATCAACACAATACAGTAGACCCTCGTATAATAAATGGTTTGTACAACGTAAAATCTGTACAACATAAAAAATATGGAGACAGGGGAAATTTGCTTAACAGAATTGTCTATGGGGCAAATCCATACAACATAAAATGGTCGCGATTAGGGATTACTCTGTTTTTAATGCATTCCTATGGGAAATTTGTATAAAGGAAAATTTGCTTAACATAATTTCATTTGGAATGCATTAATTCCTTTATACAAGGTACCAGTGTATTAGGCAGGCGGTTTTAATGGTGTGGCTGCTCAGTGAATACTGCAGTGATGAGACTATGCCACATATCTGCCCATGCCATCTAAAGTGGCAGTGTTCTATGTACCGTCTAGCAGCAGTAATAATATGTCATCAATCGTAAACATCTATTGATTGCTTTTATATGGTGCCAAAACAAGAACGGTTTTCTTCAAACTCTGGGAAACAGCCTTTGCCGTAGGATAGTTAATATGACACATTCCAGATCGAAATGAATCATTTCACAACATGCAACTGAGGCAGAAGTCAAACTTGGCAAAAGTCGCTCTGTTTTCTCGCAGTTTTTGTTTCCTGTCTAGTCTCACTTTGTGGCCACGTGGCACATATCTCGTAATAGTGCCTCATACAGTTTTTAACCTTTGCACCTTTTGGGGGGGGGGTTACATTATATAAGGCGCAATACGTTTCTCTATACCCCTAAAGAAGGACATGCCCACTTTTATTTTTATTTTTTATTTCCACTGCCCCCTTCCTCTTTTCCCTTTTAAAATTACATAAATATATCACTGTGCCAGCAAAACATCCTTGCTGGCCATGTACTGACATTTCCCATTTCTTCCCATTCCCCCACTCCATTTGTTGGAAGCATGCTATAGGAGTCAGGCTAACAAACCCTTCCTTGAGAACCTCAAGCCAAGTCTTACAGAAGCATACCAATGTGCCGGCGTTCCTGTTTGAAAATTAATTTTAAAAGAATCAAGTGCGTCAAGCGACAGCAGGCAGAGGGTGGAGGGGTTGGGGGGCCTGCACCTTAGATGAAAAGGACATGAATTGGTATTACAGTAGAAGTACATACTTCATGGAATGGTGGTTGTACTACGCATCTGAACACACACACACACACACACACACAAATCCAAATTCCAGAGGAGTCGCTCAGAAACATTTTCTTCGGTGTGGCCATAGCCTGAGCTATATAGATTTGTGCTTTTTAGACTAAAATACCCAGAATTCACAAGGCAACCCGATTCCTGCCAAAGGAATTCTGCCCATCTTGCCTGAGGAATTGTGGGAGGTTTAGTCCATAACACACAACTCTTGGAATTTTAGTTTAAAACTCCTTTGGAAAAAAAGTAACCTGTACTCTGTTGTTGGCACTCCCACTGATACATGTAACATCTATGTCTTTTATGTATAATTTTTATTTTGAAGCAAAGGAGACAAGATATAGATGCTATATATACATATACAACGGAGCCCCAATATACGGGCACCTCATGTCACAAAAAAACTCGAGATATGAAAGGGAAGTCTGTCCGGGCCGCAATGCACCCTGGGAATGGAAAACTTCTGCAAAAACTCAAGATACAAAAATTTCCTATGGAAAGCCCTGAGATACAAAATAATTGCGGAAGACTTCAATTCCTAGGGTACATTGTGCCCCATTCAGATCTGTAATATGAAATTTTTGCGATACAAAGCGTCCCGAGGCATGAATTAATTTTATATCACAAGGTACCATTGTAATATTCATTACCATGGCTGCCTGATTATATAAATTGTGAATACTATGTAATAATATAAATAAAATACACATATAACTAGATATGAGAATCCTTAGACACTAAATGTTACTATTTTGACAAACAATTTATCTATAAATTTCTGAAGGACAAACTTTAATAATTTATCCTTTTTTCTTCTGTAGAGTTCACCTTAAAAATGACACTGAAAACATTTATTTAACAATAATGAATTAATTAAATCATCCCCTTATTGCTGTGAGTAGTGCCAAATTTTAAGGCTATGCTTTCCCCTGAAAACAATAAAAACAGGAAAGCTGTAAGAACGCAAAGTTAAGCATTTGAGGAAATCATGCACAAGAATGCAAGCATACAAGTTTTAATGTGGGGCCAGCGAAGTGGATAACCACAAGACTAAACCTTCATTTATTTAACTTTGCTAAACTTCCAGATGAAATGCAAAACTGTGGTTGGAAAAGTGTCTGTTTAAATTGCCAGGCAAAATTACTCAACTGCAAATAACATAAACAAGTAAAAAAAGATTTGTGCTTTTTAAGGACTTGTTTCTGGATGAAATCCAAGGGTTAATATTCCACTTCCTAATAAAACAAAGCTTTTTCAAGGTCAACACGAAAAGCAGAGCCAAGTTTTCTTATCTGGGTTGTGGTCACCAACTTGAACTGTACAGCAGACTGAATATTTTTAAGTTGGCACTGTAGCATGCTCTACTGCTTCTAACAGACTAACAATCTGCATTACAAAAGGGATACACCCAAACTTTCTGTGGGATGGAGTGGCAATACTGTTATTACACATTCATTCAATAAGTGAAAAAATGCTACGAGTGCATGTTTCGAATTAAAAATTCAAGTGACTGGTACAGAAGACTTTCTTGTTATTTAAACTAAAGGAGGAAAGATTGGGGTAATAACATTATCTTCACTCATCTCTGTTGGAGATTTCCAGTGTGTATGTAAATCAATCTAAATTTATATACTTTGGTTACAAAACATGGCAGTCAAAATTAGTCATTCCCACAAACACACTTTTCAAAACCCTGTTCTGCTTCCACCAACCTTGCTATTCAGTGTCATTGTATTGCCCACCCACCTTTCCTTCCCATGATGAGACCAGGAAGTGCAGTTTCTTTTTTTTCTTTTTTTTTTTTTTTTTAGAGATAGGCCCAAGACAGTGAAATACAATTATTATTGGGTGTAGGTATCTGAGCAGCCAAGAATTTCACCTGAGAATTCTTGGCTGCCCAGATACCCACACCCAATAATTCTGTGCTCAGAGTATAATCAAATCAAATCAAATCAAAATGGCACACAACTAGTGACTTCCATTATTGAATCAATGCATCTTACATTGGGTTTTGTTCTTTTTTTTTTTTTTTTGCTTCCTTCTATTTTTAAAACATTGTCTTTTCCAGTGAGTCCCATCTTCTCATTATGGCTTAAATCCCGTCCGCTAATGACGTCAACAGCTAGAAGAGATGTTGGAAAGTCTTTGGAACTGAGTCCTAACTCCAGTTCTTTGGTGCCAAGTCCCGAAACCCCAGGCCCAAGTCCGATTCCATATTAAAAACAAGCTTTTCCCCTCAGGAACAAAGAAAGGATGTGCAGATTCTGAGTCACAAGTCGACATCCAACTCTTTTGGGGGGGGAGGAGTCTAGTCTGAGTCGAGACACTGGTGCTACTTATGTATGATTTGACAGCAAGTCTCACAACTTGATTCCCCATCCCTGCCAGCTTGGGCAATTTTTTGAAAATTAAATATTTTCCCTCCCATTCCAAGGCCCCCACAAGTCCCAAGCAGTAGTGATTTCAAAATTTTAAGGCTTTAAGCCTTCCTTGCTCTTTCTGACGGCAACCTCTGGTTCCCAACAATGAAAGGGATTACTATAGAGAGACAGCAGCCTTCCACTGTAGAACTTATACAAACAGAATTTCAGCTAATATGGCCAAGTATGATGGCCTCAGTAAAGTCCTTTTTAGCTTCTGGAGGGTTTATTTCGTTTAAAAACCTTTATTTGTTTCTCTGGTAGTCCATAAAGCTGTCCCCCAACAACATATTTTGAATAAATCCTTTTTCTCTGTGTGTCAGCTCTCTTTACTGTCAAGCTTCTACATTCATACACTGCAACCATGGATACCACAGTAGAGCCATAGCCTTGGTCTCCAGTGACAAATAGCTTACACTTACAGATCCTTTTTAATTGGAGTTTGTTCATAGCTCTCCCCTACTCTCTGTCTTCTTCTGATTTCTTGACTACAGTCTTTATTCTGATTGATAACTGAACCAAGATATGAAGATTCCTTCATAATTCCTTCATTGTCAGCATTAAGGTTACACATCATTCTTCTGTCATAATGATTTGTCTTAATGCAATTTCTTCTTTCACCTCAGTATTTGTTTCAAAGTTTCACTATTTTATTCAAATAATATGCTATCATCACTTGCTGTACAGCACAGTGCAAATTTTATTATTATTATTATTATTATTATTATTATTATTATTATTATTATTATTATTATTATTATTAATCTTCTCATCTGAATTTAATCCTACTCATTCTCTTTTGTTTTGCACACAGATTGAAGAGAGGTGTGCAAAAATAAAATGCACCCTTGCCTATAGAAACAATTCTGTCTCTCCATATTCTGTCCTAACTGTTGCCTCTTGTCCACAGTATTGGTTATGCTTCAAGACAATCAAGTGTTCCACCAGTATTACTATACTTTCTTCACTCCTATTTCCACTAAGCATTTCTTCACTCCCATTACCACTAGAACCATCAGTTATCTCCTACTGATGCAATCATTAATTGCTAAAGAGCATGGATGCATGGGAGTCTGAGGTCTCAACTCTGACCATTCCCACTTGGATGACCCTGTGAGGAGTCTATATTCATGGCATATAGAGTAACATCCTGGTGGTATCACTCTCAGTTTCCCTGACACACTCAAACTCTCTCCCCATATTAAGGTGTACATCCAAGTGGGGACTACAGAGCATCATATGACAAAACAGAATGACATCCATTCTTAAAATAAAAGTAGCAGCAACAATCCCCTTCTGAAAGCAATAACCAAGAGCATACAGTAAGGAACATTTACATACAAAACCAGGACAAAAAAACTAACAGCAGCTAGAGCAAAATTGTTAAAATGGAAACCAATAAAATTTATTTATGATTGATAAGGTTAATGTCTATACAACTTTGTACAGTACCTGGAATGGTACCTCAATGAAACGAGATGCTATGATATTAAAAGCCTACGGTTTCCTATTGGCATAGATTTCAGATAACAGTACATTTTTATCTCCTATCTGTTGATTTCATATGCAGAACACATGGAAAGCTGAATTAGACTCAGATGAAGGAAGAGTCAACCCTGATGGAAGAGACATCAATTGTTGAAGGTATGTAGGTGACACTGTATTACTGGCAAAAATACCAGCAGCAATTTGAAATGAGTTCTGATGAAGTGAAATAAAATGTAAAAGCAGGGTTTAGCTGAACTTTTAAAAGACAAAAATCTGGGCACCTCACAAGAACACAAAACTCTCTGGAAAAGACCATTATACTGCAATTGGAAAAATTGAACTACAAGTCGAGTCATGACAACTGGAGTTATTTTTCTTGAGACTGAAACGTTTCACTGGTCATCCAAACAGCTTTGTCAGATGTGCAGCAAAATGTTTCAATCTCTCAAGAAAAATAAGTCCAGTTGCCATGATTCAACTTCCAGATAAACTCACCTGGATAACTGAGAATCTTCACAGACACAGGAAAGGTTGAAGGCAGGAAGAAAAGAGAAAGGTTGAATATGAGGTAGACTAACTCCATAAAGGAAAGCACAGTTTTGAATTTACAAGAGCTAAGCAGGACTACTGAGGACAGGACGTTTTGGAAGTCACTTATGTTGTGGAGTTTTGAAGTTTTGGTTGAATTCCTCTGCTGTACAGCAGAAGTGCATAAATTCACAAGGCAGAATAGTGAACTAATAACAGCAAGCAAAAAAAAGTGTTTAGAGCAACAGGCCTCAACAGACTACTGACCAACAGATTCTGAGCCTGAGTTTCAAACAAATGGCCCCAGGAATTCAGCCTTAATTTATAAGGGCATTTCTCCTTTTAACCGCCATCACAGGTGCTAAATGCTGGCAGAACTACACCCATATGAGACCCACTAGAAAGCTGGAAGTAGATCTCAATGTGCTTGCAAGAAACACATTTTTTTCCAAATGTCCAAAACTATTTGGGGCATTTTTGTGAGCATTCTCATAACTATGGCACAGAATCATAGGATAATGGAACTGGAAGAAGCCTCAAGTCCAACCTGCTGCTCAATCTAGGAATCCAAAGAAACATATATCTGACAGATGGTTGTCTATATAGGATGCAAGTTGGACAAGAAAAACAGAACAAAGGAGGTTGGACAAGAGTAAATAGCCTTGGTTGGAGACAACAGCTGCCTAGAAAAGAACATTTATTTTTAGGAAGCAGATACCCTATAAAGCAGTGCTTCCCAACCTGGGGGCTGGGACCCCTTTGGGGGCCGAATGACCATTTCACAGGAGTCGCCATGAGCCAGTGAAGAAAAAGGCACACGTGGCTTGGGTCTGGAGGGGGCGGGGAGGAAGGGGGAAAGTTACAGCTTGATAGTTTGGAAGGGATGTCAGTCAAGGACACCGGAAGCTGTGATTGGCTGAGGGTGCCTGTAGAGGGTTCTCTATGGCACCTGTGGCAGTGGCCTGTCAAAGGGGGCTTGTGGCCTCTTCTAAACAGGGCAAGGGGTCACCACAACATGAGGAACTGCTTTAAAGGGTCGCGGCATTAGGAAGATTGGGAACCACTGCCCTATAACATTTTATTGCAAGTTGTAGGAAGGAGAAATCCTATAATATTTTGTTGCAAGTTCTCTGTATCATTTATGGTATTTGAGGAGTAAAGCACCAGTATTTGTTCTTAAATAAAGGAAACAAACTCTTGCTTCAAACCGGGCAAAAATGAAAACAAAAATTTCCCAACCTCTCGTAAATGGAGCACGAATGAGGGCTACCCATACAACTCTCATGCTACTTCAGAATATCCCTAGCAGACTGAAGGAAATATCCCTACTAGAGATAACATTTAAAAATGTTACAGAGGTAACATTTGCCTTGCAGTAAGCACTGCACTGAGCAGAGAAGAAAGAATGTGTACACTCCAAAGTGATCATTCCAAAGGATCCTTTCAATGAAAATGGAGTGGGTTTCTCCCGCTACACAGATAAGATTTTGAAAGAAAAAGGGGAGCACGACTCTGGGGACTGTTTGATCAAAGTCCATTTCTCTTTTCCACATCCAGCAAATTCCTCGCTGTTCAGCTTATCAGAGCACATTCTGAGGGCAATCCAAGATCACTCTGCTATGCTAAGGCAACGAAGATGTTCTTGAAGAGATAAGAACATGATGCATCTTTGTCTAAACACAGTGAAAATCAAACCCTGCCTCTTTTATATGCCATCAAGAACCTACAAGATAAGGCATCAGTATTTCCTGAAAAATATGATATACACTATTATACAGCCTTTATAGAAGATCCTTGAATAGTGGAAACCAGATACTAAAAACATCCACTCCTCATACTTTCAGGGATCCTAATAAATCATGATTTATCATCATATGAACAGTCATTGCGTTCACCCCCAGGCAATGGTTCTTCACCACCTATCATGGCTGCAAAGGGTTCAGAAGACCTTGCTCTTTTTTAATTTAAAAAAAAATCAGCAAGAGATTGCTATGTTACCTGAAAACAACAAACTGTAATTCATAGTAGCTAAGATTTCTTTGAGACAAGACAACCTCTTGACATCATAAAGGTGGCTTCACCAAACAAACCCTAGTTAAGGTAAACCGTTTTCTCTGGTTTCCATGTGACAACATTCTATAATTTACCAAAGCATGAAATGAAGTCTGACAAATGTGCTACAGAAGCCAGGGGTAATGACATTGTGAGCACAATCAGTTTGTTTCTGTCATTATTTACAAAGACAGAGCAAAGACCCAGGATTATTCTTTGTGGACTTTTCAATGCCATTTCCAGTTACAGAAACAGAGGTGACAAATGGATTAAAATATGCTTTCCAAACCAGCCAGGTTTTATTAACAATTGAAAATCCAATAGAATACATAGACAAATTAAAAATTCATTTTAAAACATTTGAAGAAGTGACAGAGTTAAAGATAATTTGGAGTAAATCGGAATTTATGTTAGCAAATTATGAGAAAGACAAGAGAAGAATTAAAGATAAATGTGAGAGTAAATTAAAAACTAGTATTAGATATTTAGGGATCAACATGACTTAGAATTTGCATGAACATTGATAAAGTGAAAAAACAAATTAAGGTTCAAATAAAGGCATACTAAAAGTTAAAAGTTATTGCAGTTTGGAAGAATAAAAATGAAGATAATCCCCAAGTTAAATTTCTGGATTTACCCATAAATTAAATGAATTGCAGAATATACTAATATGTTTTGTAATGGAAATAAAAGATGTACAGTGGTACCTGTACAAATTTTCCTTTATACAAATTTCCCATAGGAATGCATTAAAAATGGAGTAATGGATTTGGTCCATAGGTGATTCTGTTAAGCAAATTTCCCCTATTTCCACAATATTTTATGTTGTACAAATTTTATGTTATACAAGGTGTTTGTTATACAAAGGTCCACTGTAGTATAAACAAATAATTATTTACTGTATCTCAAAGAGAAGGAGGTTTGGGTATATCAAATATTAACTTATACTATATAGCAAAGAATGTGAGGCATATTCCAAAGATCGTTGTAAATAGGAAAGAGGTAATTTGGAGTTTAATAAGCATGATGAGACTGTGGAGAATATATTTTAAGGAAAACATTAAAAATATTACTTAAAAGATATATAATCTCTTTCTAAACAATATGTTGCAAAGTTGGGAGAGAATAATGAAGAATTTATCTTTAAGTGTTAAGGAAAATTGTACCAAAGTAATATAGAGATGGTATTTAACTTCAAGGAAACTTAATGTAATCAGCAAAGACCTATCTCCCTCCTGGTGCCCAAAAATATGAAATATGATTGGAAATATTCAATATTCAATATTCAAGAAAACAAAATGACAGAATGTAAAAAATCCCAAAGATGTTGGGGAACACAGTATATTTTCAGGTATGTTTGTATTTTAGTTTATGTTTTTGTTGTTAAATGCTAATTTTGTAAAAAAAAATATTATTTAGATAAGGGTATGATTATCAGATTTGTGGATGACACAAAAATGGGTGGAACAGCTAAAACATTGGAAGACAGAAACAAAATTCAAAGAGCAGGGCAACCGTTTTCGGAAAGAGGCAAAGACCTTAGGCAAGCTTTCCTTGAATGATGGACTACCTATTATGTGTCTTTTTTATCAATCTATCATACATGATTACATAGACTTTGTGTTTATAACTACAGTGGTACCCCGACTTAAGAACAACTTGACTTAAGAGCAATTCGACTTAAGAATGGAAAACAGTTGGCGTTTTAACTGCCGCCTTACAAATTTTAGATCTGATTGACATACATTTTTTTTATTTTTTATTTTTTTTAACTTCTTTTTTGATTTTTTAGATACGTACCCCAACTTAAGAGTAGTTCGACTTAAGAGCATGAATTCGGAACGGATTAAATTCGTAAGTTGAGCTACCGCTGTACTTATAAGTTGTTTTTATATCTCCCGTTGTGTGATTGCATAGGCAGTATGTTGTCAATGTTAATCTTCATCCCCCATAACTTTTGGATGGTCTACCATGCATGATTACATGGAATTGTTACTCTCTCTTTAACTGCTTGTGTTCTCTTGTAACTCTAATGTTGCCTTTTAATGCTGTAAGATGTCCCTCAATTCCCTGTTCTCAAACTTGAATATGTCTTAATTGCATTGGACTGTATATTGTCCCTCCTTACTATATGCCACCTTGGGTCCTTTTCCAAGGAGAAAGGCGAAGTAAAAATTACTCAAAATAAAACAAACGAACAAGAATGATCAGAGGACTAGAACCCAAGCTCTGTGAAGAAAGGCTGAAAGAACTGGGCATGTTTAGCCTTGAAAAAAAGTAGACTGGGGAGAGATATGATAGCACTGTTCAAATACCCAAAAGGCTGTCATTCAGGAAGCCAGATTTTGGTTGAATATCAGGATACACTTCCTGTCAGCACAGTATGACAATGGAACCAAATGCCTTGTGAATTCAAGAAGCCTTCAGCACTGGAGGCATTCAAGAGAAATTGAAATCTTCCTCAACTTCCATGTCAGGATCCCAGTCCAGTTTGAGGGCCCCGGATGTACTTTTTTCGTTTTCTTTTTTAAAATTAAGTAAAAGCCAGGCCATTGTTAGCTGCGTGAATGAGGTCTTGTTCCTTGCGGTCCTGTGAAACTGTGTTTACCTACAATGCATCTTTCTTCCTGTTTTCCCAAGGACCCTCCCATAATGCAGTCCTTACACCAGCAGATTAACTGGCAAGCCCACGCTGAGTACAAAGTAAATACATTATTTCATAAAAGCTCCCCTGTACTCCCCAGAGATGAAAGGGCAATCCCATAACCCTTATTTGTGTATACAAGACACAAAGAATGAAGAAAAATGAGTGTGTGGGAAGGAAGGCGCAACCACTATGGCAAGATCAAGTCACCAAAGCAGTGGAGGCAGTCGTGTGAACTACTGTAGATGCAAGCATAAAGCTGTGTTTGAGGGATATAAAATATTGGACATTTCAGAACTTAGAATTGTACAAATTAAAGTGGAACTTCCTATGCAATGTTGCCTCCATTTGCATTGTGAATGAATTTAAAAGAACAAGCCAGCAGGAATCAAGAAAGTTGATGATCAATAGTTGCCATCATGCCAGTTTGCCAGGAGATTCCTGGCACCTGTGATTCCTTCTCACATACTCCTCCTAAGTAGTTGCTCTTCCAGTTTCACAATTGTACGACACAAAACTGCTCAAAAAGACAGAGGGTTCCAAGGGGCACCCATCAAATGATATTGTGCAACTGTTTTTTTTCCTTTTCCTCTTCCTCAACTGGCAAGGAGATGATTACATGGGAGGATTACAAGTGGGAAGATTATGAGGCCCCTCTCACTCTCGAATAAAATTCTGTGGATTTGAGCAAAGTGATTGCACACTGAAAGCCTCTTCTGGAACCAACCAGGCAGTACCAGTCTAGAAATTTCAAACTGATGACCTCAGGAAGAACGCATCAGCACTGCTTGATGTCCAAGTTCAGCTGTGAGGTCCTGGTGAGCCCCCCCCCCCCAATAACTGATTACGTACATGTCTTTTATTATTCTTTTCTGGGCATCCTTGGAGTTCACAAAGTCTTGTGGGATGTCTGAGAATCATGACATTTACACAAGACAGTTGAGTCTTGCTGTGTCTCGGGTAGAGGGTCAGGCTGTAATCAGGCAGGCATTTGTTATTCTGTAGGCTCTAGGATGAGGACAGGTTGGTTTGCTCCTTTTCTCGGCAACCACTTGTGTCTCATTGTGAACCACTGTACCCCTTTTCAATGCCTGCCTGTACCTCTGTGTGTGTGTGTGTGTGTGTGTGTGTGTGTGTGTGTGTGTGTGTGTGTGAAAGAGAGAGAGAGAGAGAGAGAAAATAAGATCCCTCTATGATGGACTGGTTCCAGCATGCATGATTACTGGGATCTAACCAAAACAGCTGGCTTAAGCTATCCATTTGCTTAAGAGCACATGTACAAGGACAAAATAACTCTCTATTTGAATTGAATTTTTGCCACAGCACTAGAGCTGCAGGTTTCTTGGCGGGATTCAGAGAACCCCCTGTTAGCCCATTCTGTAGTTCACACACCTGTCAGAAAACTTCTCATGACAGAAAAAACATCAGAGTAAGAGAGAGAGTGAGAGAGAAAACAGATTACACTAAAGATATGAACCTTTTGAACACAAACCAACCCACTCCAGCTTCTCCTGTATGGATATGTCCTAAGCTGCTTAATGGTCTTAAGAAACGGAAAGATTCCTTACCATTAACCTGCAGAGGGGATGCAAAATGGAGCTTTTCATTTCCTTTTAATTGCCACTACAGTAATTGTCGTTTCTAAAGACCTTTCTAAGCATTTCTGATGCACTGTCAGCGACAATAAAAAATAAATGGAAAATTCTCCCTCCCTTTCTTTCTTGGGTCAGGAAGGAAGCTTTCTATTTTCCAGCATCATTGAGTAGCTTAGGCTGTGTTCAGACATGCAAAATGTCTCTGGTTTCACTCATTGGCCCTGGGTTATTGGGGGGGGGGGTCAGAAGACACACATTCTATCTCACATTCCCACCCACCCCCAAGTGTGCTGAATACGCAGCAAATCCTGGCAGACGGAGACCTACTATATTCGGCCCCATATTACTTTTGGTTTTGGGTCCTGTGTGAACCCATGGCCCCAGAATACTTCTTTGTAAGCTGCCATTACAACCGCACCCCTTTCAATTGCTGCTAAAAATGTTTTGCCCCCGTTCTTCTTTTTGCATTTATCAAGTGGTATGTCGATTCTTCCTTATGAAAGTTGACATCTTGTGCTAGATTGCCCATCAAGGGTGTAGAGAAAAGAGTGAACAGAAAGCAAAAAAATGCATCTGTGAAACCAAGAAAAGATCTTCATGATTTCATAGAATGTTTATGGGGGGTTCTTGGAAAACCACTCATTTATTCACCCCATTGATGTTCACCCCATCAGAAAAATCAGAGAAGAGAAAAGAGAATGGTGCAGCTTGAAACACACAGACCCTGGCACTACTGGTCCTGCATGACTATGGGCAATGCAATGCCTGACCGGCTGGCTCCCCACCACTGGCAGCAACGTATCAGGAGAGAAAGTACCACCACCTAAAAATCTATGTTTGGACAGCACTGACATTTAATTGGGAAATCAATGTCTCCATATTAATATCCCCCCCCCCAAAAAAAAGCCAGTGTGTCACGCAATAGATGCACAGCCAGAACACTGCAGATACATTTCCGGGCATACAGTATGAGACTGACCACAGAGGTCTGAACTCTTGCTATATTGGTGATGTGAGATAATTGTACGACCTGGAAAACACAAGAAGCTGGAGATATATTTTTGATGTGTGAATACAGCCTGAATCAAAGTAAGGAAGAGAAGACAGAAGGGGGATCTTTTCATTGTTTTTGCTTCTTTTCTTTCCCCTTCAGGGAATGAAGATCAGTCTTCTGCTAAACATATGCCGTGTGACCAATGAGCTCAAATGACTTACCATACCTCAACGCGACCCTGTTCAGCATGATCTCTAGACCAGGCCTGTCCAACAGGTAGACCGGGGGCTACCAGAGCCCGTGAAGGGTTCAAAAGTAGCCCTCCAGCCATCAATAAAAAA
The DNA here is from genome assembly GCA_023846285.1 of Phrynocephalus versicolor. Classification (NCBI taxonomy): domain Eukaryota; kingdom Metazoa; phylum Chordata; class Lepidosauria; order Squamata; family Agamidae; genus Phrynocephalus; species Phrynocephalus versicolor. The sequence goes on from JAHTLZ010003542.1 coordinate 6,296,363, forward strand.
AGTGAGGGGATAAGTTCTCCACCTCTACCTCCCCCAACCCAAGGACCACCACTGCCCCAGCAAAGCTCTGGGTCTGCCAGCCCACTGTCTCAGCCGAGCAGGGCAATTCAAGGGCCATGGCACAGTCCCCTGCTCTCCCTACTGGCCAGATGCTCAGAACAGAAAAAAATCATAAGTAGAGGTTTTAGTGTAGTAACCCTCAGGCACTTTCGTCCAGAAAAAGTAGACCTCGGCCTGTTCAAAGTTGGACAGCTCTGCTCTAGACTGATGCAGGCTGGGATATCAGGGCTGTCTAGTTGCACTCTCCAGAGGAGGAACTGGGATCAGTCACTGCATTGTTGGAAATTAAGGTGGTGTGAGCTTCGCCAGAGCCCAGACAGTAAATTATACAGAGCTCCATATAAGTTGTTCTCTCAGAGGGAGCTGAATCTAACAAATCAGAGCTTGGTGAAATTGCTATCCTGTCTGGGGGAATTGTAGCACTTACAAAACACAGAAGTAATGTTCCTAGGCTATGTGACCAATAGTTTTGATTCCTTGCTGTGAGGAAGATTGAGCAGGCATCATGGCAATATATGACAACGTTTCTGGTACCGGTATATGATCCAGCAAGCAAGAATAGCTGTGCCTTCCTAAAAAATAATAAATACAATTTAAAGGAGAGAAAGGAATCCTTCTAGCCATTCACCAGAACAGCATATCCTAGGAAATCTGTCCTTCAGGGCAGCCATGCCGTAAATATGACCACTTCAGGGGCTGATCCATTGTACAACTCTGGTCTCTTTTGTGTCTTTGAAAGGCTTCTGAGTCCGTCAAAGAGATCGCCTAAAATAGATTCCAGTTTGTGTCCTCAGCCTTCCAAGAGGACAAAGGACTGCAAACTCCATCTCTAATCTTGCTGATACAATCTGCCTTAGCTTGTCAAGGAATCTGGGCTCCATTTCATTTGCCACATCCAGAGCATGAAGGATTGCCGAAATACATGCCTTGTAAGTGTTTATGCCATGTATATGGAGGGGAGAGGTGGGTAGGTGGGTGGGGAAACTCCCATAGAAATCCATACCTTTCAGGAACAGCTGAAAAATTTGATTTTGTACATCTCCCAGAAATCCTCCAGCCGGTGTGATGTTGGGAGCCTTAGAACAATGGTTCTCAAGCGTAGGTTCCCAGTTATTCTTAGGGTACAACTCCCAGAAATCCTGGCCAGCTAAAGGCTTCTGGGAGTTTTATAGTCCAAGAACACCTGGGGACCCAAGGCTGGGAACCATTGATTTAGACCCAAACCCAACCTTTCTGTACCCTGCCTGCAAAATTCTAGCTGTGCACGTAGTATGAGTATTATCTACACAAAATTCATGAACTCGTGAGGGTGTCTACCTGAACTAGATATAGCATAAGCTTTCACTTTATAGCTTTCTTATTTCTGCAGCGTGATGGGGAGGAAACTGTAAACATCGAATCTCAGATTTGAAAAGTCGCCCCGTTTTTCCTTTTGCAAAGGCTACAAAAGAAACCTGAGGAGATCTATAAAATTCTTTATTTGCATTCAAAAATCTCCTGCAAGGTCAAATTAATATTTAACTCTCACTAGGCTCCATACTATTTATTTATTTATTTATTTATTTATTTATTTATTTATTTATTTATTTATTTT